>JADLZN010009924.1:301529-409029 GCA_018155175.1 Sinocyclocheilus anophthalmus
CACACACACTCACTCACTCACACACACACTCAAACACACACACAAACACACACACTCACTCACTCACTCATTCATTCACTCACTCACACACACACTCACTTATTCACTCACTCACTCACTCACACACTCCACTCACTCACACACACACTCCACTCACACACTCCACTCACTCACACACACACACACACAACACCACACACTCACACACACTCACACAAACTCACAAACACTCACACAAGCTCGCAAACACTCACACAAACTCGCACACACACACACACACCTCACTCATAAACTCACTAAAGACACGCACACACACTCAAAAACTCTACAACCGCACACACCACAAACTCACAACATCACTCACTACACACCACACTCCCACACTCACACACGCGCACACACACACACACACTCGCTCACTCACACACACACACACACAAACACACACAATACCCACTCACAACTAACCACACACACACACAACTCACGCACTCACTCACACACACACACACTCACACACACTCACTCACACACCCACACACAAACACACTCGCACACACGCAACACCCCACCCAATACACACCACGCCAGAACACACACACACGAACACACAAGCAACACAACAAACACACGCAACACGCACACACTGACACAACACCACACACGCAACGACCACACACACACGCAAACACACCACACACACACTCACACCAACCACACCACAAAGCACTCACTGTTGGTTGCCCCCCCCCACAAAACTCGCACACACACACACAATCAAAAAAACACCCCTGGCCCCCACTCACTAACAACACTCACACACACTCACACCACTCACAAAACCACACGCACACACTCAACATACACACACTACCACTCACTCACTCACGCACGCAAGCACTCCTCACGCCAAACACACACGAGCCACACTGCACACATAACACGACACATGCACACACACACACACACACAAAAAAAAAAAAAAAACACACACACACACAAACACACACACACGCACTCACACACTCCACACGCGCACACACACACTCACTCACACACACAAAAATCACTAATACACACACACACTCACACACACTCACTCAAACACACCTTCATCACACACCCTCACCCACACACACCACACACACGCCACACAAACACACCACGCACACACTGCACACACTCGCACTCACACACAACACACGCACGCATCACACACACAAGCCACTGAAAGCAAACACAACACGCAAAACCACACCACACAACACATCACGCAACACACCACACACACACTCACCCCCACACACACACTCACTCACACACAACACACACACACACACACACACAATCCACATCTAGCAAAACACACACACACAATGTCACACTCACAACACACACACTCACACAACACACACACACACACAACAAACACAAACACACACACACACAAAAACACACACACACTCACTCACTCACACCACACACACATCACACACACACTCACTTCCACACCAACACACACTCACTCACACACACACACACCTCACACACACACCACACACTCCTCACACTCACACACACGCACACACACACACACATCACCACTCACACACTCGCACAACACACACACACTCATCACGCACACCAACACTCACTCACTCACAACACCTCACACAAAACACACACACACTCACTCACACACACTCACACACTCGCACACACACACTCACTCACTCACTCACACACACACACACTCACACACACTCACTCACACTCACACACTCACACACTGCACACACACACACCACACTCACTCAATCCACACACACACACACTCCCACACTCGCCACACCACACACACACAAGGCAGGACTATATACACACACATATATATATATAGATCATAATGTCATAACTACACACATATGTCAGTGTATACAGAGTAATCAGCATATAAACACACTCTGGTTCTGTCGGTGATCGTTAGACTGACCGTGTCTCGCCTTAAGCTGGTTTTATCTGCCGTTAATGCGCGGGATCCGGTACAAACACATTCTAACACGCAGCAGCGCTCACTAGAACACAGTCCGCCGTTAAACGGATGGAAACGCGATCCGGTTCGTCCGTGTCGGTTCCGGTCCGCTCGCTCTCGCGTGACGTCATCGCGCACGCGTCACGTCTATGGGATTACATCTCTGCCACAATTCTGCACGCGAAAGGTATTTTGAGCGCGCAAAAGTGCGTTTTGAACGCACACGAACTGAGTTTTGTGGAGAAAATGTTTGTCTCGCAAAGAAGAAAGTATTTCGAGCGCACGAAAATCAATTTTGCATTTAAAATAAGTTTTTTGGATGTGTGCTGACCTTCTGTTTTGCGCGTGCAGTGTTTCACTAGCTGCTCACCTGATGCCCTCAGTGCTGCTAAACACCAGCAGCTCACGTGCGCAACACAACCCAGCGTTACAATATGCCATAATTCCAGCCAATCAGAGACCAGGCTGCTAAATTCTGATTGGCTGCGTGACAAACCATCACGCTTTCTTGCATTACCTCCACAGCAGAAGAGGACAAATACAGTGCATGCATAATTATTATGCAAGCTGATATTCTGATCATATTTATTTCCAAGCACATTTTACCCATTCCAAACAACGTCAATCTTAATAACCACTATTAATCTTGTATTTAATAATTTATAATTAACATATAATTATTCATGAAGGCTGGAAGTGAAAAATGTCTCATATTCAAGTGTGCATAATTATTAAGCAGATTTTCTTTTACTGTTGGGTGTTTAGCAGCACTGAGGGCATCAGGTGAGCAGCTAGTGAAACACTGCACGCGCAAAACAGAAGGTCAGCACACATCCAAAAACTTATTTTAAATGCAAAATTGATTTTCGTGCGCTCGAAATACTTTTTTCTTTGCGAAACTAATATTTTCTCCACAAAACTCAGATCGCGCGTGTGCAAAATGCACTTTTGTGCGCTCTAAGTATGATTTTTCATGTGCAGAATTGTGGCGGAGATCTAAGCCTATACACCGCGTAAACACGCGCGGACAGCATTCACTGATTTACACAAAGAACGCCATACATAGAGCTCATAATTCAACATTTATTCAGCAAACAACATTTTCCGTTTAGTTAAATATGACGCAGTCGCGTTGGATTACCTGAGGGCGGAGCTACACTGCTGAACAGCCAATCACAGCACAGATTGACACGTGACAGGTGGCTTTGTTTGTTTACGGCTGAGCTGAAACTGAAGCGCATAAATGCACGTGTTTACACTAAATTCATCGATAAAAGCAGTGATTTCATGTGAATGTGACACTAACCGCCAATACAGTTCTCACATTTAAAACCTTATATTTAATATTTTATGATGATATGTGTATGTTACAGTACTATTGTTGTCAAGCGATTAATCGCATCCAAAATCAAGGTTTTTGTTTACATGTGTGTACTGTTTATTTATTATGTATATGTAAATACACACATTTAGTTTATATTTTCAAAAATATTTACATGTATATATTTATATTCATAACATTTATATTGTATATAGATATATAAACATAACATTTTTTTCTTAAATATATACATGCATGTGTTTGTATTTAAATATACATAATAAACATACACAGTACACAAAAACTTTTGTAAACAAAATTTATTTGGATGCGAGGAATCATTTGAGGCCAATTACCACCCTAAATATACCAATCATACGATTTGAAAAGCAGTGATTTCACAAACTGCCTAGTACAGTCTCACCATTTAAAGCTTTTATGAATTTATTTTATATGATAGAGAGTTTTTAACGGACAATGATATGTGCCTAGTTTACACCGCGCCCCGTTATCGTAATGAAAATTGGAGGAAGCGAAAATATTATCTTATTGGTGCTTTGGCCACATTCTGGTACAACAACGTCATGCCAAATACCTGATACAAATCACAAATAAATCAAATCATGACTCAAAACGACGCTTGATTTTTGGAGAGCTGTATACACCTAACCCCTTTCTGTTTTTTGTGATGGCGTATCAGACTTTGTATGTGTGCGAGGTTGTGATATGTGCGACAGAAGGTCATTTAGCCTAGCTGTGGTTTCCTCCAGGGTGTATTGGCCCAGCAGAAGCTAGTGGAGAGGTTGCTGAGGGGTTGATATCCATGCCGACTGTCAGTGCAGGAAGAACAACATGTCCGTTTTGAGATGCTTCCATATGATTTGGACGAACGCAGCGCTGCGTCCAGAAAAGAAGAACTGGGCTGTGAGAAGGCGGTAAAGACGAGCGCAATAACTCATTCACCCGCCGCTATCTCTAACGCATCGGGTTCTGATGCATCTCCACGAGGACAGAAGAACCACTGAGAATTGCACAAACAGAGACTCTGAGAGTGTGTCGTGTGTGTGTGTGAGCCGATAGAAGAGAGTGTTAGTGCTGTGTGTGTGAGGAGAGGAGAGGAGAGAGTGTGTCTGTGTCAATGTGGGGGTGCGCTGGAACCCCCGGCGCAGAGAATCGAGGCCGAGACCGATGGAGGGATGAGATGAGGAGAGAGGACAGAGAGGCAGACGTGACACTCCCCTCCCCACGCATCAGGAGTACGTAGGGATGCCGAGAGTGTGTGTGTGTGTCGTGACGAGGAACAGGAGAGAATCTCAAGGAGGAGCTGAGAGGATGTGTCTGTCGTGTAGTGTGGGTTGTGACGAGAAGCCCGAAAGAGGACACACACCTAGGGAGGAGAGAAGCGGAAGTGTGGGCCGTGTTGTGGGAGGCCCGAGAGAGAGAGGGAGATGAAGGACGTAACCCGGAGAGACGAGGAGCGAGCGCCGACCAGTCAGAGCCCCCCGAGAGTGTGGTGCAGTTCTGCCTCCTGCCTGGAATGTGCTGTGTGCAGAGAGCGTAGAGAGAGAGTGCTCAGTGGTGTGCCCGGTGAGAGAAAACCGGAGCGGAGAGAGAGCGAGTTGGGGTGCTGCGGGGTGTGCTGAGGGAGCACGAGGAGGAGAGAGAGTATGTCCCTGTGTGTGTGTGGTGTGTTGTTGTTGAGAGAAGCCTGAGAGGAGAGAGTGTGTGTCGTGGATGTGTGTGAGGAAGAAGAGAGATTGAGGATATTGGGAAGGGATGAAGAATAATATGGTGTGTGTGGAGAGGGAGCAAGGTGAGAGGCGAGACGAGGAGAGAGAGGGGTAGTCCTTAATGTTTGTGTGTGTGTGTGTGTGTGTACGAGAGAGAGAGAGAGTGTGTGTGTGTGATGTGTGTGAGAGTGAGTGAGTGTGTGAGAGAGAGAGAGTGGTGAAAAAGAATGAGAAAAACCGGTGTGTGTGTGAGGACGAGAGAGGAGACGAGAGTGTGTGCGGTGTGTTGTTAGAAGAGAGAAAAGATAGATGAGCAGAGAGGACATGGAGAGTGCCTGTGAGTGTGTGTGTGAGATAGGAGAGAGTGTTAAGTGAGTGGGTGATAGAACACCTACTGTGTGTGTGTGATTGACGAGAGAGAAGTATGTGGAGTGTAGTGAGGTGTGTGTGGATTTGTGCGGTGTGTGAGTGTGTGAGTAAAGGAGTATGTGTGTAAGAGAAAGGTGTGTCTGTGTGTGTGTGTGTGCGCGAGTGTGTTGTGTGTGAGAGTGTGTGTGTGTTGGGAGTGGTGTGTGTGTTGTGTGCCAATTGTGTGTGGAGTATGTGGGGTAAGAGAGAGTGTATTGTTAGTATGTGTGTGTGAGAATGATGATGTAAGAGAGAGATGTGTGTGAGGAGGGTGTGTGTGTGAGTGTGTGTGTGTTTGGGTGTGTGTGTGTGTGTGTATGTGTTTTTGTGTGTGTGTTTGTGTGTGTGTGGTGGGTGTGTGTGTGTGTGAGAGTGGGGTGTGTGTGTGTGGTTGTTGTGAGTGTGTGTGTTGGCATGTGGGAGGTGTGTTATAGAGAGTGTATGTGGGGGTGTGTAGGGGTAGTAGAAGTATGGGTGGTGGAAGTGTGTTGTGTGTGGAGGGTGAGTATGGGTGTAAGAAAGAGACGTGTGGTGTGTGTGTGTATATGATGTGTGTGTGGTGTGTGTGGTGTGTTTGTGTGGTGTGAGAGAGTGAGATATCGAGGTGTGAGTAGAGTATTGTGTTGTGTGTGAGAGAGATGAGAGAGTGTGAGTGTGAATGTGGTGTGTGTGTGCGTGGGTGGAGAGTGTGTGTGTGTTGAGTGTGTGGTGTGTGTGAGAGAGAGAAAGAAAGGAGAGGAGAGAGAGGGAGAGAACGAGAGAGAGCCGTGTGCAGCATGTTGCGTGCCAGTGGGTTTCCTAAGAGAGTGTCGTGTGAGTAGAGTATGCTGTGAGAGAGACGAGACCGGACGAGCGACCCGAGGCCCGAGAGTGAGAAGAACCCCACCCCCTGAGAGTAGTGAGTGTGCTGGGGTGGTTGAGTAGAGTAGGTGAGCCCCTGTGGAGAAGAGAGAGACGAGAGTGAGAGGAGAGAGTGTGATGTGGGTGTGAGTCTGGGTGTGGGGTCGTGGTTGGGGTGTGTGTACGGGTCGAACCACACGATGATCTTGGCTCGAGGGAGCTGTGAGATGAGGATCTGTGTGATGGCCGTCACTCCTCCTGACACCTGCTCTGCTGTGTGCTGGTGATTATTGGTGCCGACCCACAGAACCACCACCTGGGGGCGACACACACATTACAGTCTGCTGCTCGTGATGTCACTTCCTGTGCTCTGAGCTGGCACCTTCGGCTGGATGTTCTGCAGCTCTCCGTTCTGGATCCTCCAGAGAACGTTGCAGGTCGTGTCGCCGGCCAGACCAAAGTTGAGCGCGTGCAGCGGAGAGAACAGATCCTTCCAGACCTGAGAGAGCAGAAATCATCATCATCATCATCATCATCAGACAGCTTAATAGAAGACCCATTCACACAAATTCCATTCAAAGCAGATGGAACGACTTGTTTTACCTCGTGTTGCTGATATCAGCCCTGAATATGGCAGCACATATGAACTGGCCGAAAATAAACAAAGACGTCTGTGTTCTGGCGTCCCTTACACTCCTGCACAAAGCGATAATGCTGAAACACACACACGCACACACACACACACACACCTGAGGATCAGATTCTGATGAAGTAAAAGTGACTTCAGAAGCAGACACGTTTAGTCCTGTATGATGCAGGTTTACCTGTGAGATCCAGCGCGCATCACCCTGAACATCCTGCACCGGGAGCGGCTGAGCGGCAGGGTTCATCCTGCACACACACACACACACAAAAACACCCTGTTTATAATACTTGTGGAGTCCTAATGTCCCCACAAAGATAGTAAAAACAAAAATATACTGCTTTTTGGGGTCCTTTAGTTGGTCACCACAAAGACAACATCTTAAAAATGATAATAAAGAATGTTTAATAGAATGTTAAAACTCACAACAGTATGGACCTAACCTACACCAACCCTAAACCTACCAGTCACAGAAACCTAACTTCATTTTAACATTTTATATATATAAGAATGTGGAGCTGGCAGCACAAAAAGACGGGTTTAATGTCGCGGGGATATTTGTAGCAAACTAGCCACACAATACATTGTATGGAATCCACCACCCATTATCTATTTTTCTTTTATGCCAAAAATAATTAGGAATGGTATTAAGATAAGATCATGTTCCATGAAGATTTTTTTTGTAAATTTCCTACTGTAAATATATGAAAATTTAATTTAATTTTAGTAATATGCATTGCTAAGAATTTCCTTTGGACAACTTTAAAGATGATTTTCTCAGTATTTGGATTTTTTGCACCCTCAGATTCCAGATTTCAGATAGTGGTACTCTCAGCCAAATTGCCGATCCTTCAACCAACCATACTCAATGGGAAAGATGTAGTTATTCGAAATACAATTGCACCTTATGACTGGTTGTGTGATCAAGGGTCACTCTATACGAATGTTTACTGTGCAGGTAGGTTAGGTTGGACAATAGTAGTTTTAATCATATATAGTCTGTTATTAGAGATCATGGTCTTGGGTATGATTTATAGGCCCCGAAAGTCAAATAGGGTGCACGATTAACTCAGAGAATAGCACGATATTAACGGCTCTTATTCAGTAAAGCATGGTATCTTAATCAGCCCCCCCCCCCCCCCCCCGGTAAATCTCATCACGTGGCGTAGGCTTTGAAATTGAGCATCGAGCAGCATTAACTACACAGAGCCGTTGTTCTCTGACGAGCTGCGCTAAAAATCGCACGAATATGAACGTGGTTCTTAGGCGCAAGCTCGTCAGGAACAACGGCTCTGTTGCTAGTTAATGGCTGCTCAATGTGATAAAGAACGAAGGGAGGGGAGAGTTTACCCGCGATTAAAGAACCTGGGCTTTAATGATAAGATGGAGCTGTGTAGAAGGAAGATATCGCATGCGATTAATCGTCAACTGCCCTTACAGTCCAATTTCTTTCATATACTATTTGGGCAGTATTTGTGCAGTAATTGGACCTCACAAAGTAGTAAAATTACACACATGGACACACACACACACTCTCTCACACACTCACAGACACACCCTCACACCTTTCGTCTATCAACACTCACAGACACATAAACACACTCAGACTCTCTCTCAAACAACACACCACCAACTAAACGCTCTCACACACACACTACATCCATAACTCTCTCACAACACACACACGCACACTCTCGCACACCACACCAACACACTCATCGCCGAGCACCAACACTCACATGAGAACACACAATCTTCTCTTCGGCCACACACACACACCTCGCTTCACACTAACATATTCTCTCTTCACCAAACAAACACACCTACACACTCACACTCTCTTCTTCAGACACACACAGACACACCACACACCACACATTCTTCTATCACACACACACTCACATACAGACAAAAAACACACACCTCTTCTTCTCACACACGCACACTATCTCTCTCACAGAACACACAACCCAAACACCACCCACACATCACACTCACAGGACACACCACCGACGCACGTCTCTCTCTCTCTCAAACAATCCACATCGAAACCACACATGACAACAATTCTCTATACACAAACACACATCTCTCTCACACTACAATCACACACACACGAGCTCACCAGACACAACCCTCACAATATTCTCTCTACCCCACACACTCACAATCTCTAAACACTCACACACCCACTCACTTCTCTCTCTCGAACCCACACTAGCACCACACACACACACACTTGCTCACACACATTGCTTATAACACAAACACAACTCTCTCACACACTCACTCACCACACTCACTCCTCTCACACACACACAAGACACACACACGGACTCTCTCACACACACACACTCTCTTCACACACCTCAAAGACACACACACCACACAGCACTCACATATTCTCTCGCACACACACCACACGCTCACACTCTCTCACACCACTATCTCTACTCTCTCCACAGCGTCAGCACAACTCGCTCACACACCACATCACAGACATACACACACACGAGAGACGCTCTCGACACAACACACCCTCGCCCAGACCACTCGCACAACACCCACACACACTCTCTCTACTACACACACACCAAAGAACTCGGCAGACACTCTCACACACAGCAAGAAACACACACACACACACACACATCTCTAACACACACACACACACACATTCTCTCGCTCACACACACACACACACCCACACATGCACACATGGCAAACCTTCTCCTCTCAACACACAAAACCACCACCACACACCCACTCCACACCTCACACACACCACACAACACCACACCACACCACACTCACCACACACACACACACATTCTCTCTCTCACACGCACACACACACACACAAACATCCAACTCAAGAACTACGCTCTCTCTCTCAAAGCACCACAACACAAGAAACACAACACACGACATCACACACATCCGTCACACGTCACTCACACCTACGGACGATACAATCCACCACAAACACACACACTCTCACTCACTCTCACAAACACACACACTCTCACAAACACACACACAACACCACAACACAACAAACCCCCCCCAACCCACCACACACACACCTACCACACACACACACACAGAGCTCTATAAACATGCAAAGTAACTCGTGTCATTTATCAGATGTGTGTAAAGTCGCTCTGTGTCCGAGCAGCAGTGCTGCAGGATCCTCAGCTCAATGTGATGGGCTCGAACCCACAACCTTTCAGTCCTGTCACCAGTGAGCCAGTGTTTCCAGCTCTCACATGAACCCACACCAACTCATACAGCTGTGGAGAAGCTCAATCCTACCAAATTCATCGTGATCACAGCTATGTTTTAAGTTCCTGTTTAACAAAACGCATCTTCTACTAGGTGCACTAAAGCGCTGCTGATCACTGACTAGAGGATGAAGGTTTCTGACTCAAAAAAGGCCCCCTCGTGTTAGGTGCTGAAAACTGATCCGGTGGCCCCCAGGGTGTGTATGTCAGACTCAGTGTTTTGTACTGAAATGGGGCTGTTAGATAGTTTAATGTAATAATTACACAACAGCAAGCTCACTTCCGCGGTCTGCTGCTGCTGCTGACAAATCCCCCGACCCTATTCCGGTTACGTTGGCAGCAAACACAAAACAAACATGGCAGTCAAACGAGAGAGAAATGTGTGATATTGTGTGTGTGGTATTGATGGAGAGTGAGTGTGTGGTGTGTGTGTTGTGTTGTTGGGCTGTGGATAGAGAGAGAGGTGTGTGGGGGGTGGGTGGATAAGTGTGTGGGGGTGGTGTGTGAGGTGAGGGGGGTGAGGGTGAGTGGGGGTGTTTGGTGCAGAGGGGGTGGGGGGTGAGTGTGTGAAAAAATACAGTGATTGTGTGTTGTGGTGTGTGTGTGTCAGTGTGTGCCGTGTGATTGTTCTGTCGTGTTGAGATAGTGATGTCAGTGGTGTGTGTGTGAGTTTGTTTGTGTGTGTGTGTGAGTTTGTGTGAGTGAGTGAGTGTTGTGTCAGTGTGAGTGGGTGTGTCAGTGTGTGGTAGAAAATGGTGGATGGTGGGGTGTGTGTCCGAGTTGTGTGTGTGTGTAGTGTGTGGTGTGGGAGTGAGGGAGTGTTGTTCATTGATGTGTGTCAGTGTGTGAATGTAGTGTGTGAAGTGAGGGGATAAGTGTGGTGTCCATGTGCGTTTTAGTCAGTGTGTGTTGTGGTGTGTGGTGTCAGTGTGTAGTGTGTTTGTGTGTGTGGGTGGAGGTGAGTGAGTGTGTGTCCAGTGTGTGTGTGGGTGTGGGTGTGGGAGTGTGTGTGTGTGTGTGTGAGTGAGTGTGGTTATTAGAGTGTGGCGAGTAAGTTTTGTCAGTGTGCTGTGGTGTGTGTGTGTGTGAGTGTTGTGTCATGTATGTGTCATAATGTAGTGGAGTGATGTGTGGTTGTGTGAGATGAGTGAGTGTTATGTCAGATGGTCCTTGGTTGATGTGGTAACTTGAGTGAGGTGTGTGTTGGTGTGGTGTGAGGTGAGTGTGTGTCAGTGTATGAATACTGATGTGCATATGAGTGTGTGGATGTGTGTGATTGGGTGGAAAGAATGAAGTGTGTGTACGTAGTATGTGTGTAGTGATGAGTGTGTGTGCAAAAAATAAGAATTTAAATGGACAGAAAAAGTGATGTATAGTTAATGAAGGGTAGGGAAAAAAAAAAGGGGGTGAGTGAGTTGTGTTGGGGGTGCGGAGAAGGTGTGGTCCCGTGTCATCTGTTGAGTTGAGTCGCCGTTGTCACTACTACCCCGTGCAGTGATATTGGTGTGTGTGAGTGAAGTGATTGTGTGGTCTCCGTGGTCGCTATACTGTGGGTGTGTGTGTGTTGTGTGTGAGTCACGTGTGGTGGTCAGTGAGTAGTGGTGTGTGTCATGTATTGTGTTTAGTCCAGTGGGGCGGGTAGCTGTGTGTGTGCTGAGTGTGTGTGGATAGTGTGTTGACGAGTGTTTGTCGTGTGTGTGGTCTGAGTGAGGGGTGTGCTCAGCGTGTGGACTTCATGGAGTTCGAATGAGTCTCGTGTCTGTGTGTTGTTGTGACATGTTTTTCAGTGTGTGTGGTTCGTTGTCGATTGTGTGTGGGAGTTTGCTTGAGTGGTGTGTCATAATGTTCTGTGTGTGAGTTGAGAATTGGGCTGTAGTGGGTGGATATTTGGTTTTAGTCAGGTGTGTGTGGCATCATATGAATGTATATAGTCCGTGACACATGTGGGTGGGTGCAAGGTGACGGTTTGGTTCATTGTCGGTATATGTGTGATATTGTTGGGGTCGTGTGTGATTGTGGTTGGTGTGGATGAGGTGAGTGTTTGTCGTTGTGTTCGTGAGTGTGTGTTTGCGTGCGTGTGTGCTAGGGTGTGTAGTCGCGGCTTGTGCTGGTGGTGAGTGTTTCTGTGCATTCTTATTGTGTTTGTGTGTGTGTCTCTTTGTGTGTGTGTCAGTGTGAGTGTGTGTGTGTGTGTGTGTGTGTGGTTGAGTGAGTGTGTGTGTGTGTGTGAGAAATATCTGAGTGAGTGTGTGTGTGTGTGTGTGTGAGTGTGTGTCAGAGAGAGAGAGAGAGTGTGTGTGTGTGAGTGAGTGTGTGTGTCAGTGTGAGTGTGTGTGTGTGAGAGAGAATGTGTGTGAGTGTGTGTTGTGTGTGTGGTGTGTGTGTGTGAGAGTGTGTCCGTTGAGTGGTGTGTGGTCAGTGTGTGTGTGATTGATGTGAGTGTGGTGGGGGTGATTGTGTGATGTGAACATGTAGAGTGAGTGTGTGTCCGTATGCTTGATTGAGTGATTGTGTGTCAGTGCGGTGTGCTGTGCGTGTGTGTGGTTGTGTGTGTGTGTGTGTGGACGTGAGTGTGTCAGTGTGAGTGTTTGTCAGTGTGTGTGTGTCTCTGTGTGAGTGAGTGGTTTGGTACCGTTGGGTATCTGTTCTGTAATGTGTGAGATGGTTGGTGTGGTCGTGTTGTGAGTTCGGGACGTGTGTGTCAGTTTACATTGTGCGTGTGTGTAAGGTCACGTTGTAGGTGTGTGTGTGTCGTGTGAGTTCTTTTGTTTTGTGTCGTATTGAGGTCTTTGTTTGACAGTAGTGTGTGCTTGCTTACTTGCGTGGTGAGTGAGTGGGTGGTGTCAGTGTTCTGTTGTTGTGGATGTGCGCCGCCGTGTGTGTGTGTGATTGAGTGAGTGTGAGTGTGTGTGGTGGAGTGCTGTGTGTGTGAGTGATGCTTGAGATGTGTGTGTGAGTTTCTCGAGTGTGTGCGCTGTGTGCTTTGTGAGTGAGTGACCGGTGTACGCTGTTGAGTGAGGTGGTGTGGTTGTAGTTGTCAGTGTGATGATGTGATTTGTGTGGTGTGTGTTCAGTGTGAGTGTGTTGTGGAGTGAGTGTGGTCAGTGCCTACTCGTGTGTGTGAGTGAGTCGGAGGTGTGTGTCAGTGTATGATTGTGCGATATCACTGGTGTTTTTGGAGATAGTCATTGTGTGTTCAGTGTGAGTGATGGAGGAGTGTGTGTCAGTGTATGTGTGTGGTAGTGGTTTCGTTTCAGTGTATTTCTTTGTCTGTGAAGTTTGTTCCGTTGTGTGTGTGCTGTGTGTGCGAGGTGTTTTGTCCGTATTTGATGTCTTGTGTGCAGTAGAGTGAATAAGCTTGTCAGTTGTGAGTGGTGAAGTGTAGTGGAGTGAGGTGTGTGATGATGATGTGAGTTGTTTTGCTCAGTGTTTGATGTGTGAGTGAGCCTGTGTGTGACGGTGTGTGTACGTGGTGGAGTGTGTGTGTTATACAAATGCCTAGCAGTTTTGTAGGAGTGGTGTGTTGTGTGTGTGTTACGTGCTTTTGATCCATGTGTGCTGGGTGAGTCGAGGTGGTGTCGTTTGGTCGGTCTAGAGTCGGTCTTGTCAGCTGTGTGTCGTGTTGTGTCGTGTTGAGTGAGTGGTGTTGTGTGTACTGATAGTTGTGTGTGTGTTCGAGCCATTCCGATGTAGGTGTGTGTTGCCCTGTGTGTGAGTGTTTGTTTTGTCCAGTGGTGGTGTGTTGTTATTGATGAGTGGAGTGTGGATATTCCGCTGTGCAGTGTTGTTGTGTGTTGCTTTCGTGTGGGTGTGATGTGTGTGTGCGTGAGTGGTTTTTGTGTGGTGTGTAGTGCTGGGGCTGCTTGCGCTCTCTTGACGTTTGTCGGTGTGTGTGTGTGAGTGAGCCTGTGGATTGTTTTCCCAGTGTGAGTTTGTCGAGAGACCGTGAGTGTGCGGTGCTGTTTGTCAGTGTGTTGTGTGTGTGATCCGTGTATGTGAGAGTAGGTGTCTAAGTGAGTTGAGTGTCCTGGTTCCGTAAGTGCTGACACATGTGTGTTCCGTGGTGAATGTGCGTGAGTGTCGTGATGTCCCCTGCTACTTGTGTGAGAGAGTGAGTGTGTGTGAGCGAGTTTGTGTTTGTGAGTGTGTGTGTTAGTGAGTGTGTGTCAGTGTATGTGTGTGTGAGTGAGTGAGAGAGAGAAAGTGTGTGTGTGTGGTGAGTAAGAGTGATGTGTGGGTGTGTGTGTGTGGATGAGTGGTGGTGTGGTGTAATGATACAAAAAGATATGAGTGCGTGTGTGCAAGGTGTGCGATATGTGCTGAAGTGTGGGTTTATTAGTGAGTGTGATGTCATGTAATGTTTGAGTGAGTGGGGAAATGTGTGTGGATGTGTGGTGTGGTGAGTGGTGTGTGTTTGTTTGAGGTGTGTGTAACGTATAGTGAGTGTTTCAGATGTATGTGGTGTGGTGAGTGAGGGAGTGTGTGTTGTTCGTGAGTGAGTGTGTGTGGTGGGGGGTGGTGAGTGTGTGAGTGAGTGTGTGTGTGAGTGAGTGATGTGTGTGTGGTGTGTGTGTGAGTGATTTGGGAGTGGTGAGTGTGTGTCACTGCGTGGGTATGTTTGTCAGTGTTTGTGTGTGTGTGAGTGAGCTGTGTGTGAGAGTGGGTGAGTGAGTGATGTGGTGTGTGTGTGTGAGTGAGTGGCGTGAGTGTTGGTCTGTGTTTGTGTGTGAAGATCTAGATCGTGTGTGTGTGTGAGAGTGTGTGTGTCAGTGAGTGTGTGTCAGTGAGTGTGTGTGAGATGAAGATGGTGAGTGTGTGTGTGTGGTGGTGTGAGAGTGTTTGTGTTTTAGAAAAAATGCGTGTGGTTCAGTGTATGTGTGTGTGGAGTGGAGTGTGTGTCTAGGGTGCATGCTGTCAGTGTGTGTGGGATGTGTGATGGGTCAGTGTGGTATATTGTTAGTTGCTCTGATGTAGTGTGTGTTGCGTTGTGTGTGTGTGTGTGTGTGTGAGTATCTGTGTGTGTGTGTGTGTGTAATGTGTGTGTGTGTGTGTGTGAGGTGAGGTGTAGGGTGCAGTGGTGTGTGTGTGTGGTTTGTGTTTGAGTGAATTGTTTGTCATTGTGTTGAGAGTGTTAGTGATGTGTGTGGTGTGTGTTTGTGTGTGAGTGTCGTGAGTGGATGAAGTGTTGTGTTTGTGTGTGTGTGTGTGTGTGTGTGTGATCCACTGAGTGTGGTGTATGTGTGTGCGTGTGTGTGTGCGTGTTGTGTGTGTGTGTGTGTGTGAGAGTTGTGTTGTTAGTGGTGGTGTCAGTGAGGATGATGGGTGGTTGTGTTTGTGGTGAGTGTGTGTGTGTGTGAGTGTGTGTCAGTGAGTGAGTTTTGTGTGTGTGTGAGTGAGTGAGTGAGTTTGTGTGTGCGTTTGTTTGTGTGAGTGAGTGAGTGAGTGAATGTATGTGTGTGTGTGATTGAGTGGTTTGATCCATTGTGAGTGTTAGTGTGTGAGTGTGAGTGCGTGTGTGTGTATGTGTGTGTGTTTTTTTTTTTTTGTGTGTGTGTGTGTGTGTATATTTATGTGGTTTATACACAAATTTGTATAATAACATGGTTTATGACATAGGTATTACAACGAGAAGTTGATTTATGAGGACGTTTTCAGTGTCCCTGTAATTCAAAAGACTTATAAATAATTCAGAATGAGTTTTTTTGAAAATCTAAAATGCAGAAAGTATCCTGTGAGAGGTAGGTCTAGGGTTAGGGTAAGGGGTTTGGTAGCCAAAGGGAACAGAGAAAGTACGGTCTTGGTAAGTATATAAAACCATTACGGGAGACCCTATGGATGAGGTACGCCAGAAACGCCAAGGGGAGTAAAAAGAAGGCAAACCTGTGTTATGTAGTTTAGTAGTTTGTGTTTTAACATGAGTGTGGTCGATTGGTTGTTGTGTGTGAGTGAGAGTGATGTAGGTGTTTAGTGATGTGTGTCATGTATGTGTCGCTGGTGAGTGCGTGATTATGGGCTGTGATGTGTGTATTGGAGTGTGTGAGTGTGTGTAGATGCGTCGAAACGGCGTGTGTGAGTGAGATGTGGGGAGTAAAAGAGTGGCGAGGTCAAGGGTGTGAGGTGGAGTGGGTTCAAGTGTCTATGTTTGTGTGATTGGTGCTATGGTAGGTCATGCTAGAGTGTAGAAAGTGAATACAAGATGGGTAGTTTTGGGTGTAGGTGAGGGGTCGCGTGAGTAATGTGTGAAAGGTGTGAGTGCGTTGGAAGTGTACATGAGGATGCGTGGGGTGTGTGTGGTGTGATGGTGTGAGTGATGAGCAATGATGCTGTGTGTAGCTGGTGATGAGTGTGTGTTGTGAGTGAGTGTGGTGTCGATGTGTGGTCAGAGATGGTGGTGATGTGATACGCGAACGTGTGCGTGCTGTGTGTTCAGTGAGTGGATTGGGTGTGTGTGTTTGCGTGAGTGATGTGTGTGAGTGGTGTGAGTGTGTGGTGTGTGATGAGCTGCTGTGTGTGAGGTGAGTGTGTGGTGTGTTGTGTTGTTGTGAGTGCATGAGGGTGTGTGTGCTGTGTTGTGTGTGTGTGTGTGAGAGGAGGACGTGGTAATGCGTGTGCGAGCGCGGTTGTGTGTGATGATGCGGTGTGTGTTGATTGATGAACAGTGTGTGCTGTGTGTGCGAGGGAGAGGTGGTGGGAAATAGGATGAAGAAAGAGTGAGGTTGCTGGGTGTGTTAGTAGCACTGAGGATGAGTGTGTGCTAGTGCTGTGCGTGGTGTGTGTAGTAGTGTGTGTGTTATGTGTGTGGGTGGTGCGGTGCGTGTAGTGTGTGTGTGTAAGCTGGCGTGCGGGTTTGAGTGAGTGTTTTGTGTGCGTGTGCGTGTGTGTGCGAGACGCTGGTGTGTTTTGTTGAGTGAATTCGAGTGTGGTGTGCGGTGTGTATGACATTGCGTGCAGTGTGTGATAGAGGTGATTGAAGCTAGGTCGATGATTTTAGATCGACTGGGGTCTGTGGGTGTGTTCGATAATTGTGTCGTTTGCGTGAGAAAATGAGTTAGTGTGTGGTGGTGATGCGTGTGGTGTGAGTGATGAGTTTATGTGTCGTGTGTGTAGTGTGCGTTGGAAGTGAGTTGACTGGTGTGAAGAATAGTGAGGTGTGTGGTGTCTGAGTGATTGTGTGTGTGAGTGGCGAATGATGTGTGTGTGAGTGATGAGTGGTGTTTGTGTGTGAGTAGTGATGATGTTTGAGGGAGTGGTGTTTGTGTGTGTGTGTGTGGTGTGAGTGTGTGTGTGTGTGTGTTTTTGTGTGTGTGTGTGTGAGTGAGTGTGGTGTGTGAGTGAGTGAGTGTGAGTGAATGTGAGTGAGTGAGTGAGTGTGTGTGTGTGTGTGGAGTGAGTGAGTGTGTGTGTGAGTAGAAGTGAGTGTGTGTGCTGAGATCAGAGTGGAGGGTTATTGTGGTGTGAGTGTTGTGTGAAGGCTGAGATGAGTGTTGTGTGTGTGGCGTGAGTGAGTGTGTGTGTTAGTGTGGAGTGTGCTGGTGGGAGTTGTGTTGGTGTGTGGATGATGGGTGTGGTGTGGTGTGTGTGTGTGTGAAGTAGAGTGAGTGAGTTGTGTGTTGAGTGAGTGTGTGATGAGAGCGTTGGTGATGGTGTAGTGAGTGAGTGATTGTGTGTGTGTGTGTGTGAGCGAGTTGTGTGTGTGAGTGAGTGAGTGAGTGTTTGTGTGAGAGAGAATGAGTGTGAGTGAGTGAGTGTGTGAGCGAGTGAGTGTGTGTGTGTGTGTGTTTGTGTGAGTGTGAGTGTGTGAGTGAGGTGAGTGTGTGTGTGTGTGTGAGAGACTGTGTGAGTGAGTGAGTGTGTGTGTGTGAGTGAGAGTGCGTGAGAGTGAGTGAGTGAGTGAGTGTGTGGGGGAGTGAGTGAGTGAGTGAGTGAGTGGGGTTTTGTTGTTATGAGTTGAGTGAGTGTTGTTGTGGTGGTGTGTGTGAGAGAGTGTGTGTGGTGTGATTGGAGTTAGTGAGTTTGTGTGTGTGTGTGTGTGTGAGTGAGTGTGTGAGTGTGTGTGTGAGTGAGTGTGTGTCAGAGAGTGTGTGTGTGTGAGTGTGTGTGGTGTGTGTGTGAAGTGAGTGGTGTGTGTGTGTGTGTGTGAGTGAGTGAGGAGTGAGTGAGTGTGTGTGTGTGAGTGATTAGTGTGTGTGTGTGTGTGGTGTGTGAGTGAGTGTGTGTTATAGAGTGTGTTTGTGTGTGTGAGGAGTGAGTGTGTGTGTGTGTGTGTGAGTGAGTGTGTGTGTGTGGTGTGTGTGAGTGAGTGGAGTTAGGGGTGTTTTGTGTGTGTGAGTGCGTGCGTGTGTTGTTGTTAGTGGTGTGTGTGTGTGTGTGTGTGTGTAGTGAGTGTGTGGTGATGAGAGTGTGGGTGTGTGTAGTGAGTGAGTGAGGTGTTGGGTGTTATGGGGTGGGTTGTGTAGTGAGTGTGTGTGGTGATGAGTGAGTGGTGTGTGGTGAGTGAGTGTGTGGTGTGTTGTGGGGAGTGAGTGTGTGTGTGTGTTTGTTTGAATGAGTGAGTGTGTGTGTGTGAGGGTGTGTGAGTGTGTGTGTGATGAGTGTGTGTGAGAGAGTGTGTGGTGTGTGAGTGAGTGATGGTGTGTGTGTGTGTGTGTGTTTTGTGTGAGTGTGTGTGTGTGTGTGATGAGTGAGTGTGTGTGTGATTGAGTGAGTGTGTGTGTGTGTGTGTTGAGTGAGAGTGAGTGTGTGTGTGTGAGTGAGTGTGTGAGTGTGTGTGTTGTGTGTTGTGTGTGTGTTGTGTGTGTTGTGTGTGTGTGTGTGATTGTGTGAGAGTGTGTGTGTGGGTGAGTGTGTGTGAGAGAGTGTGTGTGTGTGAGTGGTGAGTGAGTGTGTGTGTGAGTGAGGTGTGTGTGAGAGTGGTTGTGTGTGTGTGTGTGTGTGATGTCTGTGAGTGAATGGTGTTTGTGAGTGTGTGAGTGATTGTGTGAGTTTGTGTGTGTGTGTGTGAGTGTGTGTCAGTGAGTGAGTTTTGTGTGTGTGTGAGTGAGTGAGTGTGGGGGTGTGTGTGTGTAAGTGGGAGTGAGTGTGTGATGGAGTGTGTGTGTATGAGAGTGGTGTGGGAAGAATGTGTGAAAATAGAGGTGTGAGTGAGTGAGTGTGGTGTGTGAGTGAGGAGTGTGTGATGTTGTAGTGTAGATGAGTGTGTCAGTTTATGGTGATGAAGTGGGGAAGGGTGGAGTGATTATATGATAGTGTAGAGATAGAGTGAGATGAGTGAGATGTGGTGATTTGTGTGTGAAGTGAATATTTAGTTGATGTGTGTGAGTGAGTAAGTGTGTGTCAGGTGTGTGTGAGAGTGTGATGTTGTGAGTGTGGTCCGTGTCATGTGTGTGTGTGTGCGCGGGTGTGTGTGTGTGTGTGTGAGTGAAGTGAATGTAGTGTGTGTAGATGAGCGTGTGTGGGTCGTTGCTAATGTGTTGTCCAGTGTGTGTGTGTGTGGGTGAGGTGTGTGTGTGGGTGTGTGTGCGTGCGTGTGTGTGCGTGCGTGAGTGTGCGTGTGTGTTTGAGTGAGTGAGTTTGTGTGTGATTGTGTGAGTGCGGTGTGAGTGCGTGCGTGTGTGTCCTGTGAGTAGTAATAATGGTCAGTGTTGTGTGTGTGTGAGATGAAGGTGTGAATGAAAGAAGAAGAAGAGATGTGTGTGAAGAGGAGGGTGGGGCGGGGGGGGTGTGAGAATGAGTGAAAAGAAAGTGCTGTGTGTGTGTGTGTGAGATGAGTGTGTGTGAGTGATGTGTTCAGTGTGCGTGGTTGTCAGTGTTGTGTGTGTGTTGGTTGTGGTGTGAGAGAGACGAGTGTGTGTGAGGGAGCGTGTGTGTTGGGTGTGATGTTCAGTGTAATGTGTTAGGGTGAGTTGATTGTTGTGGAGTTAGTGTGTGTGTGGTGGAGTGGAGTTGTTTGTGTGTGTGTGTGAGAGAGCGAGTGTGTGTGAGAGAGTGTGTGTGTGTGAGTGAGTGGAGTGGAGTGTGTGTGTGTGAGTGTTTGTGTGTGTGTGAGAGGGATGCGATGTGGTGGGTGAGTGATGAGTGTGTGTGAGTGAGTGATGGAGTGTGTGTGTGTGTGTGTGACTGACAGACTGAGTGTGTGTGACTGAGTGAGTGAGTGGTGGGGTGTATGTTTGTGAGTGAGTTGGGTGGTCATATGTGTGAGTGGTGATAATGATGTGTGTGGGGTGGTGGTAGTGGTTAGGTGTGTGTGTGAGTGAGTGCGTGAGTGTGTGAGTGCGTGGGTGAGTGTGTGTGTGAGTGAGTTGTTGTGAGAGAGGTGTGGTGTGTGAAATGAAGATGGGTGAGGAGTGTGTGATGTGTCTATGATGGAAGTGGTGTTGAGAGATAGTGTGTGTGTGCGTGAGTGAGATGAGTGTGTGTGTGTGTGTGTGGGAGTGAGTGTGTGTATGTGTGCGATGTGAGTGAGTTTGTGTGAGAGAGTGTGTGTGTGTGAGGGTGTGTGAGTGAGTGAGTGAGTGAGTTAGTGTGTGAGTGAGTGTGTGTGTGTGGTGTGTGGTGTGTGTGTGTGTGTTTGTGTGTGTTTGTGCGTGTGTGTGTGAGTGAGTGAGTGTGTGTGTGTGGTGTGTGTGATGAGTGTGTGTGAGCGAGTGTGTGTGTGTGGTGTGAGTGAGTGAGTGTGTGTGTGAAAGAGAGAGAGAAAGTGTGAGTGTGTGTGTGTGAGAGAGAATGAGTGTGTGTGTGAGTGAGTGAGAGAGTGAGTGAGTGTGTGTGTTGTGTGTGAGTGAGTGGTGTGTGTGTGTGTGTGTGTGTTGGCGTGAGTGTGTGTTGAGAGAGTGTGTGTGTGTGAGTGAGTGGTGAGTGTGTGTGTGTCTGTGAGTGTCTGTCTGTGTGTGTGTGAGAGTGAGTGTGTGTTTGTCTTTGTATGAGTGAGTGTGTGTGTGTGTGAGAGGGAGTGAGTGTGTGTGTGTGTGTGAGTGATTGGTGTGTGTGTGAGTGTTGAGTGTGTTTGGTGAGTTGAGTGTGTGTGAGAGCGTTGTGTGTGTGTGAGTGCGTGAAGAATGAGGAGGTGAGTGTGTGTGGTGTGTGTGAGTGAGTGTGTGGGGTGTGTGTGTGTGAGAGAGGTGCGTGGTGGTGTGCGTGTGAGTGATGTGTGTGTAGTGTGGTGGTGGGTGAGGAGTGAGTGTGTGTTTGAGTCGGAGTGAGTGGAGTGTGTGAGTGGTGTGGTGCGTTGTGTGTGTGTGTGTGTGTGAGTGTGTGCGTGTGTGTGTGTTTGTGTGTGTTTGTGTTTGTGTGTGTGCGTGTGTGTGAGAGAGTGGGTGTGTGTGTGTGCGTGTGAGAGAGAAAGTGTGTGTGTGTGAGTGTGTGAGAGAGTGTGTGTTTGTGTGAGTGAGTGAGTGAGTGGTGTGTGCGTGCATGTATGTGTGTGAGTGTGTATGTGTGAGTGTATATGTGTGTGTGTGTGTGTGTGTGCGTGAGTGAGTGCGTGAGTGTGTGTGTCTGTGTGTGAGGTGTGTGTGTGAGAGAGTGGGTGTGTGAGAGAGTGTGGGTGTGTGTGTGAGTGAGTGAGTGAGTGTGTTGTGAGTGAGTGAGTGTGTGTGTGGTGTGTGAGTGAGTGTGTGTCAGTGTATGTGTGAGTGAGTGAGGGTGTGAGTGTGTGTGTGTGTGAGTGGTGAGTGAGTGATGAGTGTGTGTGTGTTTGTGTGTGTGTGAGTGAGTGTGTGTGGTGTGAGTGAGTAACGTGTGTTTGGCGTGTGTGTTTGTTGAGAGTGTGTGGTTATGTGAGTGTGTGGTCGCGGTGTGTGTGTGTGTGGGTGAGGGTGTGTGTGTGGGTGTGTGTGGGGGTGAGTGTGTGTGTGTGTGTGAGAGTGTGTGTGTGTGTGTGTGTGTTTTTGTTTGTGTGTGTGTGTGTGTGAGTGGGGGGTGTGTGTGTGTGTGAGTGAGGGTGTTGTGTAGTGAGTGGGTGTGGATGGGGTGTGTGTGGGAGTGAGTGAAGGTGTGTGTGTGTGTGTGTGGGGTGAGTGTGTGTGTGAGTGTGTGTCTCTGTCTCTGTGTGTGAGTGTGTGTGTGGGTGTGTGGTGAGTGTGGGTTGGAGAGTGTGAGTGAGTGGTGTGTGTGTGTGTGTGTGAGTTGAGTGAGTGAGTGTTTTTGTGTGTGTGTGGTGAGTGAGTGTGTGTGTGTGAGAGAGTGTGGGTGTAAGTGCGTATCTGTAGTCAGTGGTCTGTGTGTGATGGTGAGTGTGAGTTGTGGTGTGTGTGTGTTGTGGTGAGGCAGTGTGTGTTGATGTAGTGATTGTGTGCTCAGTGTCTGTGTGTTGGAGCTGAGTGTGTGTCAGTGGTGAGTGTCGTGTCATTGTGTTTGTGTGTGTGTGGAAAAAATGGATACGGATGAAAGTTACTATGGTGTAAGTGAGTGTTTGTGTGTGCGTGTTTTGATCCGTGTGAGTATTTGTTCGTGCGTGTGTGTGTGATTAGTGTGATCGTGGTGTGTAGTGGTGTGTGTGAAATGTAGTGTGTGTGTGTGTGAGGTAAGACGTGCTGTGTTCAGTGTGTGGAGAGTGTGGAGACAGTGAGTGTGTTTGTGTGTGTGTGTGTGGGAGTGAGTGAGTGAGTGAGTGTGTGTGTGGTGTGTGTGTGTGTGTGTTGTCATGTAGTGTGTGTAAATAAGAGTGTGGTGATGCGTGTTGAGTGTGTGAGCAGTGTGAGTGAGTGTGTGTGTGTGTGGTGATGTTGTGAGTGAGTGTGCCGTGAGTGACAAAGTGTATGTGTGTGTGTGTGTAAGTGTGATAGACGAGTCCATGATTGTGTGTATGTTTGTGAGTGATGTGTGGCAGGTTGTGTGTGTGTGTGTGTGTCGTGTGTGTGTGTGTGTGTGAATATGAGTGTGTGTCATTGTGGTGTGTGTGTGTGGTGTGTGAATTAAGAGTGTGAGTGATTGTGGTGGGCGAGATGTGTGTGAGTTGAAATGTGATAGTGAGTGAGGTGAGGTGATGTGTGAGGGTGATGAGTGATTGATGATGTGTGTGTGTTTGAGAGTGAGTGTGTGTCAGTGTAATGTGTGCGTGAGTGGGGTCTGTGAGTGTGTGTGTGAATGTGAGTGGTGATGAGTGAGTGAGTGAGTGAAAAATTGTGTGTGGTGTGTTAGTGAGATGTGTGTGTGTGTGAGTGAGTGAGTGTGTGTACTTGTAGTGTGTGAGAGTGTGAGTGTTAGTGAGTGTGTGTGTGTGAGTGAGTGAACGAGTGTGTGTGTGAGTGTGTGTGTATATATATGTGTGTGTATGTGTGTAGAGAGTGTGTGTAAGTTTAGTGAGTGGATGTGAAAAAAATAAAACCGCTGTCATGATGTGTTATAGCGGATGCAGTGAATGTGTGTGTGTGTGCGTGCGTGTGTGTGTGAGTAAGTGTGTGAGTGAGTGAGAGTGAGAGAGAGAGAGATAGTGTGTGTGTGTGAGTGAAGTGTGTGTGGCGTGAGGGGTGTGTCAAAAGTGTGAGGTAAAATTGTATGTCCTTGTGTGTGTGTGGTGTAGGGTGAGGTTGTGTGTTGAGAGTGTGGTTTGAGGTGTGTGGGATGGTGTGGGGAGTGGGTGTGTTAGTGGGGGTGAGTGAGTGGTGTGTTGGTTTGGTGGTTGTTGAAATGTGAGTGAGTGGTGTGATGTGTGTGTGGAGTGTGTTGTTCAGTGAGTGGGTGTGTCAGTGTATGTGTGTGAGTGAGTGTAGTGTGTGTGTTGTGTGGTGGTGTAGTGTGTGAGAGTGTTGTGTTAGAGATGAGGTGTGAGTGTCAGTGAGTGTGTGGGAGGGTGATGGTGTGTGGTCCCGTGTCCTAGAAGTGGTCCCCCTATTGTCAGTGTGTGTGTGTGTGTGTGTTGTGGTGTGAGGTGTGTGTAGTGGGGAGTGTGTGTTTGAGGTGCGTGTGGCGTCAGTGTGAGTTTTGTTAGTGCTGTGGGGTGTGAGTTGGTAGGTGAGTTGCTGTGGTGGGGTCAGTGTTCCTGTTTGTGTGTGTGTGGGTGTGTTGTGTGAGTGAGTGTGTGTCAGGTGTGGTGGGATAGTGTGAGTGTGTGTGGTGTTGTTGGGGTGTGTGAGGTGATTGGGGGGGGGGTGTGTGGGTGGTGTGTGTGATCATTGTTTGTGTGTTGGGGTTTCCCACAGTCCTGTAGATGGGGCTAATGCAATTCAATCAATATGCCTCATCAGACGGACTGGGGGGGGAGAAAGCAATGAATCCGACATTTAGGAGGGAAAATAAAAAACATAAAAAATTCAATACTGAAATGATGGCCGAAAAAAAGAGGAATACAAATCAACAAATGGTATAAAATTAATGGGCATTAAATGGTTCCCGGCTCGCCGAAGCGGGTTGGGGGTTGGGCGGGGAAAAAAGCATGAACAAAAAGGAAAGCGGCAAACCTCAAAATCGTAGCTATCTTTGGGGCGTGGAATTGAGTAATTGGTACTAAAAAAAACTGTCACAACCATAAAAAGCTACTAGTAAACTATGTAAAACACCATATATAAGAGAAGAGATAGAGGAGAGATAGAGTGAATATAGAGAGAGAAAGAGGAGAGAGAGAGAGAGAGAGAGAGATATATATAGAGAGAGAGAGAGAGAAAGAGAGAAGAAGGGTAAGAGGAGAAGAGAGAGAGCGAGAGAGGTAGAAAAGAAGGGAGAGAGAGAGCGAGAGGGAACGAGGGAGGATAGAGGGGGAGAGAGAGAAGACAGAGGGGAAAGGAGAAGATAGAGAAAAGAAAGAGTGAAAGAAAAAAGATAGAGAGAAGAAAGAGAGAGAATGAGACAGAAGAGGGAGAGAGAGAGCGGGAAGAATAAGGGATAGAGAAGAGGGAGAGAGGGAGAGAGCGAGGGCGACAGAGTAGAGGGGAGAATGGGGAGCGTGACAAAGGTAGAGAGAGTGGGGAAGAGGGGGAGAGAGTAATATCTGCGCATAAGCTCCGAACTATACAAGAGGCTCGTTCACGAGGACGGCGCGCGTTCACGGTTTCTCTCATTCCTAAGGGTCTCCGGACGCGTAAATCCGTGGTTGGAGGGGGGGGGGTTATTAAAAGATGGAAGGGGGACTTGTTGTCATGGCAACAGTTTCCCCGGAGCGCTCGCGCACACAGCAGCGGAGGATCTGAGGAATACAATAAACAGACGCGCGCGGGCGATGAAGTCATCGTGACGCTAACGGTTTCCACGGCGACAGCCCTGAGAGCGCGCTGCGCAAAGGGGCGGAGCTCGCGTCCTGACGCACGGCGGGGGCGTGTCCCGAGAGCGCGCCGCGCGTCCCCGCTTGTTGTTCCCGCAGAGAGGGCAGAAGATGGCGGCCGTGTCGAGCGGTGCTGCCGCCGCCGGGATTCCGCTCCCGCACCGCGAGCGAGCGCTCCCCAACGCGCCGCGCCCGTCAGCCGCCCCCCCCCCCCCCCGCCCCCCCCCCCGCGCCCCAGGGCGCGCTGTTTCGGGGACTGAGGGGGAGGGGAGAGGGACTACGAGGATGGAGCGGACCATCGGGACATGAAAGATAAAAAAGGGGCAACAGGAAAAAGAACAATACATAGGACCGGGCAACTTCAGCCGTGGTCAAAACCTCGCAAAACCCGACCATGATAACCAGAGACAGGGGGCGGAACGGCTTTTCGCTTAGCGCCCGCCCGGCAGACCGCGCGCGATCCCTCTCTCTCTCTCTCTCTTCTTCTCTCTCTCCTCTCTTCTCTCTCGCTCCTCTCCTCTCACACACACCGCTGCGCCTGTGCTCGCGCGCCCGCTGTGACAATTTGTGTGTTTTTGTGTTTGTGTGTTTGTGTGTGTGGGTGTGTGGGTGTGTTGTGTGTGTGTGTGTGTGTGTGTGTGTGTGTGTGTTCGTTCTGGTGGTATACGCGTGTAGATTGTGGTAATGTGGGTTGGTTAACTGTAATCAATTCTTATTGTTGTAGAGTGCTGATGTGTGGGGCGGAGAGAGAGAAAGAGAGCGAGGGAGACCGGTAGCAGAGAGGAGAAGGTTCGATGGAGAGGGATAAAGGGATTAGAGAGAGAGGAGATTAGATTAAACAAGCAGAAATGTTTTGTATTGGTTTTGTTTATATATATAAATCATGACTTGCCAATACGGTACTAGTCAATGGAAGTGAAGCTCATTTGAACCGAATGGAGAGACAGAGGAGTGGTATAGACAGATAAAAGCTCAACACGAGGAGGATAGACATAACTATGTCCACAGAGCGGGATCGACAGATAAAAATAGAGAGAGAGGATAGATAAATGTACTAACGGCAGAGGATAGGGACAGATAAGTATAGACATGAAGTATAGAAGATAAAAGTAGAGACCGGATATAAAGTGTAGTAAATGTATAAAAGGAGAGAGGCATAGACCGCATAAATGATAGACATTGAAGTATAAGACAGATAAAGTCATAGAAAGGGATAATAAATAGATAATGTATAAAAAAAGAGAGGGATAGGACACATAAATGTATAGACACAGAGGGATAGACAGATAAATGTATCGACAGGAATGGACAAATGTATAGACAGAGAAATGTATAGACCGAGAGGGATATACAGAGAAATGTATAGACCGAGAGGGATATACAGAGAAATGTATAGACCGAGAGGGATAGACAGAGAAATGTGTAGACCGAGAGGGGATAGACAGAGAAATGTGTAGACCGAGAGGGATAGACAGAGAAATGTGTAGATAGAGAGGGATAGACAGAGAAATGTGTAGACCGAGAGGCATAGACAGAGAAATGTGTAGACCGAGAGGGATAGACAGAGAAATGTATAGACCGAGAGGGATAGACAGAGAAATGTGTAGACCGAGAGGGATAGACAGAGAAATGTATAGACCGAGAGGGATAGACAGAGAAATGTGTAGACCGAGAGGGATAGACAGAGAAATGTGTAGATAGAGAGGGATAGACAGAGAAATGTGTAGACCGACAGGGATAGACAGAGAAATGTGTAGATAGAGAGGGATAGACAGAGAAATGTGTAGATAGAGAGGGATAGACAGAGAAATGTGTAGACCGAGAGGGATAGACAGAGAAATGTATAGACCGAGAGGGATATACAGAGAAATGTATAGACCGAGAGGGATATACAGAGAAATGTATAGACCGAGAGGGATAGACAGAGAAATGTATAGACCGAGAGGGATAGACAGAGAAATGTGTAGACCGAGAGGGGATAGACAGAGAAATGTGTAGACCGAGAGGGGATAGACAGAGAAATGTGTAGACCGAGAGGGATAGACAGAGAAATGTGTAGACCGAGAGGGATAGACAGAGAAATGTGTAGACCGAGAGGGATAGACAGAGAAATGTGTAGACCGAGAGGGATAGACAGAGAAATGTGTAGACCGAGAGGGATAGACAGAGAAATGTGTAGACCGAGAGGGGATAGACAGAGAAATGTGTAGACCGAGAGGGATAGACAGAGAAATGTGTAGACCGACAGGGATAGACAGAGAAATGTGTAGATAGAGAGGGATAGACAGAGAAATGTGTAGACCGAGAGGGATAGACAGAGAAATGTGTAGACCGAGAGGGATAGACAGAGAAATGTGTAGACCGAGAGGGATAGACAGAGAAATGTGTAGACCGAGAGGGATAGACAGAGAAATGTGTAGACCGAGAGGCATAGACAGAGAAATGTGTAGACCGAGAGGGATAGACAGAGAAATGTGTAGACCGAGAGGGGATAGACAGAGAAATGTGTAGACCGAGAGGGGATAGACAGAGAAATGTGTAGACCGAGAGGGATAGACAGAGAAATGTGTAGACCGAGAGGGATAGACAGAGAAATGTGTAGACCGAGAGGGGATAGACAGAGAAATGTGTAGACCGAGAGGGATAGACAGAGAAATGTATAGACCGAGAGGGATAGACAGAGAAATGTGTAGACCGAGAGGGATAGACAGAGAAATGTGTAGATAGAGAGTAGGGCTGCATGATTAATCAGGAATGCAGTTATCATGAGCCATTATCAGTCCGTAAGCGGGTTCTGTGATCAGAGTACAAATCTCCTGCTGTCGATGGAGCAGCATTTATCAGAGCCGTAGTTCACTGACAAGTACGCAGACGATATAACCTTGTGATGGTGAAATCGTTCCTCGATGATGACTAGTGTAGCGAATCAGATTTTGGGAAATATGAATAATTAACCATAAATAGTTATGATTAACTATTCATATTTTTAGATCCGCTGTAGATATTTACTGACCTCTCAGGGCCAACTGTCTGTCAATTAAAGAACGTTAATTTCCTGGTTAAGGGAAAAAAATTTCTTACTGTACAATTCTACAAAAGCTTGTAGCATAAATCTGCATGATTAGTGACTCCAGTTATGAGCAAACAATAAACAACCTCAAGTGTGATACAAGTAAGACTTTATTAACTACATAAACACTTAAACTGGTCTAACATACACATACACACACACACACACCACGCCATACATTGGTATAGGAAAGGGTTTAAAGCTTAAGCAGTAAGAGGAGAGAAAATACAGGAATGAAGAGTTATGGAAACTATTTGCATAGGTCAGCAGATCTACGCCGGGGGGGAAACATCAGATCTTCGTTCACACACACCTTGTAAAAAGGTGCAAATGATACCTAATGTACCAATTAATAAGACTAAGTTTAAATACTTGCACATCTCGTCTGTCTGAAAGAAAAGCTTGATGCAGTCCAACAGTTCAAGTTGATCTTTGCTGAAGTTGGTTGATGAAAAAGAACCAGTTTGAGTCAGAGAAACTTGGTGAATGGAAAAGTCAAGACCGAAGCCTGGCACGAGCTTAGCGGGTAGCAGAAGCGTTCTAGCTCATGTCTTCATCTTAGAATCTGGGCGGGTCACTGGTGTGAGGCCTTTAAAGTCTGCGAAGATTCACGCCTGTCAAAAGGGGCTTGTCCAATGAGAAAGGCTGAAGTCCCAAAGTGGGTGTTTTGAGATCCTGGGGAGTTTATGACCCGTTGTGTGGAAGCATGTTAATTTGCGAATGGAACTTGAATCGAAATTACTAAAAATTCTCAGAACACTAATATATTGCCTATGTACCAAAATATAATATACACTCTCATTTAGATCATCAAAATACGAATTCATAGATACCAAACATGGTAGGATTACATATAGGTAAGAGGACAGGAACGAGTGGTTCCGTCACAAGCCGGCATAAACAGTATACAATATAACGACAACATACACAATGACCTGAAGGATATGCGTGTTCATTCAAAGAAAGGTTTTCCTAAGAATTAATTAGAACAATAGTCATAAACATTTTGGCATGTGTCTTTCCTAAGGGTAAAAGGTATGAGTTTCTCTGCTTGCATTCCTTTGAGCAATAAAACCAGTGCTATCAGCCGTGGTTGTAAGATGAACAACAGATCAGAGATGCACCGGCATCTTGTGTTTATGGAGATGAGAACTAAAAAAACTGCCCTGGAACAGCTATCAGCGTGGACCGTAGGCATCGATCACGTTATTATTGCAGAGCGCATACTGTGTAGTAAATGCTGCTCCATCTGAAAGCATGTGAAAATACCACATTTAATAACATGTTTTTACTCCAAACTCACTTCATAACATCAGCCGAGTGTTTGAAATAAATCCTTCTGTGAGATGATGTGGCTTCTGACACAGAATAAGGCACGCAACATATTTCATAGCATTTAAGAGCGGTAAAAGCAGTGCATTAGTATAACTTTATTATCATGAAAATGATATTCGTAAATAAACTAAGAACTTGGTTCAATGAATGCAGTTGAATCTTCTGTTTATTCAGCAAGGTTTCTTCTGCGGGGTGTATTTGGAGTTTCTCTGGCCTTCAGATGGAGATTTACTGCTGATCACAGAACCCTGCTTCACTCAAAGATACGCACGACAATCAGCTTCTGTCGAATCAAGATTGTGATTTATCATGCAGCCCTAACAGAGAGGATAGATAGCAGTGTTAGGGCTTGTGTGTCTGATCTGTGATGATTCTCACTCCCGTGAAGGTGTTTTTGATGTTGTGTTCATTATAATCCGGAGTGTGTTCAGGACCACACGGTTTGTGTGTTTAGTGCTGATCTTTGTGTGTGTGTGGGTGTGTGTGTGAGAGAGTGAGTGAGAGTGTGAGTGTATGTGTATGTGTATGTGTATGTGTGTGTGTGTGTGTGAGTGTGTGAGTGTGTGTGTGTGTGTGTGTGTGTCTGTGTGTGTGTGTGTGTGTGTGTGTGTGTATGTGTGTGTGTGTGTGTGAGTGAGTGAGTGAGTGAGAGGTGTGTGTGTGTGAGTGTGATGTGTGTATGAGTGTGTTTGTGTGAGTGAGTGAGTGTGTGTGTGATGTTGTGAGTGTGTGCGTGTGTGAGTGAGGGAGTGAGTGAGTGAGAGTGTGTGTGTGTATGAGTGTGTGTGTCTGTGTGTATGTGGGTGTGTGTGTGTGTGAGTGAGTGAGAGTGTGTGTGTGAGTGAGAGTGAGTGTGTGTATGTATGTGTGTATGAGTGTGTGTGTGTGTGTGTGTGTGTGTGTGTGTGTGTGTGTGTGTGTGTACGTGCATGCATGTGTGTGTGTGTGTGTGGGTGTGTGTGTGTTGGTGTGGTATTGATGAGTGGTGTTGTGTGTGTGTCTGGTTGTCCGTATCACTGCAGGTCAGTGTCAGGATTCCTCCAGTTTTAACTCATCTTAACGGCTCTGATCGGCCGGGTGACAGAGCTGAACGTCAGTGCAGGGCTTGTGCTCCTCATGATGCTCAGCGTAAAACACACACTTGAGCTGCGATGAGAGACTGAGCCGATAACACAGCGTCACACGATCAGGAGCGCCGCTGAATGCATGCGTGTGAATGTGAGAAACGCACTGGTTTGGGGTTCTTGGCATTGGCTGATAACGGTGTGTGTTTGATGAGCAGTGTGTGGTTGTAAAATCTGCTGATGAGGACACACACATGGGTTTAGAGTTAATATTGTGCATAATATCTTCACATCATCTTGACAATAGCATTATGTAATATCAGCCACACTGATCTCCAGATATCAGTGTCCTCTGAAAACCTGAGCGGGTTGAGTTCTGTGTGTGAGTGTTTGTGTTTGTGTGTGTGTGTGTGTGTGAGAGTCTATGGGTGAAATACTCAGAGATGGGTTTCTTCGCCTGATGATGATGTGAATATTCATGTTTTGGCATTCTCGCAGATCACTTTCTTTGTATACGCACTGCAGACGGAGTACGAGTACGTGTGAACTTGGCACAACAAATCTAGTTCAACATCTGAGGCAACGCCACAAAGAGCTCTATGACCAATGCATGGCCCTGGATACTGGATTTATATATATTTTTTCTGCCATATGTCTATTCTAGAGACATTTTGTTACACCTTTACTTAGTGATTATTTTGGCTTATGTCTGTTCTAGAGACATGTTACAGGTTCTTGATAAAGCTCTAATTGGGTTTTTTTTGGAAATATGTTTCAAATTCACACTGAATGCATTAATGACTGTAAAGCATGTCTGTGTGTGTCAAAATCATGATTAAAATCGAAATCGCTAAATTAATCAAAGAAATCGCGATAGGTTTTTTTTGTCCATATCGCACAGCTCTATTCAAAACACACTTTCAGACAGCAGCGAGTGTTTGAAATAACTTGATCCGATGTGTATTATGATCACTATACAAGGCAGAAATATTTATAAGCGATGCAAAAGACTATGCACGCTAGCCGTTAACGTTACCGTAGTAAACATGGTAACTACGATCGCTTGAAGAAATCCAGCTTCTAATTCTCGATCACAATCGTGCATTTATTTAGTAACGTATTTTATCTGTCATAAGTCTCGTCTCGAGAGTTTAGCTCCGTGCATGTCATAAAAATATAATAATAGTTTTTGTTCGGGAGCTTTTATAAAAATATAGGAATGATAATTCTTTCTAAATGTGATGTTTATAACTGTGACTACAAATAAACAGAAACAGACTCGACTGAATAAGCAGGTAGGCTATGTTCATACCGCTTTATTTCTGTGTGACTAATTTTAAATCCTGATAAATTAATTAATTATGACCAATGTATCACTTATTATTGTAAAACATTGATGCTTTTGGATTTAAATCTTTAACAAAGCATGCAAACAAACGGCCGCTTTTATCATGTTCGTTTTGTGATCGCGCTAGTTCCAGTGACTTATTTCTTAGTAGTTTTCTGATAACTTCTCTTTGTTGGTGGAATGATGGGGTTGCGTGACGTTGTTCCTGAGAGGCGTGTAAAGGGCAGGAGCTTCTGGCCCGATGGTGGAAACACAGCGTTTTTTGGGCTCGGTGCTACAGGTCCGAGGCTATTAGCCCCGCCGGCCCGTTTAAAGCACTGGCCCCACAGTGGACAAGCGGCGACTGCCGTGTGAGGTCAGCGTGAGATGCGCCGGTGAATTGCATGAAAAACCAAGTTGGTTAACAGGAGCAAAGGATAGCAAAGTTTTCCTTCCTTAGCAATGGCACAAGTCTCCTCTTGGCTTATATCCAAATCCTCCGACATTCTTCTTTACAAATCCTCGTTTTGTACTTCTAATTAGAGACCGTTGTTTTGTTTTGATCTCTCCGCTGCGCTTCCACGTGCATCACTTCTGAGCGGCGCATGCGCAGCGATGAACTAATACGTCCAATACGCGGAGCGGTCCGGTACAACTGCGGAGGCAAGCTACCATTAAAGTACGTGGCCGAGAGAGCTCAACGCGCTGAAACTTCAGAAAACACATGCAAATTGAAAAAACACAAGCAAATTAAGAAAACATCTCCATCAGTTTGACAACACACGCGCTGCAAATCCTCACAACACATGCAAATGAAGAAACGCGCTGCAAATAGCACGGACCACAACGGAAATGTTTCATGGGGACCCAAAAAAGTGACGGAACCGGCTGCGGATTTGTTGTGCAGTGGATTTTTTTTAGTTTCTGCTAGTGATTCCTTTTTTTTTTTTTATTTTTATTATTGAAGATATAACATTCACAGGGAATACAGTCATAGCAATAAATTACATAACCAGAATACAAAACAATAAATATAAAATAATAATAAAAATGAAATATAAACAGAACAAAAACAAATAAATAAAAAGTTAAACATCTTTTCTTTTTTTTAAATAAATAAATCATAAATAAATAAATAAAAAAAATAACTTAAATGGAAAATTACACATAAAATGTCAACTTCTAAGAATACACAGGAGGTAACCCTTACATCAAAGTCAATATTTTTCCATCAATACAGTAGTTTTAACAGCTTTCTTATTAAGTGATGAGCAGAGAGATTCAGAAAATCATTTCAAATCAATACAAAAAATCCTAAAATTGGGCATACGATTTGTGCAGTGGCTATTGTTCAGTGGAGTTGTCGGTGAACTGAAAGGTGAGGGTTTTTTTTGTTTATTTGAACACCCTGATTGCATGATTCCTTTGTCTTTTAGATATTATTAGCCTAAATAATCTGACGAATTACTCGAGTAACCGTGAAACGTTATATAAGATGGCTAACTTAATTAAATATTCTCAACTAAATATAATTTCAAGGTTAATGAAATCCGCAATGCTTCATTAATTGTTAAAACCAGGTCAAAATAAATTGCAGATTGACAGTAAGAATAATATTGAAAATTATTATTTAATCAGGGCCTTTTAGTAGGCTAATGAAAGAAAGGACAATGGAATACAAATACAAAGTGCAAACTTCAGTCAACTTGTTTTTCTTTTGTTTGATGACACCTGGTCATCACCTGCCGTTCTAGGGGCATTCTCTACGACAAAGCTGACATCTCGCCCACATCAACTGCACAATCTGGGCAAAGTCAGCCATTGGATGCCACAGAAAGGGCAATACATTCTGATCTGAAAAACAAAAACAATTGACTGAAGTTTGCACGTTGTCTTTGTATTAAATTGTAATTTTCTTCATTTTAAATCGTATGACCAATTTTAGGATTTTTTGTATTGATATGAAATTATTTTATGAATCTCTCTGCTCATCACTTAAAAAGAAAGCTGTTAAAACTACTGTATTTGATGGGAAAAATATTGACTTTAATGTAAACCTCCCGTGTATTCTTTGAAGTTGACATTTTATGTGTAATTTCCATTTAAGTTATTTTTTATTTTTATTTATTTATGATTTATTTATTTAAAAAAAGAAAAGATGTTTAACTTTTGATTTATTTGTTTTTGTTCTGTTAATGCATTTTATGTTTTTATTTATTGTTTTGTATTGGTTTGTCAGCATGTAATTTTGCTATGAATTATCCCTGGTGAATGTTATATCTTAAATAATTATAATAATAAAAAAAAAAAAAGGAATAACTAGCAGAAACTCAAAAAAAAAAAAAAGCCACTGCACAAAACAAACCCCAGCCGGGTCCGTCACTTTTTTGGCTCCCCATGAAACATTTCCGTTGTGGTCAGTGCTATTTGCAGCGCGTTTCTTCATTAGCATGTGTTGTGAGGATTTGCAGCGGGTGTGTTGTCAAACGGATGAAGATGTTTTCTTAATTTGCTAGTACTTTTTCTATTTGCATGTGTTTTCTTAGTTGCAGCGCGTTGAAAAGCTCTCTCGGCCACCGTCTTAAAGTGATTATTACATTTTGACTTACGGGGATATTTTTCTTACAAAAACTCCATTCGATTCGCTACAGGAGGCGTAGGTTCACCCCTGGAGCCGTGTGAGACCACTTTATGTAGGATGGGCACTTTTTATTAAAGGGGGTCATATGATGTGATTTCAAGTTTTCCTTTCTCTTTGGAGTGTTACAAGCTGATTGTGCATTGATAAGATCCCTGAAGTTGCAAAGACTAAAGTCTCAAAACCAAAGAGATATTCTTATCAAAGTTAAGACTCTGCCACGCCCCCTAAAACGCCCTGTGAGAACACGCCCCACCATATCTACCTCCCACTATGTGGAATATTAGCATTTAATTGCGACCAAATGTGAACGTAAAGAAAGAAGGTGTGGTTTCAGGAACAGCAGTCGTGTTGATGCAGTCATGTTAGGGAGACGCTGTGTGTTTCTAGACGAAAGCAAAAGATCTTTATTTGGCCTTCCGAAAGTAGATGCATTTAGGATTTCTTTAAGATTGCTTACAGCAGAACAGCAATGCATTTTATGGACGACCGTTTCGTGAACCTAGGAGAGGAGGTAATTCTGACTTTGCTATGACAATTTGGTGCTTTTGAATCAGCTACTGTTTTGTTGTTAGTTAAGTATTTGCTATTGACTGTTCAAATGTGGAGTTTTGGCCTCGTGTGTGTGTGTGTGTTGGGTGAGAGGAGACGAAGGGGGGGGCGGGGACGGGGCGTCACATCACAGTGGAATCAGCTGTCTTAACCGCGGCTTGTGTACTTCATCATGTGTCTCTTGACCCTTTAGGGCTTGAAACTGATGGGTTTAAAAATCATGGCACTGTATGTCTGTCTTTACATTTATTTTGAAAGAAAGATCGCTTCTCTTTCTGGATTATGGTTAGGGGCCGTTTCATTTCCGACGTGAGTGCTGTGGTGTTCGGCCAATCACAATGCATTGGGTCAGCTGGCCAATAAGAGCAGACTGCGTTTGTCGGAAGGAGGGGGCTTTGTAGAAAATGAAGCGTTTGAGAGGCGGGGCATAGAGGACCTACACTAATGTACAGTATTTGAAAAAATTAAGTGTTTTCTTGAAAATTTAAAGCATTCAACCATTCGATTACTACCAAATACACACAAATATGATCTTTAACAAGAGATATTGAACCATTTAACTTATTTTGGACTGATGAGCAAAACTAACCCCCCCGACTGAGTGGCATTAAACAGCTTGAAAAAATCAAAGACAATTTTTAATATAACTCAGACTGGATTAGTCTGACAGAAGAAAGTCATATACACTTAGGATGCATCGGGGGTGAGTAAAACACAGCCTATTTTCATTTTTGGGTGAACTACACCTTTAATGTAAAGCTCAGTGGCATCTCTTAATCTTGCGTTTTACCCCCCGCCGCGTCTTCGTTTCTCCAGGGGCTTCAAACGACGTTCTGTGTGAATATCAGCACTAGCGATGTGTTCTGCGTTACGCTCCTTCACAGAGCGGCACATCACATCAACTCTTAGCACTGGCGGATTGGTGGCGAGTCTAAGTGTAACATTTGCCGATGTTATTATTCAAAACTTTGATTCCTCAGTTAAAAAAATAAACAAATTGTGGCAGAACATTGCATTGAATGAATAGATGATCGGAAGAATCAGCAGATAGGAGCCGGATCCTCGCGCTGAAGGATGGGACGGTCACAGAGACAGAGGCACAGCTGGTGATTGGTGCTTGTGTGTATTCAGATAAACATCAGGTGTCTCAGACTCTGAGATGATAGGTCGTCGGACGGTCTGAGTGGGTGTGTGTGTGTCAGCAGGACGTGTGTGGCGCAGACGCTCAGCTGTGTAAGCCAGTTAACATGCTGAGACTTGCTCTCATCTGGAAGGTCTCTCTCTCTCTCTCTCTCTTATCGACTCCCTCTCGCTTCTCTTCTCTCTCTCTCTCGCTCTCTTCTCTCTCTCTCTCTCTCTCTCTCTCTCTCTCTCTCTCCTCTCTCTCTCTCTCACTCTCTCTCTCTCTCTCTCTCTCTCTCTCTCTCTCTCTCCTCTCTCTCTTCTCTCTCTCTCTCTCTGCTCTCTCTCTCTCTCTCTCTCGCTCTCTCTTAATCTGTCCGTGGCTTACACCAGGCTGAAGCAGAAAAAAAGGGTGTGTGTGTGTGTGATGGTCAGTTATAGTACTTTCTGTCATTGTTCACATGAACATGACCAGCTTATTTTTCATCGCAAATGAAAGGAAAAGCAATATGAAACTATATTTTGCATTGTTGGAATTATGACAGTTAAGCACTTTTTCCTCTAATATTTCATTAGCGTAATGCAAATCAAGTCTCATTCTGATTACTGTAATGCATCCAGACATTTACATCTGAGTTTGTGTGATTCTGGTGATTACTAACACTGATCATCATTACAGTTAGACAGCAGTAATTAATCAGTGACAGTGCAGTAAGTACACTGTGTTCAGAAGATTTAAAGTCTGAAGTCTCTTCTGCTCACAAAGGCTGAATTTATTTGAACAATACAGAAAAAACAGTAATTTCATGAAATATCATTACAATTAAAAATAACCTTTTTCCTATTTGAATATATTTTAAAACATAATGTATTTCTGTGATGCGCAGCTGTATTTTCAGCATCATTCCTCCAGTCTTCAGTGTCACATGATCTTCAGAAATCAGTATAATATGCTGATTTGCTGCTCAAGAATCATTTCTTATTTTTTATCAATGTTGAAAACATTTGTGCTGCACAATATTTTTGTGGAAACAGTGATACATTTTTTTTAAGGATTCTTTAGTGAATAGAAAGTTCAAAAGAAACAGCATTTATTTAAAACAGAAATGTTTTGTTACATTATAAATTATCAGTTTAATGCATGCTTGATGAATAAAAGTATTAATTTTTGTTTTCAAAAAATCTACCGAACCCAAACTTTTGAACAGTAGTGTAGCATGATGTATAATATTTCACAATTTAAATATATATAATTAAAAAACTAACTACTATAGTACATTAATTAAAAAAAAAAATGAAATGAAGCGTTCAGAGTTTGTTCAGATTTGATGCTGAAGTGAGTGTGTGGTGTTGGGACCAGATCCTGCGGATGTCTCACTCTGACAGTGTTTCTGCTGATACCGTCACGTGTGTGTGCTCTGATGATGTGTGATCCTGTGTTCTGATGATATTCTGAGGCGTTGAGTGTGTCGCGGCTGCTGTAGCTTCGGTCGGATGCTGCTAGCGGTGTCACGCTGACGTCAGAGCAGAGTGTCTGCGGCTCAACATGCAGCGGTGCACACCAGTGTGTGTGATTCTCTCTGCTGGCTTGTTCTGTGTGCAGGAAACAGGCGCTTACTCAGCACAACACACACACACACTCTATATATACACACACACACCAATAATCCCTGTGTGCTGCATGCTGAATCATGTTCCTGTGCTTCCTTTCTCTGTTTCTGTCCCGTCCACTCGGATAGTGTGTGTGTGAGTGAGTGTGTGAGTGTGTGAGTGATGTGAGTGAGTGTGTGTGTGTGTGTGTGTGAGTGTTGGAGTGAAGTGAGTGAGGTGAGTGTGAGTGAGGAGGGATGAGGTGTGTGTGTGTGTGTGGTGTGTGCGTGCGAGTGAGTGCTGTGAGTGTGAGGCGTGAGTGGGACTGTGTGTGTGTTTGTTTGTGTGAGTGAGTGAGTGAGTGAGGGGTGAGTGTGAGTGAGTGAGTGTGTGAATGAGTGAGTGTGAGTGTGAATGTGTGAGTGTGTGTGAATATAGTATGTGTGTGTGTGTATGTGTATATAGAGTGTGTGTGTGTGTGTATATATAGAGTGTGTGTTGTAAGGATATCAGTTGAGTTCTATGTTTTATTTAGAGCGTGTGTGTGTGTGTGTGTAAGGTTCATGAGAATAAGAAATCGAATGAGGCCTTTATTGAGGTAAGTTTACACAAACGCGGAATTTGTTTTGTGACCGAAGTCCACAGTGAAACAGATGACAGTGACAGAACAAAAAACACAGATAATAAAAAATAAAAATAGAACAAGTAAATAAGGAATAAGAATATATAAATTGACAATTGTATGTGCAGGTATAATACAATAGACAGTTTTTTTTTATGTACAGGTATATTATGTGCAAATTTGAGGTGTAGGCTGAGTGTGTGTGTTAGATAAATAAGTGTATGAGTGAATAAATAGTGTGTGTTCCACAGTTATTGTCTGGTGTTCATGAGATGGATGGCCTGAGGGAAGAAGCTGTTCCTGTGTCTGGCCGTTCTGGTGCTCAGAGCTCTGTAGCGTCGACCAGATGGCAACAGTTCAAGAGGGAGTGTGCTGGATGTGAGGGGTCCAGAGTGATTCTGCCAGCCCTTTTGCTCACTCTGGACGAGTACAGTTCTTGGAGAGAAGGGAGGGTTGTACCAATGATTCGCTCAGCAGTCCGGACTACCCTCTGTAGTATTCTGAGGTCAGTTTTGGTAGCTGAGCTGAACCAGACAGTTAATGAAGTGCAGAGGATGGATTCAATGATGAAGGAGTAGAACTGTTTCAGCAGCTCCTATGACAAGTTGAACTTCCTCAGCTGGTGAAGGAAATACAACCTCTACTGGGCCTTTTTCACAATGGAGTCAAAGTGAGTGTCCCACTTCAGGTCCTGAGAGATTGTGGTGCCCAGGAACCTGAATGACTCCACTGCAGTCACAGTGCTGTCCATGATGGTGAGTGGGGGGAGTGCAGAGGGGTTTCTCCTGAAGTCCACGGTCATCTCCACAGTTTTAGCGTGTTGAGCGCCAGGTTGTTGAGACTGCACCAGACAGCAAGCTTCTCGACCTCCTGTCTGTAAGCAGACTAGTCACCGTCCTGAATGAGGCCGATGAGTGTGGTGTCGTCTGCAAACTTCAGGAGCTTGACAGAGGGGTCTTTAGATGTGCAGTCGTTACTACAAAAGAGCTGCTCTTTTGTAGTAACGCATCGTTTTGAATGTGATGTGACAAACTGATCTGGAATATTTTTGGACTCTGCACAGTAAACGTCTTCAAATCCAAAATCTGTTATTTAATGGAGCTGAGCTGATATTATTATTAACATTAACAAAGATTGGAAAATACTGTAACAAATGTATTGCCATTTGATGTGCGCGTATGCGTGCGTTCGACACGTGCGCTCTAGAAGGCGTCATCCATGTCCAGTGTCTGCTCTATTTTCCCCATCATTTATTACCAATAACAAATATTTATGAACTCTTTTAAACTAATCCGAGCGTCTCATACCCTGTGTTCACAAGCGCTTGTCATTGTGAGCGTCTGTTGTTGTTGCTATTTCCGCTATGTTTTTGTTGTTGTTCTGTTTCTGTAGTTTCGTTTTCTACTGTTGAAACAACGGCCCGGGATAGTGTTGCCACCTTGTGGAAACACGGATTACTGCAAAATAACTTCAATGCACATGTGCGACCTGCGGCGTACAAAGTACACAATGTTACAAAAAGCGAGTGGAACGTGTACTATTCTGAGTCTTGAGCATGTACACTGTCCCTCGCATGCGCGTAAAACGTGAAGAATACGTGGGCTTTGGGGTACGTTTATATGACAACAATGTGCTACAAAACAGAAACATTTTCCTTTTGTGCTTTTAAAAAAATTTGTACGACAACAGAATTGTCAAAGCAATCTCTGTTCACACGGATCTGCCCAAAACTCGTTAAAAATGCGGCATTAGTCATGCCAGGCCAGTAGTTGGCGATGTCGCTTTTGTAAAGAGACTCTACTTTGAAATCGTTTAAAGATCGGTTATTTAAATGAATGGCCAAAATGCTTAAGTTTTCAATTTTTAGTTGAAAACTGTGTCGTGTAAAGTTTGATGCTGTGAAAACAGTGCGTGATGATTATAAAATATTATGTGTTTTGAAGAAAACCTAAGTCCCAATATATGTGTACAGCGTGTTGTATATATGATGTAACTGTGTGTTGAAGTGTGTATTGCTTTATAATGCAGTGGATAAATAAACAACATCCATACTGTCTCTCTCACACACACACACACTATTAGATGGTTTTTGTGTGTCTGATGTTTGTGTTGCTGCTGCTGGTTTCCTCATCTTGGACCAATTTGCATGAGCAAGAACTTGCTGTTCTCCGGTCCTGCGATCAGTGTGTGTGTGTGTGTGTGTGTGTGTGTCCAGATGTTGTTCAGGCCGCACAGGGTCAGCTGGAGTCTGATTGCATCACTGTAGCTGGAGCAGATCCAGTGATATTAATAGAAGTGCATGCTTAAAATACACTCTCAAACACACACACACACACACGCACTGTGCGTCAGTGTTACTGGAACAGTCGCTGCTGTCTGCTTCTTCTCCATCTGATTTGACACACACACAAGTATCTGCACATCAGTTGAATTTAACATGAATTAATTTATAGAAGCTTTTTGGTCATCATGTTGCTTGGCAGCCGTAAACAGCCTGTATTTATGCTAGTAAAGTACATTAGTGTTTATGCTGATATTGTGATCTGTCTCTCAGGTTGCGATCAAGATCGTGGATAAGACTCAGCTGGACGAGGAGAATCTGAAGAAGATCTTCCGGGAGGTTCAGATCATGAAGATGCTGCGACACCCTCACATCATCCGTCTGTACCAGGTCCCGCCCCCTCCCTCACGCTCGCAGCTGATTGGTCTGTGGTTTGTGTTGGGTTGAGTGTGATTGGCTGAGTCTGTGTGTGTTTGGCAGGTGATGGAGACGGAGCGGTTGATCTATCTGGTGACCGAGTACGCCAGCGGAGGAGAGATCTTCGGTGAGACAGGACTTTGATTCAGAAAAATCAGTTCACCAGAACAGTGTTGAACGTCTCTGAGGTGTTTCTGCTCCCGTGTGTTTCTCAGATCATCTCGTGGCTCACGGACGGATGGCGGAGAAAGACGCGCGGCGGAAGTTCAAGCAGATCGTAGCGGCGGTTTATTTTTGTCACTGCAGGAACATCGTCCACAGAGACCTGAAGGCAGAAAACCTGCTGCTGGACCACAACCTCAACATCAAGATTGCAGGTGTGTGCGCGTGAGTGGGTGACTCACTCACTCAATCTCGTACACACACACTCACTGTCATACACACACACACACACACACACACACACACTCACTCTCGCACACTAACACACTCACTCTCGCATACACACACACACACACACACACACACACACTCACTCTCGCACACTTACAGACTCACTGTCGTACACACACACAGACTCACTGTCGTACACACACACAGACTCACTGTCATACACACACACACACACACACACTCTCGGCACATTACAGGACTCACTTCCGACACATAACAACACAACACAGATACTCTCGCACACTTACAGACTCACTCTCGCACACTTACAGACTCACTCTCGCACACTTACAGACTCACTCTCGTACACACACGCACAGACTCACTCTCGCACACTTACAGACTCACTCTCGCACACTTACAGACTCACTCTCGCACACTTACAGACTCACTTTCGCATACTTACAGACTCTCGTACACACATGCACAGACTCATATCTTGTTTGCACAATGAGATCACTCTCGCACCACTTACAGACTCACTCTCGCACCACACCACAGACTCACTCTCGTACACCAACGCACAGACTCACTCTTGCCCATTAAGATCACCTTGCACAGGACGACTCACTCTCGCACACTGAGACTCACTCTGTACAACACAGACTCACTCTCGTACACACAATCGCACAGACACTCCGCACATTTACCAGACTCCTCCGCACATGTACAGGACTCCCTCTGCACATTACAGAATCACTCTCGCACAATTACAGCACTCACTCAGCACCCAACTTACAGACTCATCTTTGCACAAAACACACAACAGACTCACTTCGTGCACACACACACACAGACTCCACTCTTGCACCACAACACCACAGACTCACGCTGCAACACACACTTACAGACTCACTCTCGTACACTTACAGACTCACTCTCGTACACTTACAGACTCACTCTCGTACACTTACAGACTCACTCTCGTACACTTACAGACTCACTCTCGTACACTTACAGACTCACTCTCGCACACTTACAGACTCACTCTCGTACACTTACAGACTCACTCTCGTACACACACACACACACACTTCTGTACACACGCAACAGACTCACTCTCGCACACTTACCGACTCACTCTCGTTAAACACACACACAGAATCAATTTGCCCACTACAGACTCACTCTTGCACCACTAGATCACTCTTGCACACTTCCCAGGACTCCCTCTCGTACAACCACACACAGACCTCACTCCGTACACACGCACAGACACTCTCGTACACACGCACAGACTCACTCTCGCACACTTACAGACTCACTCTTGCACACTTACAGACTCACTCTTGCACACTTACAGACTCACTCTTGCACACTTACAGACTCACTCTTGCACACTTACAGACTCACTCTTGCACACTTACAGACTCACTCTCGCACACTTACAGACTCACTCTCGTACACACACGCACAGACTCACTCTCGCACACTTACAGACTCACTCTCGCACATTTACAGACTCACTCTCGCACATTTACAGACTCACTCTCGCACATTTACAGACTCACTCTCGTACACACACAGACTCACTCTCGTACACACGCACAGACTCACTCTCGCACACTTACAGACTCACTCTCGTATACACTGACTCACTCACACAGACTCACTCTCACACACTCCGTGTGTGTGTGTGAGTGTGTATTCAGTGAATGTGTGTGTGTGTGTCGCTGTTTGTGTTTATGGAGTGTTTGACCTGGCCATCTCTCTATCTCCTCAGATTTCGGCTTCAGTAATCTGTTTTCTCGAGGACAGCTGCTGAAGACGTGGTGTGGCAGTCCTCCGTACGCTGCACCTGAACTCTTTGAGGGAAAAGAGTACGACGGACCTAAAGTGGACATATGGGTAACAGTGTTTCCCACAGACTTGTACTCTATTTCTGGCAGCATATATATGCAAACTCATTCTCTGCCAGCAGGAGGCGCTGTTGGAGTGGTAGAGATCAAGGTTTCCCTGGTAACCGCTGTACACAAAGCAGCGCTCCGCTCACAAACGCTGCTTTATCAGACATTACATGCAAGATCAAATGAAAATGACATCCAAAAAGACTGAAGAATACAGTGATATAAAATACAGTGATATAAAAACCCGCACCGAGTTTCGATTTTGAAACGTGCAGTGCTCATGTTTATTCAACGAAGTCAAAGCCTTTTGGAAAATCTATTTGTGGCGGTCAGTTTTGATATTGTGGTGGGCGCCACAAATAAATCAATGTATGGGAAACACTAGGTAAAAACCAGCATCTGCCTGACCTCTGATCACTAGCGGAAACAGAGCCCTGATAACACATACTAAAGCTGAGCTGACAATGTGATTCATTTTGATGAACTGATACTGACTCTTAAATCCCAAGATAAATCTTGTAGTATTCAAATGTAAACATTATTTAAATGCACCGATCACATAGACATTACATGTGTGAATGCTAATGCATCGTGGACAATGGTGAGGGACCCAACTACTTGCCTGTCAATCAAATGCTGCTCTAAATCCAGTTTTATTCCTGCGGTCGTGTGCAGATTTTGTGAGATACAGCAGAAACACACATGCAGTGAGCGTCTTCAGTGTGCTGTGACACAGATCATGTTATCAGCTCCAGTATTGAGCATGAGTGTGTGAAAGACTCTCTCTCTCTCTCTTCTCTCTCTCTCTCTCTCTCTCTCTCTCTCTCTCTCTCTCTCTCTCTCTGTAGAGTTTGGGTGTGGTGTTGTACGTTCTGGTCTGTGGCGCTTTGCGTTTGAGGAACGCACTTACAGAACGCCTGCGTCGATGTCCTCAGTGGAAAGTTCCGGATCCCTTTCTTCATGTCCACAGGTACACACACTCACACTTACTCTCGCTCTCTTGCACACTCACATAAACTCACATCTTGGCACACTCCACAGACTCACTACGCACACTACTCGACTACTCTAGCAACACTACTCAGACTCACTCTTGTAACCACACGGGACTCAACACTAACAAAGAACACTCTCGTTACACACAGGAATCACTCCTCGTAAAACAGACTCACTCTCGTACACACAGACTCACTCTCGTACACACAGACTCACTCTCGCACACTACACAGACTCACTCTCGCACACTACTCAGACTCACTCTCGCACACTACTCAGACTCACTCTCGCACACTACTCAGACTCACTCTCGCACACTACTCAGACTCACTCTCGCACACTACTCAGACTCACTCTCGCACACTACTCAGACTCACTCTCGCACACTACTCAGACTCACTCTCGCACACTACTCAGACTCACTCTCGCACACTACTCAGACTCACTCTCGTACACATAGACTCACTCTCACACACTCACATAGACTCACTCTCGTACACAGACTCACTCACACAGACTCACTCTCGCGCACTCACACAGACTCACTCTCGCGCACTCACACAGACTCACACTCACACAGACTCACTCTCGCACACTCACACAGACTCACTCTCGCGCACTCACACAGACTCACTCTCGACAATCAAACCGACTAACTTCACACACTCACAGACTCACTCACTCACTCACAGACTCACTCACACTCACACAGACTCACTCACACAGACTCACTCTCGCGCACTCATACAGACTCACACTCACACAGACTCACTCTCGTACACACAGACTCACTCTCGCACACACGCACAGACTCACTCTCGCACACTCACACATGCTCACTCTTGCACACTCACACAGACACACACTCGTACACAGACTCACTCTCGCACACTCACACAGACTCACTCTCGCACACTCACACAGACTCACTCTCGCACACTCACACATGCTCACTCTTGCACACTCACACAGGCTCACTCTCGTACACACAGACTCACACTCGCACACTCACACAGACACACACTCACACAGACGTCACTTCTCGTTACACACAAATACTCTCGCACACTCACACCGTACGCACCACCACACGACACATCTCCACAGACTCCACTCTCGCACACACTCAAAACACACCCCACACTCGTACACAGACTCAACTCTCGCCACACTCCACACAACACACACACACGTGTACACAGACCTCACTCTAGCACACATCAAACGAAACAACACTCGTACACAGACTCACTCTCGCACACTCACACACACACACCCACACACTCGTACACAGACTCACTCTCGCCACACTCCCACACACACACACACCACTTGTAAACTAGATCAATCTTGACACTCAACAGATCCCACCCCACTCTTGCACACTCACACAGGCTAACTCTCGTACACACACTCACTCACACACTCACAGACTCACACTACCACACAAAACGCCACTCTGTACACACAGCGCACTCCACACGCCACTCCGCTCACATGCTCAGACTCACTTTCGCACACTCACACAGATTTACTCTTGTAAACTCACTCTCACGGACACACACATGCATGCTTAAAAACACACACACACTTGCATACTGACATTCGTTCGCTCACTCACTCACACACACACTCACACACACACAAACACATACTTGCCTTGCCAAGCCACGACACATGACTGACGTGTGTTTGTGTGTTTCAGACTGTGAGTATCTGATCAGACACATGTTGATTCTGGAGCCCAGTCGACGGCTTTCAATGGAGCAGATCTGTAAGAACAAGTGGATGAGACAAGGAGACCCCGACCCTGAGTTTGACCGAGTCAGTCAGCTGTTCTTAGGCCTGAAACAGTATTTTACTTAACAATGTGTAGAAATGTTGCTGATTTGCCTGTGTCTCTGTCAGCTGATAGCAGAATGTGAGCAGGTGAAGGTGGAGAGAGAAACGGAGTTAATTAACGAGCAGGTTCTGATGGCCATGTCAGAGATGGGCTTTGACCGTGAGCGGACCTTACAGGTGACACACACACACACACACACACACACACACACACACCCACCCCTCCTTCATTCAGATGAGCTCTTCTGAAACATTCACATGGTTGTGTTTCTCCTCTCAGTCTCTGCACACGGATGCCTATGATCACTACAGCGCCACCTACAGTCTGCTGTCTGACAAACTCAAGCGGCACAAGAACCTGTGTGTGGCTCCGCCCACGCCCCGCCCCCTCTACCTGCTCAACGCCGTGCAGGTGTGTGCCGTTACCATTAGCAACCTTTGATTCCTGATGAGAGGAATATGCATGAGCTCCAGAGTGCCTCATTTACATACTGTATGAAAGCAGAGCCGTGGGTTTCTGCAGAACTAACGATGATTCTAGAGGAAGGGGATTGTGGGGTTGTAAGAGGATTCTGGTTATGTGATACAGTGTTTCTCAGCCTTCTGATAGTCATTTTCTTTCTGTATTTGCTCTGAAATCACTTACTAAAAGGATTAGTTTCAGTTCGAGCAGCCAGAATTTGGATCAGATTTAAAATGTTCAATTTAAAATGAAAAGAAAGCTAGATGAAAATCTATTTATAATGATAAAGACGCATCTTTCACCATGGTTATTATTATTATCTAAACCGAAGCTGTTAAAGTTCATCACTTAAAATAAAAAGTAAATATTAACAGAAATTAATTTAAGGTTTTTATTTTATTTTATTTCAGCTAGTTCACTAAGCAACATTTTAATTTAGTTGAAGTCGAAGTACTAAAATAATTAACTAAAACTAAAACTTAAAAAAAAAAACTATATAGACATTTTGAAAAAGACTGTGTCCTGAAGAGTCCATTAGTGGACCATTAGTCCTTTATTGGTTGATCTGCTTCATCACGTGTGTTGTGTGTGTCCTGCAGGATCAGAGTAGCGCTGTCAGTATGACGGTACCGCAGGTTCAGCTCATAAACCCCGAGAATCAGATCGTTGAGGTGAGCGCGACACTGCTTTCAGCTCACAGTCAGTGAGAATAAATCTGGATGCAGTACGGATTGTTTTTGACCCTGTGTGTGTGTGTGTGTGTGCTCGGTGTGTGTGTGTGTGTGTGTTGTGTGTGTTTGTGTTTGTGTTTGTTTCAGACGGACGGGACGATGGCTCTGGACAGCGATGAGGGAGAAGAGCCCAGTCCAGAGGCGATGGCCCGATACCTGTCTATGAGACGCCACACTGTCGGTGTACCTGACCCCAGGTACCGCACGTCCCAGCCAATGTTTCTCTTTCTCCTGTCTTTTATTTGCTCTCTTTACCTCCAGCTGGAGCCTAACTAGTCCCTCCCAGTTTGCCCTAAACCCCTCCCACCTAACTAAAGCCCCTCCTAGTTCCCTCAGAATCTGTCCCACCTAACTGAAGCCACTCCCAAATCACTTAAAACCACTCCCGCTTAACTCATGTCCCTCCCAGTTCACTCTAAACCCCTCCCACTTAACCAAAGCTCCTCCCACTTAACACAAGCGCCTCCCAGTTCACTTTAAACCACTCCTCCTAACATAAGTCCCTTCTTATTTACTCTAAATCCCTCCCACCTAACTAAAGCTCCTCCTAGTTCCCTCAGAATCTGTCCCACCTAACTGAAGCCACTCCCAAATCACTTAAAACCACTCCTACCTAACTCATGTCCCTCCCAGTTCACTATAAACCCCTCCCACTTCACACAAGCTCCTCCCAGTTCACTCTAAACCACTCCTCCTAATGTAAGTCCCTTCTTACTCTAGACCCCTCCCACCTAACTAAAGCCCCTCCTAGTTCTCTCAAAATCTGTCCCACCTACCTGCAGCCACTTCCAAATCATTTAAAACCCCTCCCAATTCACTATAACCCCCCCTACCTCACTGAAGTTCATTCCAGTTCACTCTTAACCACTCCTAATGTAAGTCCCTTCTAAATCACTCAAAACCCCTCGTACTTAACTAAAGTCCCATCAAATTCACTATAAACCCCTCCCACCTAATGTAAACCCCTCCCAGTTCACTGTAACCCCCCTCCCTCCTAAGTCAAGCCCCTCCCAGTTCACTGTAACCCCTCCCACCTTCCTCCAGCACTGATGTTGTGTGTGTTTGTCAGGGCTGAGATTCAGGAGGATCTTCAGAAACTGGCCCCTGGGTTTCCGCGTGTGGCCCCTCAGCCGCCCTTCCCGCCGCTGGTTCCCACCATGGCGCAGATGCATCTGATGCCGACCCCGAACCTGCAGCCCACGCAGCAGCTGGAGTACAAGGTAAAGCACACACACACACACACACACACACACACACACACACATACACACACTCAGACAGACAAAATGATTAGAACACTAGTATTTTCAGCAGCTAAAAATGGTTTTAAGTCAGTTATTTCTATCTTTTGCTGTAGTGTGTCGGTAGGAAATATCAGTTTACTAGGGATGTAACGATATTATCATGATATCACGGTAGCAAAACTGTCTCGATATTATCGCGGTCACATGACGATATGAAACGATAGGTGTGTGTGTAGTTTTTAAAATATATTTAAACTTCTTATTCTAACATAAAAGGTGTTTAAAGTTGTGTTTTGGGTCATTATGCTTTGGCACAGTATCTGTGAAACGAACTCAAACCGAAAGCACAATATGCTCAATCTCTTCATCAAGTCTGTTTCAAGGCGAAGCACACACTTGGTTCAGACGATCAGCTCGTGATCCGGTGTTTTCTGTGTCTCAGAGCGACTCGTTCACACTGAATGAATGCAGTCCACTCCTTTATTTCATGTGCTGTGAGTTTAGAGCGCGTTTGGGAACACAACAGACACAGTTATGCTTTATTTCAGCGGCAGAGGATGACAGCGCTTCTCTAGATTTGTAGCGAGACGTGTTTTTGTAATCCTGTTTTCACTGAAGCTGGAGTTTCCTTCTAAATAAAAGCTTAAAGTGCAGTTCATGAATCGCTGACAGCTAGCGGTTTAAACGCAGTCCAGACTCACAATATCTCTTTCAAGTGTAGAAATTAGGAAAGAAGTGTTGTAATTTCCCTGCTGTAGTGTAAATACTCATTTTCATTTATTTTACAGTGCAATTGTTTTGCAATATATGGCTACTGCTGTCATTGTTATTATTATTATTATATTATAATTAGTTTGGCTTCCTAAAACAGCAGTGTGACTGTAATTTAGACTGAGACACTATCACAAATAAAAACAGGGTTGAGGGTTCAATTCACTGACTTTCTTTCTGACTTGTGTTTCCTAGTTAAGAACATGGGTTGGAGCTCTTAATTTTAAACTCTCAAATTGCATTAATTAGAATAATTTAACTTGAAAATGTACAAAATTTTCATTTTTTCCCCCCAATTCTTCATTTGTCTTTTTCTTTAAATATCGCAATAAATATCGTATCGTGTAGTTCATATCGCAATATTATTGTATCGTGAGAATTTGATATCATTACATCTCTACAGTTTACATTTCCAAACATTGTCTGACAGCAGCCAGAGATCTGATCAAGATCAAGACGCTTCAAGAAAGCTCCTGCAAAGCTACAGTACTGTTAAAAGTTTTAGGCACTTGTGTAAAAATGCTGTCAAAAATAATGTCATAAATAGATTTTCTTGATGACTAAATGAACTAAATGAAATCAACATTTGGTGCAAGCATCCTTTGTGTTTAAAGCAGCTTTTGCCCTTGGTGCACTTGAGCAGAGTTTCTCAGGAGCTTTCTTGAAGCGTCAGTTCTTCTGGATTGAGTCTCAGTTTGTTCTGTTTCTTCACGTGACTCCAGACAGACTGATGATGATCAGATCAGGGCTGTGTGCAGCACTAACATATATCTCACTGCATTATTACAATTAACTGATATTTCCTACTGACACACTACAGCAAAAGATAGAAATAACTGACTTAAAACCATTTTTAGCTGCTGAGTATACTAGTGTTCTATCATTTTGGCCAGCACTGTGTATACGCTGGGATATGCTGATGCTGAGATCACCTGTCGTGTGCAGGAACAGTCTCTTCTGCAGCCTCCCACCCTGCAGCTGCTGAATGGCATGGGTCCTCTGGGCCGCCGGGCGTCTGACGGCGGAGCCAACATTCAGCTTCACGCGCAGCAGCTGTTGAAGAGGCCGCGCGGTCAGTCGCCGCTGGTCACCAGCCCGGTGAGACAATCCCACAATCCTCCTGTTTCTCACAGCTGAGCATGATGTACTGCGTTCATGATCACACATGACATTCATCAGCACAGTGACGTTATGTTCATCAGATCAGGATCTGGAGTAGAGCACATTCTGATTCACAAGCTCATTTCTGATTCCATATCAATTAGTTTGGCTATATATCAGCTACATTACGTTAAACAATCTGTCAACTAATGCTGTCAGCTCATACATTACTATAATATCTGAGGTTAAATGAATAATGCAATAGTCCAAAGTATTAATTGCATTTTATTTATCAGTGAGCTCTGACGCATGTCTCTGTGTTTGTCAGCATCCGATCCTGGACGTGGCTCCGGTGGATGAGGAGGGGTCCGACGCCGAACCCGATCCGGAGGCCGTTCAGAGGTACGGCAGTTTGTGCTTGTGATAGTGTGTGTGTGTGTGTGTGTGTGTGTGTGTGTGTGTGTGTGTGTGTGTGTGAGCTGCTGTGCTGCGCTGGGAGCCGCGGGTCTCTGTCAGTGACACACTAAACACTGCAGCGCTGCTTTGAGCTCTGGGCGTCTCTCTCTGTCTCTGTCTGTCCATCAACATCACTTTCTAAAATGACTCTAAATCCTCCAGAGTTCCGCTACTAAAGTGACCTCTAACCTCTCTCTCTCGTGCCAAACGATGGCAAACTTCCCTTCTGTGGCTTTGCTTTTGTCTAATGGCTTTGCTAAACTGAGCGGCGTGGCGAGCGGAGCCGCTCTGATTCTGTGTGCCGATTGGGTGTGTGGCCCTCCAGAGGCTGGAGGCGGCCAATCAGAGCGCTGATCCGTGCTGCTTCCTGTGGTCCAGGTATTTGGCGAACAGTTCCAAGCGGCACACGACACACGGCACGGGCCCCGAGCTCTTGGCAGAAACACAGAGAAACCGGCAGAGGGTCTGGAGCCCTGAGCAACACTGCCGGTGAGGGGCTAACCCACCACACACCACACACACACCACACACACACACACACACACACACACACACCACACACAACACAACACAACACAACACACTCACTCACTCACTCTCTCACACCACCACACACACTCACACTCACACACACCACACACACACACTCACTCACACACACACCACTCTCCCTCACACACACACACACACGCACTCTCTCACACACTCACACACACTCTCATACACACACACGCACTCTCTCACACACACTCACACACACACTCTCTCACACACACTCACACACACACACACCACACTCACTCACACACTCTCTCAACTCTCACACACAACCCATGCACACATCACCTCACTCGCTCACACACACGCACAACTCACTACACACACACACAGCACACACACACACTCTCACACACTCACTCACTCCCTCACACCCACATCCACACTCACTCCCGCTCTCCCACACACGCACACTCCTCACTCTCAAACACACGCACACGCCTCACTCTCACACACGCACACTCACACGCGCACACACCACACTCACTCACTCTCACCACACCACACACACACACACACCTCCATTCACTCACGCTCTCACACACACTCACTCTCCTCCACACTCCTACAACAAAAAAAAAAAAAAAAAAAAATCATCTCCCAACAATCACATCACTCACTCTCTCACTCTCTCACTCACTCAGTCACTCACTCACTCAATCTCTCTCACTCACTCACTCACTCTCTCACAGGCACGCACACTTACTCACTCACTCTCACACATGCACACACACACACACACACACTCTATTTCTCTCTCTCACACACACACACAAACGCACACACAAACACGTCACACACACTATCACTCTCTCACACACACACACACACGCTCACTCACACACGCACACTCACTCACTCTCACAGACACGCACACTCACTCACTCTCACAGACACGCACACTCACTCACTCTCACAGACACGCACACTCACTCACTCTCACAGACACGCACACTCTCACAGACACACGCACACTCTCTCACACACACAAACACACACAAACACAAACACACACACACACACACACCTCTCACACACACACACAACACACACCCACACGTCCTCTCTCCACACTCACGCACCCGCACACTCCCCCAGACCCCCGCACACTCCACTCCAAACACACCACACTCACTCACCACACACTCCCAACCTCACTCACCACACACACACTCACACCTCCTTCACACACACCACGCACACTCAACTCACACACAACACCACTACATCTCACGCACACCACACGCACACTTCACTCAATCTCTCACGCACGCACGCACGCACGCACACCCTCACACGCACACTCACTCACTCTCTCACACACACTCACACTCCCCACTTCTCACATACACTCACACTCACATCACTCTCCAAACAGACACGCACACATCACCACTCTCACATACAACGCAACACTCCCTACTCTCATGCGACCGCCACACTTCACTCACTCTCCAGACACAACGCCACTCTCTCACAGACACACGCACACTCTCTCACACACACGCACACTCTCATGGCTCACAGACACACCCACACTCTCCTCACAGACACACGCCACACTCTCTCACAGACCCTACACACACAACACACACTCACCCTCACACACTCACAATCCTACAGATACACCACACTCTCTCACAGACACACCACACGCACACTCACTCAAATCTCTCAGCACCCACACACCACACACACACACACACACCCACACACTCACTCACACACTCACACACACAGACACTCACTATCTCTCACACACACACCCACACACACACACACACACACAACACACCTCACTACACTACACTCTCTCCTTCCTCTCACAGACACACGCACCCTCTCTCACAGACCCACACACACAACACACACCACACACACAACACACACACACAGACACACTCACACTCTCTCACAGACACACACACAACACAACACTCACACACACACACACAAACAAACAAACACACTCTCACACACACACACACACATTCTCTTTCTCTCTCACACACACACACCCACACGCTCTCTCTCACACACACACACACCCACACACCACACAAACACACACACACCCGCTAAAAACAGGGATGGGCACTTTGACAGTACGAGGTTCCAGAATTTTTTCTCATTTATACCACGTTGCCAGATTACTAATCCACGTCTACACACCTTTTAAATCGTCTTACTCAATTTCCTTTTTATTGAAGGAAATTAAAGTGTAACTAATGTAATTTGTTTTTAAATATTTTATTAACTATAAAACGTGTGCAGTTATGCTAATTTCAGAAGGAAAACTTTGTTGTCAGTTGACCGCAATATTACCCCAACAAGCCAATGTAAACATCTCAATTCAAACAAATGTACAGAGGTCTTTTTTATTAGTGGCTTTCAGAACATTCTCAAAACAAGCTAAGAGGACAGTTAAAAAGGGCTTAATTAAAAAAAAAAAAAAAGTTATTCCAAATGGTACCATAAAATAACCTAGTATCTGCAGGATTTTTAAAATCAAATCTTTAAAGACCTAGACTTCACATTTCAGTCTTTAAACAGTTTTTAAGAAAAGGAATGTGTCAAAAGTATAAATTATTATATTAATTTAAACAATTATTATCAATAAATTATTATATTAATTAACATACAAATACATTTTACTGTCTTAATTGTTAAAATTTTTGCATTGTATTATCTTCTTGTCGATCCACTGGTTCACATTTAAAAATATGTAGCAAAAATAGCAAAAGGGCTTATTGAAAAAGCACATTAGTTCTCTGCCAGCAGGAGGCGCTTTCAGAACAGAAGAAATATAGCAGTTTCCCCCCGCAACGACTGTACCAAAGTAATAAACCTACATAGCCATTCGTTCTGTCCGTCCCCCAAATTTACGACCATTAGAAGTAAGATTTTTGTACCATTTAATCGTTTTTCATGACCTTACACCAACCCAACCCTTGTCTGGCAGTGAGTGAGGGTTTATGCCCATTTGGTCCTTATTTTAGTTTTCCCCGTAAAGCCTGGACATATTTGAGAGCTGTTTTAATGTTGAGTATCGTTTGATTCCGTCAGGCTTTAGGCGTCATCTAGTCTGATACAGTGAGAATATGAAGGAAAAACTCAGTTTTATTCAGAGACTCAAACTGAGCAAAAATAGGAATTTGGTTCAGATGCTGATTTTATATGATGAGATTCTGATGCTTGTAAATCAGTGAGATGTTTATAACAGTAGAGCAGATACTGACATAAAATTATCTAAATATCAGCGGTCGCTCTATATCTGCAGTAACATGTCTCAGTGAGATGATGAGAGTGAAATGCTCCAAACATATAACGAGGTGATTGAGAGCTGAAGAAATAAAGGCTCCTCAGAAGATGTGAAATGTTCTGGAGGCTTGTGAAGATCATTCCTCCTCTGAGGAACAGTGAAAGTAAAGCTTCTGGAAACAAACGCTCCTCAAAAGATCCTGATGATCAGATTTGAGACTCTAAAACATGATTGATGGAGAATCAAGTAAGCTGAGCTGCTTCAGTCCAATAAGTGTTCACTGGAGATATTACTACAGATATTTGATCAAAAATCAGCAAGAGCTGACACAGACGCTCCAGCTGAAGCGGGAAACGCTTGTACAATTTCATTAAAGAGCTTCGACTGGATAAAACTCGAACTATCAATCAGATGACAGAAGGCATGGAGTAGATTGTGTGAAACAGGTTTAACAGCAAAGATTGATCATGTTAGCAACCTAGAGGTATCAAACATGATGCATCAGGCTTTATAGGGTTAAATTACTATATATATAATTTATGTATGTATTTATTTTTACTCTATTTAATTTTTGGAGCTTGACAGTTTTGTGTTGTTCAGCACACAAATGTAAAACATAATGCTTCGTGTGGTTCTGTTTCCCTTTAAATGATTTCAAGATAAATGTATAAGATATAGATGATTTAAATGTAAAAAGTGCTGCAGTTAAGCTGAAGCTGTAATTGAAAGTGCTGCTGTGATGGAGAAGCGCTGAGAGGAATGACATCATGAAGCGCGTCTCTTCCTGTCTGCGGAGGAAGTGCTGTGTGAGGTCACTGCGCCCCCTGCTGGACACAGCACTGCAGCTGGGGAACGGAGACTCACGTGACCTCTGACCTTTCAAATCTCTCTGGCTGCGTTCACAGTGGAATACTGTATGAGGCCGGTCACATGATCACATCTGATCAGATATCGAAGATGTTGCGGTCTCTTCTGCTTCTGTTATCATTGCAAATGAAAGATCAAGTCATTGTGGGATGCAGTACGTGTAATGCAGCAGATCAATACAGAAAATACACATCTGTGTCTCTGCAGCACAAAAGCAGTGTTAAGTCGCTGGGGTGATATTTGTAGCAATAGCCAACAATACATTGTATGGGTCAAAATTATTGATATTTCCTTTATGCCAAAAATCATTAGGATATTAAGTAAAGATCATGTTCCATGAAGATATTTTGTAAATCTCCTACCGTAAATATATCAAAACTTAATGTTTGATTAGTAATATGCATTGCTAAGAACTTCATTTGAACAACTTTAAAGATGATTTTCTCAATATTTAGATTTTTTTGCACCCTCAGATTCCAGATTTTCAAATATTGTGCTATCCTAACAAACCATACATCAATGGAAATATTATTTATTCAGCTTTCAGATGATGCACACAGCTCAATTTCAGAAAATTCACCCTTATGACTGGATTTGTGGTCCAGGGTCACATACAGTGTTCAAAGTGCACATACTTTATACTGCAGGACTAATGTTAGTATGCAGCCAGAGGAGCTTCACAGAAAGCTTCAGTGCACTGAAAAATCATAATGAGCTGAAAACTTGATTTGAAATTATCTTTTCTCCATATGAGGTCGTTATGAAACGATGTAAGAACACCTGAGCTGATGTTCAGTCACGCACTTCAACAGAATCAGTCAAATCTGAGATATGTTTCCATGTTTAAGTGTTGTGCTGATGTTCACGTTCTCAGTCAGCTGGTCTTCTGCTTCATTGCATGAATTCAGAAGCGCTGAGATGCTGAAGAAATGAAATCAAACCAGTTAAACGTGTCTGTTTGTTCAAGTGTTTAACACTCAGAGCTAAAGCCGCACACTGATGATGATTTGAGGTGTTTTTACCGAGCGGTTTGTCGTTATTCCTGCATGACGTCTCGTTAACGGAGAGCGTTTGTGTGTCTCAGGTCGTCGTATAAGGACTGTAACACTCTTCACCTGCCGATGGAGCGCTTCTCTCCCGTCAGACGCTTCTCAGACGGAGCCGCCACCATCCAAGCGTTCAAGATGCAGCTGGAGAACAACAGCCTGATCCGACAGCTCAAACAGGTACGGACACCATGCATCATGATAAAATTCCCCACGGTTCGTATTACCATTTCATATTTTAATTACCATTAAAACCGAATTCCATTACCACGATTTGAACAATAAATAAATAAATACTATCCAATATGAAGCAGAGTTTAAATAACAGTCACAGTCACAGAGTTGTTTAGTTTTGTGTGAAAACATGGTGGAAAACTCAGGCTTTTAAAGAGGGCTAAGGGATTATATGAATGAATTATTTATATTAATCTAACTGACTATCTTCAGAAAAGTTTCAATGGCATTTTTTCATCTTCGCTTCATGTAATACCTAATAACGTAGTGTTGTACGGTGTTGCACGGAGATTACGGGAAACGGCTGTAATTCTGCTGCTCTATCAGCGCCCCCTGCTGTCAGAGAGTGGATTTACATCCAGTCTGTGTGCAGCTTCTGTCTGGACTAAAAACAGACCGGATTTGTGTGCCCTGCTGTAAATTTTGACCGGTTGATGAAAAACAAGCTTATGTGGATTCTACACATTTAAACAATTCAGATAAGGTATTTAGAATTATTTATGGAGCAGATAAAATACATATAATCATTTATCATTTTGACGTTACTCTTTTCTTTATTTAAAGGCTGAAATGGGTTTACCACCTTTTTATTAAACATTTTCAATGCTTTATTTGAACATTTCGTATGTTATTAGATAAACTGTTGTCAGTCATGTTGTCATTTAAAATCCGGGCATCATTGGTAATGTTATTGTTTTAGTGTTTATGCAAACAAATTATTGTTTGTTGATTTTTAATATAAAACTTTGTGAAACAATTTGATGTTTGTTGACAGTACGTTTTGAAACATTTCAGATATTTTTAACATACCGAGGATTAATACTGATAACTGATAATTTAGTGGTGTGTGTATAGAGTGTGTGTGAGTGTGTTTGCTATAGCGTGTGTGTGTGTGTGTGTGAGAGTGAGTGTGTGTGTGTGAGAGTGTGTGTGTGTGTGTGTGAGTGAGTGTGTGTGTGTGTGAGTGTGGGTGTGTGAGAGTGAGAGTGTGTGTGTGAAAGTATGAGAGAGTGTGTGTGAGTGTGAGTGAGTGTGTGTGTGAGAGTGAGTGTGTGTTGTGAGAGGGAGTGTGTGTTGTGAGTGAGAGAGAGAGGGAGTGTGAGAGTGTGAGAGTGTGTGTGTGAGAGTGTGTGTGTGAGAGTGTGTGTGTAGAGGTGGTGTGAGGTGTGTGATGTGAGAGGTGTGTGTGTGTGTGTCTGTGTGAGTTGAGTGTGAGTGAGAGTGTGTGTGAGAGTGTGAGGGTGAGTGAGAGTGTGAGTGAGAGTGTGAGTGAGGGTGTGTGAGTGAGAGTGTGTGAGAGAGTGTGAGTGAGAGGATAGTGTGAGTGTGAGTGTGAGTGTGAGTGATAGTGAGAGTGAGAGTGAGAGTGTGAGGTGAGAGTGTGAGTGAGAGTGAGAGTGTGAGTGTGAGAGAGAGAGACTGTGTGTGTGAGAGAGACTGTGTGTGAGTGAGTGTGTGTGTGTGTTTGTTTGTGTGTGTGTGAGTGAGTGAGTGAGTTTGTGTGTGAGAGTGAGTGTGTGTGAGAGGGAGTTGTGTGTGAGAGTTGAGGGAGAGTGTGCGAGTGAAGAGTGTGTTGGGGGGGTTGCTTTCTGCTTGGGGGTGTGTGAGTGAGAGTGTGCGAGTGAGAGTGTGAGAGTGAGAGTGTGTGAGTGAGTGTGAGTTGAGTGTGAGTGTGAGTGTGAGTGTCGAGAGTGTTGAGTGAGAGTTGAGTGAGAGTGTTGTGGAGGTGAGAGAGTGTGAGTGTGAGTGGAGTGTAGAGTGTGTGGGAGAGGCGTGTGTGTGTTTGAGAGTGAGTGTGTGTGTGAGAGTGAGTGTGTGTGTGAGAGGGAGAGAGTGTGTGTGTGAGAGTGAGTGGGTGTGAGAGTGAGTGTGTTGTGAGAGTGAGTGTGTGTGTGTGTGTGAGTGTGTGAGTGAGAGTGAGTGACCTGTGAGAGTGTGTGAGTGGGGGAGTGTGTGCGCGTGAGAGTGTGTGAGGAGAGTGTGTGAGTGACGTGCGAGGTGAGTGAGAGTGTGTGTGTTGAGTGTGTGTGTGAGAGTGAGAGTGTGAGTGAGAGTGTGAGTGGTGTGAGAGGAGTGTGTGTGAGAGTGAGTGTGTGTGAGAGTGAGTGTGTGGGTGTGTGTGAGAGAGTGTGAGTGAGAGTGAGAGAGAGAGAGATAGTGTGTGTGAGAGCTGAGGGAGAGGAGAGAAGGGGTAAGAGAGTGTTGGGCGTGAGAGAGAGAGAGTGTGTAAGAGTGTGTGTTTGTGAGAGAGAGAGAGAAAGAGTGGTATGAGAACGTGTGTGTGGAGAGAGAGAGTGTGTGTTGAGAGTGTGTGTGTGTCAAGTCAAGTCACCTTTATTTATATCCACCTTTTTCTTCAACGCGGAAGTAAGCCTGTGGGTTAGACTTCCGGTTCATTAGCAGCTGTAGGTAAATAACGAGGAGAATAACAATGTGCAGTAAACGGAAAAACACTTGCACTACAATCCAGTGTGTTCATAAATAAGATAATACATTAAAATAATATGATAAGACACAACAACTTTCAATATCAAGCAGCAAAACGAACTGTTTCACTCAGCTAAAAATAGCTGGACGGAGTGGACGCAGATGAGACCGGAAGCCAGACCCATATAATTTACAAATGGCCGCGCCCATTTTTACGACAAGAAAAAGGTGGATAGTGCTTTTAACAGTACAGATTGTCAAAGCAGCTTTACAGTATCAAATAGGAAAATAGCGTGTCGATAATAAAGAAGAACAATAGTAAACACTCAATTTTCATCATTGAATTCAGTGATGTCATCATCCAGCTCAGCTCAGTTCAGTTTAAATAGTATCTGTGCAATCAAGTCGACGATGTCGCTGGAAATTAAGTGTCCCCAACTAAGCAAGCCAGAGGTGACAGCTGCAAGGAACCAAAACTCCATCGGTGACAGAATGGAGAAAAAACCTTGGGAGAAACCAGGCTCAGTCGGGGGCCAGTTCTCCTCTGACCAGACGAAACCAGCAGTTCAGTTCCAGGCTGCAGCAAAGTCAGATTGTGCAGAGGACTCATCTGGTTCCTGTGGTCTTAGGTCTTTACAGGGGATCTGTATCTGGGGCTCATCTAGTTGTCCTGGTCTCCGCTGACATTCAGAGCTGTAGAGGTCCTCTCTGGTGCTGATCCACCATCTGGGCTGGACACGCACTGGATCCGGGTGACTGCAGTGACCATCTGATCTGGATACAGACTGGATCTGGTGGCTACGGTGACCTCGGAATAAGAGAGAAACAGACTAATATTAGCGTAGATGCCATTCTTCTAGCGATGTAGCAAGTACATCGGGTGTTATGAGAAGTGTTCCCGGTTCCGGCTGTCCTAATTAATGCAGTCTAACAATCCTTTAACGGATTTGAATATTAGAAGCGTATTAGTGTGTTATGTGTAAGCCAGGTTAAAGAGATGGGTCTTTAATCTAGATTTAAACTGACAGAGTGTGTCTGCCTCCCGAACAATGTTAGGTAGGTTATTCCAGAGTTTGGGCGATAAATAGGAAAAGGATCTGCCGCCCGCAGTTGATTCTGATATTCTAGGTATTATCAAATTGCCAGAGTTTTGAGAACGCAGCGGACGTGGAGGACTATAATGTGATAAGAGCTTGCTCAAGTACTGAGGTGCTAAACCATTCAGGGCTTTATAAGTAATAAGCAAGATTTTAAAATCTATACGATGTTCAATAGGGAGCAGGGGCGTCACGCACTCATTATTTTTGAGGGGGCACAAGTGAAGGGGGTGGGGGGCGCTCTCATGCTTGTCATGTGACACACAACAGCAACGATACTACTGTATAACTGATATAGGCTTATGTTTTATTTAATTTTTTCCCTTTTTATTCGAAATATTTCCAAACATGGTAACTATATCATGAAATATCTCCATTCTCAAATATGTGTAAGTAAATGCATTTTGCACCTTTATAGATTATGGGCATGGCAAAGTAGCCTAATAGTGTGTAATCGATTAGCCTAACTATGCATATAAACCCGTCTTTTGACTTAAGTACCAGATATGGGTGTCATGCCAAAAAACATTTTTTAATACGACTGACTTTGTATTTAAAATGAATTTAATACAAACATTGTAAGTTACAAATTATAACACTTTCATTGTAAATAAAGAGAGCTTTGAGTTGTAGTGATATCACGGACAGAACAAGAATGAGAGCGACCAAAGATGTAACTTATGTGTAATCTCTCTGTAAAGCCATATGGAAGCGCGAGCCAGCACCGAAGCGTGCCAGCACTGAACGTTTTAATCGCACTGGTGTGATTGTATCAAATATAAAAGTATTATTCGGCTATTTTTTGTCTTTTTGAAGCTGCATTCAAAATCCATTTGTGCAACTTGGCCCTGTGCACCCTCATGACGTCTCTGAATAGGGAGCAAGTGCAGTGTTGACAGAACCGGGCTACTATGGTCATATTCACTGGTTCTAGTAAGAACTCTAGCTGCTGCATTTTGGACCAGCTGGGGTTTGTTTATTAAGCGTGCAGAACAACCACCCAATGAAGCATTACAATAATCTAACCTTGAGGTCATGAAGGCATGAATGAACGTTTCGCATTTGACATGAGCGCATAGGTGTATTCGATATATTTTGAGATGGAAAAAATGCAGTTTACAAAAAACTAGAAATGTGGATTCAAAGAAAGATTGCATCTCAATAGCACACTAGGTTCTAACTGATGACGAAGAATTGCTAGTTTTTCAAATTGGTATGTTTGAAGAAATATAGAGCTGAGTATAATCAGCATAACAGTGTTCCTGATGATATCTCCCAAGGGTAACATGTAAAGCGTGAAGAGTAACGGCCCTAGTACTGAGCCTTGAGGTACTCCATACTGCACTTGTGATCGATATGATACCTCTTCATTCACTGCTATGAATTGATGGTGGTCAGATAAGTATGATTTGAACCATGCTAATGCACTTCCACTAATGCCAACAAAGTTTTCTAGTCTATTTAAAAGAATGTTGTGGTCAATAGAGTCGAACGCAGCGCTAAGAGCCAGTAGCACTAATAGAGAGATACAACCAATCAGATGATAAGAGCAGGTCATTTGTGACTCTAATGAGAGCAGTACAGTACAATGCTACGGTCTAAATCCTGACTGGAAATCCTCACAGATACCATTTTTCTCTAAGAAGGAATATAATTGTGAGGATACTACCTTTTCTAGTATCTTGGACAGAAAAGAGAGATTCGAGATGGGTCTGTAATTAACTAGTTCTTTGGGGTCAAGTTGTGTTTTTTTATGAGAGGCTTAATAACAGCCAGTTTGAAGGTTTTGGGGACATATCCTAATGACAATGATGAATTAATAATAGTCAGAAGAGGATCTATGACTTCTGGAAGCAACACTTTTAGGAGCTTAGATGGAATAGGGTCTAACATACATGTTGTTGGTTTAGATGATTTAACAAGTTTATACAATTCTTCCTCTCCTATAGTAGAGAATGAGTGGAATTGTTCCTCAGGGGATCTATAGCACACTATCTGATAATATACTGTAGCTGACGGCTGCATGGTTACAATTTTATCTCTAATAGTATCGATCTTGGAAGTAAAGTAGTTCATAAAGTCATTACTGCTGTGCTGTTGGGAAATGTCAACACTGTTGATGCTTTATTTTTGTTAATTTAGCCACTGTATTGAATAAATACCTGGGGTTGTGTTTGTTTTCTTCTAAAAGAGACGAAAAGTAATCAGATCTAGCAGTTTTTAATGCTTTTCTGTAGGATAGGGTACTTTCCCGCCATGCAATACGGAATACCTCTAGTTTTGTTTTCCTCCAGCTGCGCTCCATTTTCCAGGCTGCTCTCTTCAGGGTGCGAGTGTGCTCATTATACCATGGTGTCAGACTGTTTTCCTTAATCTTCCTTAAGCGTAAAGGAGCAACTGTATCTAAAATGCTAGAAAAGACAGAGTCCATCGTTTCTGTTACATCATCAAGTTTTTCTGAAATATTGGATATGCTAAGGAATTGGGATAAATCAGGAAGATGACTTACAAAGCAGTCTTTTGTGGTAGAAGTGATGGTTCTAGCATACTTGTAACAAGGAGTAGAATTTACAGTTTTAGCTATATGAAGTTTGCACAAGACTAGATAATGATCTGAGATATCATCGCTTGGCTGCATAATTTCAACACCATCAACATCAATTACATGGGACAGCATTAAATCTAGAGTATGATTCGACAATGAGTATATCCTGAGATGTGTTGTCTAACCCCAATAGATTTCAGCATGTCTATAAATGCTGATCCCAATGCATTTTTCATTATCTACATGGATATTAAAATCACAGACAATTAAAACTTTATCTGCAGCCAGCACTAACTCGGATGTAAAGTCAGCTAATTCTTTAATAAAGTCTGTATGGTGCCCTGGTGGCCTGTATACAGTAGCCAGTACAAACATCACAGGGGATTTATCATTAACACTTGTTTCTCTGGAAAATGTTATATGAAGCACCATTACTTCAAAAGAGTTATACTTGAAGCCTGCCCTATGAGAAATACTGAAAACATTGTTATAAATTGAAGCAACACCTCCCCCTTTACATTTTGGACGTGGCTCAAGTTTATTACAGTAATCTTGGGGGGTAGACTCATTTAAAATAATGTAATCATCAGGTTTTAGCCAGGTTTCTGTCAAACAGAGCACATCTAGTTTATGATCAGTGATCATATCATTTACAAAAAGTGCTTTCGTAGAAAGGGACCTGATATTCAATAAGCCAAGCTTTATCATTTGTTTATCCGTATTACATCTGTTTTTTATTTGTTGAACATCAATTAAAATTGTTACTCTTAAATTGGTTTGGAAGTTTTTTTTATTTTCTAGTTCGGGGAACAGACACAATATCTATAGTGTGATATCTAAGTGAAAGAGTCACTATGTGCTGAGAACTAACTAATTTCTGTGACGTGAGGCGGCTAGCAAACGGTCGGTTTATCCAGTCTGTCTGCTTCCTGACCTAGGCCCCAGTTAGTCAAGTACAAACTCTAAGACTATGTGCCATATTTCTAGAGAGAAGAGCGGCACCACCCCAGGAGGGATGAAGACCATCTCTTTTTAACAGGTCAGGTCTGCCCCAAAAACTTGTCCAATTGTCTATGAAACCTATGTTATTCTGGGGCACCACTTAGACATCCAGCCATTTGCGATTTTTTTTTTTTTTTTTTTTCAGTGAAGACAGTGCTGTGATCTCGTCACCACGGTAAGAGGGGATTTGTGGACCAGAAGCTTATTACAGTGCCTGACACCATGCTTGCAAGTTCACACACCCTTTAAGTTTTTTTGAGTGATCTCCGAACGGACAGAAGTTCAAAAATCATTGAGCGCCGGCGTAAATAACAATCTACTGAATTGACTGTGTGTGTGAGACGTGAGTGTGCGTGTGTGTGTGAGGTGTGTGTGTGAATGTGAGTGTGTGTGTGATTGTGTGTGTGACTGTGAGTGTGTGTGACTGTGAGTGTGTGTGACTGTGAGTGTGTGTGTGTGTGAGTGAGTGGGCGTGTGTGTGTGTGTGCTGGGTGGGTGGGTGTGCATGTTGTGTGTGTGTGACCAAATGTCTCCACAAGGATAGTACAACCTGAAATTTTTGACATTGTGAGGACTGGCCTGCGGTCCCCACGAGGGAAAAAAATTATAAAAAATAGTAAATGGTGTTTATCTGAAAGTGTAAGAATGCAAACAGGTTTTCTGTAAGGGGTAGGTTTAGGGTTAGGGGATAGAAAATATTGTTTGGTCAGTATAAATGTAATAGAAGTCTATGGAAAGTCCCCACAATTCACAGAAACAAACGTGTGTGTGTGTGTTGACAGGAGTGTGAGCAGCTTCAGAAGATGTACGCGGCTCCGCAGGACGAGCGGCTGATGGAGCACACACAGCAACAGCATGTCCTCTACCAGCAAGAACAGCAGATCCTACACCAGCAAATACAGGTCCAGCTCGCTCACGGTTTAATACTGCGACTTACAATTCACTTCTCTGTTTCCATTTCCATTTTTTAGTCATTTTGTTGTATACTTTTGCCATTTTGTTGATTTTTTTTATTTTCTTTTGTCTATATAGTGGTTTTTTTTTTTCAGCTTTAGTTATTTTAGTACGTGAAGTGCTAACTAAAAATAACTAAATGAAATTAAAAAATGTTTTGGTAACTAGCTGAAACAAGTTCAATTTTATTTCAAGTAACAGAAATGGGTTTTTATGGTTTTAGTTTACTATAATAACCCTGATCTGACACACATTCATTGAATGCAAAGTAGGGCATGTGGTTCTGTTGTTCTTGAATAGATAAAAATAACTACACGCACTGAACACATGAAAAAGGACATTATTACTTAATGAATCGCTTTTCTAAATAAGGACGTAACTGAAGGCAGGTTTTATCACACGTAACTCACTTGAAAGTAATTGCAATGATTCAAATCTTGAATAAAAGCCATTGGCAATTTAATAACAAACATACATTTTTCTAATAATGCAGAGCTTTTAAATATTTCATAAGACTGAAATTGAGTAAAAATATTGTTTAAAATCCTTATCCAGTGAATCATGAATGACTGTTAAAGATTGATTGGTTATGAAGAGCAGAAACCCTGAAGGACCATCAGCTCTTATATCTGTTTTAATTTAGTTTTAATTGTAATTATTTTAGTTGCTTGGGGTTAGGAAACTCCTAGTATTGAAATCAAGACCATCATTACAACAGAAGAGCCAGAGGGGCACATTATCTATGAATACTGTGATGGACAATAGAGACTGGCGCTGACCCGTTAACCCTTTAGAACCTGCAGCTAAAATAGGTTGTTTTTACATGTTTTATCCTTTTGACTGTAAAATTCTAAAACTATATGATATCTTAAAGTGCAAGGTGTCTTTTTTTTCTTTTTTTTTCAGTAAACAATTAGCTTTCAGTTAATTGCAGTTATTGCCCATTATTGTGCGCTGAGAGTTTGTAAATAGAATTTAAATAGATTAATATGTTAAGAATTTGAATACGTTTTACTGTTTTTTTTTTTTATTTTTTAAAAATCAGAAAACACATGAATGTAATAATCTGACAATTATATTTGAAAACTGGACTATATTACATATGTACAAGTCTTTTTGTGACACTGGGTTTCACAGTTTTCACTCAGGTTTATTTTTTAAAGATTTTTTTGGACTGCAGACTCTCTGACCTGTTGCTTTCTGTAATTCTCCATTCAAATTCTTCCTTTTCACGCTTCCGAAAGCTGCTGAGCGGTTTGCTGAGGGAAATCAGGACATTACCATAAAGTTATCTGCTGTTAGGAGCATTTTGAATTATTTCTATGGCGCGAACGATTGAAGACTTAGTTAAATTAATGCAACTTGGTTTGATGCGATGATGATGAAACAGCTGGTTTAATAGCGTTAAAGCAATACACACACACACAAACACACACACACACCACACACACACACTCCTGACTGTGACTATGAAGGGATGTGACCATGTTGACTTCCTGTTTGCAGGCCCTGTCTTTGGGACATGGAGAAAACCAGCCCAGCAGTCAACGCTTACAACAGCTACAGAGGTGAACACACACACACACACACTCACTCAAACACATTCGCACACACACAGATTCACAGACTTCTCGCTCACACAATCTCACACACTCACATTCTTCTCACACACACACACTCACTCTCACACACTCACACATGGCACATTCTCACACACTCTCACACACACAAACTCGCTCACACACTCACTCTCACACACTCGCACGCTCACTCACACTCTTACACACTCTCAAATACTCACACACTCACTCTCACATACTCACCCTATTGCAAACCATACTCGCACCACACTCTTGCACATCCAATCTTGCACACCTAAACTCTTTGCACTTGCACACTCACTCTTACACACTCACACTCTTGCACACTCACTCTTACACACTCACACTCTTGCACACTCACACACTCACTCTCGCACACTCACACTCTTGCACACTCACTCTTACACACTCGCAGCCAATCACACCTCACATATCGCACACTACTAGCCGCCACCAACTTACACACTCACACTCTCGCACACACTCACACTCTTACTCTTACTCACACACACTCACACTCTTGCACACTCATACTCGCACTCACACTCTTGCACACTCACACACTCACATACACATCACTATCACACACTCTTGCACCACTCACACTCTGCACCACACTCAACTCTTGCAATCTCACACTCACTCTTACCCTCACACTCTTGCACACTCACTCTTACACACTCACACTCTTGCACACTCTCACACTCACACTCTTACACACTCGCACGCACACTCACACTCACATACTCGCACAATCTCGCGCACCCACACCACCACACTCTTGCAAAAATCACTCTCGCACACACGCACTAATCACACTCTTCCACCCACTCACTCGTACACACTCTTGCTCAAACAAGAGCCCGCACACTCACACTCTTACACACTCGCACACACACTCACATACTCACACACTCCTCGCAAACCTCTCGTGAACACACACACCACAATCTCTCACACTCACTCTCACACTCTTGCACACACACTTACTCTCATATGCACATTCTCACACTCACACTCTTGCACACATTCACACACTCACATGCACATTCTCACACTCTCATGCACATTCTCACACACACTCACACTCTTGCAGACAGTCTCACACTCTTGCACACTCACTCTCTCACACACTCTCACTCTCACACACACAAACAAACACACACACTTTTGCAGTTTTCTCTAAAACTATTGCCACACTCTCTCACTCTCACACACTCACACTCTTGCACTCACTCTCTCACACTCACACTCTTGCACACACTCACTCTCACACACTCGCTCTCACACTCTTGCACTCTCACACTTCTTTGCATCTAACACATCACACCCTATGTCACACTACACTCTGCGCACACTCACATCCGCTCTTGCACTCACTCACACACTCACTCACACACACTCTCGCACACACACTCGCAGTCACACTCACACTCTCTTTCACACACACACACAGACAGACAGACAAACTCGCACACTTACACACTCACACTCTTGCACACTCACACTTTTGCACACACTCTTGCACTCACACACACTCTCACACGCACACTCATTCTCTCTCTCACACACACTCAATCTCTCTCACTCACACTCAATCTCTCTCACTCACACACTCACTCTCACACTCTCGCGCACACACACTCACACTCTTGCAGCCAGTCTCACACTCTTGCACACACTCACGTTCACACACTCTTGCACGCACACTCTCGCACGCACACTCACGCACGCACGCGCGCGCACACACGCACACTCACGCTCTTGCACACACTCACACTCTTGCACACACTCACACTCTTGCACACCTTCACTCTCTCACGCACACTCACTCTTGCACTCACACACACTCTCACTCACTGAGAGACACACACACTCACTCATTGACACACACTCACACTCACAGATGGACAGATGCTGATCGCTGTGCTTCTTTCTCTCTCAGGTTGCGTATTCAGCCCTCCAGTCCTCCTCCTACGCATCCCAACAACCACCTCTTCAGGCCAGCCAATCAGAGTCCTCCGGGGAGTCAGGGGATGATGCAGGCACACGGTCAGTGTCTGTCAGCGGGAGCTGTCGTGTGATTGACATGCAGTAGCTTGTGATGCTGACGTGTTAAACTCCTCCCACAGGTGGGCCGTCTGCGGTTCAGTTTCAGCATGGCTCCGCCCTCTACCAGTCTCCCAGCGCCAGCCCGCCCCCCACCAGCCTCCCCCGCATGGCACTGCCCAATCAGCAGCCTCCGCCAGGCTCCGCCCGCACGCTTGCGCAGCAGCAGGTGACCATTCAGGTGCAGGAGGTGGAGCTGGGGGGCGGAGCCCAGCGGCAGGGCTTCCTAGCCACGCCCTCTCACAGAGTTCTGGGGAAGCAGCTGAGCGCCGATAACGCAGAAACTCACAGGTGACGCGAGTGCCGCGGAAACGCTTCATGATTGCTCTGTTAGTTTTGTTTTGTTTTGTGCTTTTATTTTTGTTTTTTAAAAAAGAATCAAATGGTTTTATTGTTTACTTAATTTTGAATCAGTGCTGTTTATGTTCGATTAAATGCAGTTCAGCATGTTTAGTGCTAGTAGATGTTTTAAATGCGTCTGTTGTGGAAATGATTTGTGTAAATATTGCGAGATTCTCCCAGACGACGGTGTATCAGTCCAGACGATTGAGCGCCGGACGCTAAGGTACTTTGAGACGTGCTGATGTCCAGTGCTAGCAGTAGATGAGCGTCCTGTGTCACGTTCACTGGAGATCTGAACTCCAGCGGATCTGAGACGGGACGATGAGGAGTAGATGCTCAGTGCTGTTAGCAGATGAACGCAGTGATTCACAACACAGAACGCTTCACCTGGAACAGTGTTGAGAACCGCTGGATCACTGATTAATGCAGTTTTCATATCAGTATTATGTGTTTTAAAGTCAACGTGAAATCAGCATTCAGTGTAAAACAAATCAGAAATTTACAGTAAAAAGCATCAGCTGTGGTTAATGGAACTTTACCATCCAGTAGCACTGATTTAAATTTACAATAAAAGACTTTCAGTGAAATAGTTTAAATGCCATAAAAAAAACGAAGTGTCTATTTACGCTAAGTGCAAAAGTGCATGTATATAAAGGTGCATCAGTAATATGAGAAAACAAGCGCTTCAACAGACAACGTACTGTATTCACCCTCTTTTTACACTATTTTCTGAATTAACAACAAAGCAGTGCAGCATCTAATTGATTGGAAAGGCTAACAAAAACTACATTATCTCACACCTCCTGACATAAAACTTTGGATGCACAGCTTCTGTATTTGAATGTGCATCTTAAAAAGAAATAAACTAATATTTGACATTTGAATTTGAGAGTCCTGTATTACGCACATCAGCGTTTCATGTTGACTTTAGAACACTCAGTACGTTTACATGAACAACAATATTCAGATTTTAACACGATTAAGACAATACTCTGATTGAGATTTTTGATTACCTTAATCCGGCTAAAGTCATACTCGAAGAAAACACAAATCGAATTAAGACGTGGAGTATTCCTATTTTAGTCGCATTACTGAAGTGCAGTATAGACATGTACACACCTTAATCACATTATTACCGTTGTTTAGGACTTTAGGATACACACACGGCAGTGCTCAACCGTCTGACGGCAAACAAAAGAGCTTCAACACCGCCGTCGTCTGTTTGCACATATAGCATGACAAATAATTAACTGCACTTGAAGCTTTCGTAAAAGTAAATATGAAACACCTAAAACTGTATATGGCACCATAACGAAAACGAACTTTGTTGATACGTGAAGTTCTGGAGGGGACGTCGGATGGCGTCGCATGGGGGCGTAATGACGTGTGCCATTAATCAATCTATGCACTATAATGTAAAACGGGAACATGAAAGGAATATTCTAAAAGCAGCTCATGTAAACACCTTAATCATAATAGTGTTTTATTTAGAATAAGCTAAATAGTTAGATTACTGATGTCCATGTAAACATACCCAGTGTTAGAGGGGTGGAGTCAGATCAGACTAGACTGCTCCCACATAATGATAGTAGGGGGTGTTGTTATGCTAATTCGAGCCTGTGGTCTCAGTGGTGCTCGTGTGTTTGTGTTGCAGTCGCAGCTTGAGTCGCTTCCACACTGCTATGTACGAGCAGTTTACCTCGCACATGTTTGGCGAGGGCGTGAGTGGCATCATCGGCACGTATAACCCCTACCTGCAGGGGCCGTCTCTGAAGGTGCCGGGGCTGGAGGGCTATCAGGGCTATCCATCTGCGCTGCAGCAGGCTCTGCTCTCTCCCACGCCGCTGGAGTATCGTCCGGCTCAGCAACACGTCACGCCGACCCTGCAGGGCCTGCTCTCGCCGCGCCACTCGCTCACGGGACACGCCGACCCCCGCCTGCCTCCGCAGGACCTCGCCGCGCTGCTCAAACGCCAGAGCCTCCGCTCGGCTCCGCCCCCTGGTGCCATGGCCCCGCCCACCACCAACGTGGCCTCGCCCACCAACCCACAGGACTACGGGGAGATGCTGATGCTGCAGCAACTCGGCCAAGTGGCTGAGAGCTTAGACCCCGCCCCTCCTCATGCCCCGCCCCCTCATCCGACCATCACCTGCTTCCAGATCAGAACCCCGCCCGAATGCCCCGCCCCTCACTCGGAAGCATGGAGGAGGACGAGATGCCAGCCTATCACGAGGGCCTGCTGGCCAAAGCCGCCGCCCCCTGCGCTGAGGGACATGAGATGCTGGCTCCGCCCCATTTGCTCTCCCCACCCACATACACCCTACTAAAAAAACTTTTTTGTTTACGCAGCAGCACGGGGGCCAGAGGTACACACTACACTCACACACTTACAGTTCAAGTCAAGTCGAGCTCTAAGCCCCGTTCACACCAAGAACGTAACTCATTGCTTTTAGTGGGCAATGCAGGCAGGTAGGATCATTATTATCAAGTGTGTAGTCTTGTAGCAGGAAAAAGTGTCTAGTGTACATACAGAGAAAAGAGTGTTTACTCTCACTGACAATCAAAAGAAATCACAATAAAGACTAAGTCCCACGATGAGCCGTCACACAGAGAATTAGTCTGAAAACTATACATTACAGTACTTTACTCTAAAATTACATGAAATCCCATTAGATTGAACCTATTAACGTGTTTTTACCCTAGCATTTTTGCAGTCTTTTACCATTATAATGATTTTTACAGTGTGGACTCTCTGTAGTGTAATACGTGTTCCTTACAGAGAGTCTTGTTAGTCGTTCATCAGAATGTAATAATGCTGACGTCACCTACTGTAGGCCACTAGCACGGTGTTAACCAGTGGTCAAATAGCTGTTCAGTCATTGTAAAATCAGTTCTACGAGCTAGTTAGTGTAACTGGGACAGTGGGATAGTGTAATCTGAAGCTCTGAACGGCTCGTTACATTAAGGCTGGCAACATGTTTGCACTTAATAATATTTAAATTATATTTAAATTCTAAAGATGTTAAAGGGAAAAATGTACTGTATTTTCTCCCAAGCCCACGAGAGGGCGCCGTGAGAAAATATAAACCAAATCAAGCAGGGCATTTTTTGTTGAAAACAACGACATGACTTTGTTTAAAGTGCTTCACATTTCAAACAAACTTTCATAAATCAAATATAATTTCCTAAATTTGCACACAAAGAATTTGAGGTGATAGTTTACTCTGTCTCAGTTCCTTACGGTACTGTACTGCCATGATTGAGTGGAAGCTTGCTTTCGACGGGGAATTTAACAAATAATTGCAGCATTTTATCTCAAAATTCTGACTTTCTTTTTTCGCAGTTGCGAGTTTATATCATAGTTCTGAATTTCTCTTAATTCTATCTTTTTTTATTCAGAATTATGGGAAAAGTCAGATTTGTGAAATTAAGTTGTAATTGCCATTGTTGTTTTTATGCCTTTATATACAATATTGTCAAACCATTATTCACAAGACAAGCAATAATACTGGGGAAAAACAGTATAACAAAGTACATATTATATTTAAAAAACATAAATATGCATTTTTTTAATTTACAGGCATTACGTCGTATGTATATATACTTATGTTTTTTGATTATTTAAATCTGCATGCACAACAAATATAACTGGGATTGTGTAAAAACTTCCCTGAAGAAATGTTGGAATAAAAACAGATTTAAAAAAAATGTTCTAAAGGAAGTCACTTCTGATCAAAAATACAATAATAGCTGCTGAAAATGCAGCTTTGCATCACAGAAATACATCACATTTTACAATATATTCACATAGAAAACAGTTATAAATTGTAATAATATTTCACAATATTACTGTTTTTACCGTATTTTTGATCAAATAAATCCAGCTTTTGTGAGCAGAAGAGACTTCTTTCAAAAACATTTAAAAAAATCTAAATTATTCCCAACGTTTGACTGGATGTGTATTTCATATGATAATGAAGTGTTTAATTATCATGAAAATAATATTGCACTACAAACCAAATGAAATGGGTGTTTGTTTTGTGTGTCAGAGGCGTGTGCTGATGCTGCAGAGTGTCGGGTGATGGAGGGAGATCATAACGGCTACGGCTCCCGCGCCGCGCAGGGAGACGCTTTCAGACCGCGAGCATCATTACAGAGACACCACACCATCCAGACCTGCGACGATGCTTACGTGAGTGTGAGAGAGTGAGAGAGTGTAAGTGTGAGAGAGTTGTGAGTGTGAGAGAGTGTGAGTGTGAGAGGGTGTGTGTGTGTGTGTGTGAGAGAGTGTGTGTGTGTGTGTGTGAGAGTGTGTGTGTGTCTCTGTGTGAGAGAGTGTGTGTGTCTGTGTGTGAGAGAGTGTGTGTGTCTGTGTGTGAGAGAGTGTGTGTGTGTGAGATAGAGTGTAAGTGTGAGAGAGTGTGAGTGTGAGAGAGTGTGTGTGTCTGTGTGTGATAGGTGTGTGTGTCTGTGTGTGCGAGAAGTGTGTGTGCTGTGTTGAGGAGTGTGTGTGTGTGCGATAGAGTGGTAAAGGGTGAGAGAGTGTGATGTGAGGAGTGTGTGTGTCTTTGTGTGATAGAGTGGTGTGTGTCTTTTGTAGAGATTGTGGTGTGTGTGAGTAGAGTGTAGTGTAGAGAGTGTGTGTTGTCTGTGGAGAGTGTGTGTGTGAAGATAGTGTAATTGGTGTGAAGGAGTGTGTGTGAGAGAGGGTGGTGTGAGGGATTGTGTGTGTGTGAGAGAGTGTGAGTGCGTGTGAGAGAGTGTGTGTGAGAGAGAGTGTAAGTGTGAGAGAGTGTGTGAGTGTGTGTGTGTGTGTAGATAGATAGAGAGAGAGAGAGAGATAGAGAGAGTGTGTGTGTGTGTGAGAGAGTGTGTGTGGTGTGTGTGAGAGAGTGGGGTGGTGTGTGTGTGTGGGTGTGTGTGTGTGTGAGAGAGTGTGTGAGTGTGAGAGAGTGTGTGTGAGAGTGTTTGTGTGTGTTTGTGTGTGAGAGTGTGTGAGTGTGAGAGAGTGTGTGAGAGAGAGTGTGTTTGTGTGTGTGTGTGTTTGTTTGTGAGAGAGTGTGTGTGTGTGAGAGGGAGATTGTTGGTGTGAGAGAGGTGGTGAGTGTGGAGAGGTGTGGTGTGAGAGAGTGTGTGAGTGTGCAGAGAGGGGGAGTGTGAGAGAGAGTGTGTGAGTGTGAGAGAGAGTGTGTGAGTGTGAGAGAGAGTGTGTGTGTGAGAGTGTGTTTGTGTGTGTGTTTGTGTGTGTGAGAGTTTGTGTGTGTGTGTGTAAGAGTGTGTGTGTGAGAGAGAGTGTGTGTGAGAAGAGTGGTGAGGTGAGTGTGATGTAAGTGTGAGCAGAGTGTATGAGGTGAAGAGTGTGTGATGTGAGAGAGTGTGCATAGTGTAAGTGTGGAGAGTGTTGTGAGTTGTTGTGTGTGGTGAGATGTGTGTGTGAGAGAGTGATAGAGTGTGTGGTTGAGAGAGAGTGAGTTGTGTGAGAGTGAGAGTGTGTGTGTGTGTGTGTGTGTGAGTGAGAGAGTGTGTGGTGTGAGAGAGAGTGAGAGAGTGGTGTGTGTGTGTGTGAGCGTGTGTTGTTGTGTTGTGGAATGTGAGCGGAGTGTGTGTGTGTGTTGTTTGATAGAGTGAGTGTGTGAGTGAGTGTGTGGTGTGTGTGTGTTGGGGGTGTGTGTGTGTGGTGAAGTGAGAGAGGTGGGTGTGTGTGTGGGGGAGAGAGTGAGTGAGTGTGTGTGTGAGTGGTGAGTGAGTGAGTGAGTGAGTGGTGTGTGTGTGTGTGTGTGTGAAGAGTGAGTGGGAGAGTGAGTGTGTGAGTGCGGGTGTGAGTGAGTGAGTGTTGTTGTGTGTGTGTGTGTGAGGAGAGAGAGAGATTGTGTTGTGTGTGTGAGAGGGAGGAAGAGCGAGTTGAGTGAGTGTGTGTGTGTGTGTGAGAAATATCTGTGTGTGTGTGTGTGTGAGTGAGAGAGTGTGTGTGTGTGAGAGAGAGTGTGTGTGTGTGTGTGTGTGTGAGAGAGATGTGTGTGGATAGAGTGCGTGTGTGTGAGGAGTGGGGTGGAGTGAGAGTGTGTGTGTGTGAGTGTGTGGTGTGTGTGTGAGTGAGAGTGTGTGTGTGAGAGAGAGTGAATGTGTGAGAGAGTGTGTGTGAGAGAGTGTGTGAGTGTGTGTGAGTGTGAGTGTGAGTTTGTGTTTGTGTGTGTGAGTGTGAGAGAGTGTGAGAGAGTGTAAGTGTGAGAGAGTGTGTGTGAGTGTGTGTGTGTGGTGGGTGTGTGTGTGTGTGTGTGATAGTGTATGTGTGTGTGTGTGTGATAGTGTGTGTGAGTGTGTGAGAGAGAGAGTGTGTGTGTTAGTGTGTGTGAGAGAGAGTGGGTGTGTGGGTGTGTGTGTGTGTGTGTGTGAGAGTGTGTGTGTGTTTGTGTGTGAGTGTGAGAGAGTGTGTGAGAGAGAGTGTAAGTGTGTGTGAGAGTGTGGTGAGGGTGAGAGAGTGTGTGAGAGAGAGTGTAAGTGTGAGAGTGTGTGAGTGTGAGAGAGAGAATGTGTGTGTGAAGGACAGTAAACTCGTGTGTGTGTGTGTGTGTGTGGTGTGAGAGAGTGTGTGTGTGTGTGTTTTTGTGTGTTTGTGTGTTTGTGTGTTTGTTTGTGTGAGAGAGTGTGTGAGTGTGTGAGAGAGGGTGTGAGTGTGTGTGTGTGTGTGTGTTTGTGTGTGTGTGAGTGTGAGAGAGTGGGTGTGTGAGAGTGTGTGTGTGAGAGAGATTGTGTGTGTGAGAGAGAGTGTGTGAGTGGGAGAGAGTGTGTGTGTGTGTGTGTTTGTGTGTTTGTGTGTGTGTGTGTGAGCGTGTGTGAGTGTGAGAGAGTGTGTGATTGCGTGCGTGTGTGTGTGTGAGTGTGAGTGTGTTTGTGTGTGTGTGTGTGTGTTTGTTTGTGAGAGAGTGTGTGTGTGTGTGAGGTGAGAGTGTGTGTGTGTGTGTGTGTGTGTGAGAGAGTGTTTGTTTGTGTGAAAGTGTGTGTGTGAGCATGAGCGTGTTTGTTTGTGTGTGAGTGTGTGTGAGTGTGTGAGCGAGTGTTTGTGTGGTGTGGTGTTAGAGAGGGATGTGGTGGGTGTGTGAGAGAGTAGTGGTGTGTGAGTGAGTGTGTGTGTGGGTGTGTGTGTGGTTTGTGTGTGTGTGAGAGAGAGAGAAGTGGGTTGTGTGTGAGAGAGTGAGTTATGAGTGTGTGTGTGATTGAGGGTGTGTGTGTGTGTGTGTGTGTGTTTGTGTGTGTGAGAGAGTGTGTGTTTGTGTGAGAGTGTTTGTGTGAGTGTGAGAGTGAGTGTGTGAGTGAGTGTGTGTGTGTGTTTGTGTGTGTGTTTGTGAGAGAGAGAGAGTGTGTGTGTGTTGTGAGAGGGAGAGATAGTGAGTGTGAGTGAGTGTGTGTGTGTGTGTGTGTGTGTGAAGAGTGTGTGTGGTGGTGTGTGTGTGTGTGTGAGAGAGTGTGTGTGTGTGTGGGTGTGAGCGAGAGAGTGTGTGTGGTGAGAGAGGAGTTTTGTGTGTGTGTGTGTGTTGTGTGGGGTGTGTGTGTGTGTGTGTGTGAGTGTGCATGAGTGTGTGTGTTGAGTGAGAGTGTGTGATTGTGAGTGGAGAGTGTGTTTGGGAGAGTGTGTGTGTGTGAGGTTGTGTGGTGTGTGTGTGGTGTGGAGAGAGAGTGTGTGTGAGCGTGATTGTGTGTGTTGGTGTGTGTGTGAGTGAGAGTGGTGGTGTGGGTGATGAGAGTGTGTATGTGTAGAGTGAGAGTGTGTATGTGGTGGGAGAAAGTGTGTGTGTGTGTGGGAGAGTGTGTGTGTGTGTGTGTGTGTGTGTGTGTGTGTGTGTGACGCAGTTCCAGTGCCGACCTCTCAACCTCTTGTTTTTGTAGGATCAGGTGGAGCCCATGTCTGGAATGAGCTTATTGGCTGGGAAGGCACTAAGCTCCGCCCGCATGTCGGACATCCTCAGCCAATCGTCTCTGACAGGAAGCCAGCAGCTGCAGCAGAGGGAGGGGTCAGGTGTGTAAACGCACTACTCACACACACACACACACACACACACACACACGTGTTCTCTCTCTCACTGACGGTGTTGTGTGTGTGTGTGTGTGTGTGTTGTTTAGCGTGTGCCGGGGAGGCAGACGTTCACCCCGCCGCGTGCTACCCTTCCTCCTGCACCAGTGACATGCTGCTAAGCTACAAAACCCCGGATCTGCAGTACAGCGTGGAGCAGGCCGGGGTCTAATGAACACAGGTACAGTGCACCAACACTTCATTATTTAATATATTAACAAATCAGGATACAATGACTATCGTTGTTTGGTAACACTTTATTTTAAGGTGTCTTTGTTACACGGGTTACATGTACTAAAACATTTAATTATGCATAATTACATGCAAAGTTACACTAAGACAAACCCTAACCACACAGTAAGTAGTTAATTAACATTACTCAGTACTTAAATGTATAATTACACTGTAACAGTGACACCCTAAAATAAAGTGTAACCTGTTGTTTACATGTGCACCAAAAATACGATAATCTGATGAACAGAGTAAAGACTGAGTCAACACTGAACTGATCTCAGTAACGGCACGCTTGTCTTTAGAACAGAACTGAAGCGTAGTTGAGTTTGCGTCACTGATGGGTTTATTACTGTGACACTGCTTTGAATCAATCTCATATAAAGCACGATAGCAATGAAGGTAAAACGTGAGATGTTCACACAACTCCGGCAAAACCTTGCACTCCCATTGACATCTAACTTTCATTTTTCTGATGTTAACTAAGAGGTTTGATTATTATTACCACTGTTTTTCACATACACCGATGCACAACACAAATGATGAACTACAAGTGCCAAACACATTTCCGTGGATGTATTGGATGGTTTTTCATCTTCAGAATAATGCGGAGCTGTGTGAAAAACATCATCCGTGTACGTCTGAGCCGATAATGTGTTTAAGGTGTAAACATGCCTGTTTATTGCGATTATAATAAGCATATTTTACTATGATTATGAGTTAATCACATCAGTTGCGGTATTGTGTTAATATATTGCCTAAATCTCATTATAATCGCATTATGAGGGTGCATGCAAACATAATGTGTATTTTGAAAAGGGTCACATACTTATGCACTATTCTGTGCTGTTTTGTAATATTAATAATGTGATAGTGCTTTCACACTGATAATTCCAAAAAGAAAAAGCGCACTTCAAATACCTAAATGATGCACTTAAAGGGAAAGTTCACCAAAAATGTAAATTCTGAATTTACATTTTTTGGTGAACTAACGCTTCAACTGAAAATGGAATGATGGACACTTAATGACATGCTGGAGGGGGCGGGGCTATCAGACTTAACAACATCAGCTTATGTAACTGATACGCCGTCTGTAACTTTAACACACGTGTTTGTTTGTGTGTTTTTCTCTCGCAGGGGTGTATTTGCTGTATAAAGCTCATATCCGTCTGCTGTGTTGTGCTGTCATGCCAAATCCTCATCGTCTGTCTGTCGGGGTGTCGTGGGTGTGGCCTGCACGCAGGGGGCGGAGCTCTCGGCTTCCTCTTCCGCTGAGAGCGTCTCCGATTGGCTGCAGTCCAGTAATCATCCGAAACCCCTCCTACCGTTGCCATAGCGGCGCTGTCGCGCACTCCGATGTACAAGGCAAACACAGAGTCTTACGTAAACACACACACACACACACACACACACACACATGAATAGCACAGCACATCTTTACCAACGCACAACCCAAGTATTTCACGTGAAGCCTGCGCCGCGGCGGATCATTCCGGTCACGATCGACCCCTTCCGCCGGGACAGCCGACTCTCACTCGCTCTCCACTTTCTTCACTTCTGTCTTTATTTTTAACGCATTTTTATGGCTAATGTTCTGTAGGAATTATGCTCATTATTGTTCTTGTTTTCTGTAAAAGACGTTTTATGGTTATGACATTATTAAAAGAATGACGATTATTATTCAAACCGCTCTGTGTTGCAAGAGAACAGCCGCGTTTGTTTCCTCGCGGTGATTTTTGCACTTTCAGTTTTTGTGACTTTCCTTTCGGTTTCGCTCTTCCTCGCTGTTTCTCGTTCTTCATTCCGTCCGCCTGACGACAGGTGCATTGTGGGTAGTTTCTCAGATCCTGCTCATGGGCCATCTTCTTTTCTGTTTCAGAGCTTTATCGGTTATTTTTGTGGATGTTGTTAGGAAAGCTTTTGTATATTGTTGATTTTGCGGTTTTATTTCTGTTCTGATGTCATGTCGGACGGACGCTTCGTCTCGCGTCTCGCTCGGAGTGTAAAGCCCAAACGCACCCAAATTGGACGATTTTTCAGTCTGACCAATCCAATAACTGTCATGTGATCGTCTGAGAGACGGGTGCGAGTCTGTGATGAAGAGCACCATCATCTGTTCATCGCGTCTCGCTCCTCCCTCTTTTCCTTTATAGAGCTTTGTCATTTTCTTTTGTTTTGTTTATTTTTGGCTTTATGTTTTTGGAAAAATACTAAAGTGCAACAATGGTTAAAAAAGATTCCAAACAAACTGAGAGAAATAATAAATATATATATAAATAAAGAAATGACTATAACAGAGGTGTGAGTGTTCCTTCAGCGGCAGTACCGCGGTATGGCATGGTAATACTGTGCTACACAACCAGAAACACCTTCGCCGTGCTCGTTTATGAAGCACTTCAGCTAATGTAACTCACAGGACTGCAGCTGCTGTATTAGTGAGGATTTTTCAACACTCTTATTTTCCTGTATATTTTATCTGTGCTGTATAAAGCGCTACAGAAATAATAAGTCCGTGTTAGCGCTGAGGCGCCTGCATGTGTTTCAGGCCAGAGCCAGCTAACAACAATAAGTTGTGAAAGTGTTATTTCGGAGTTCTCTGAACATCCAGGTTTTGAAGCGTTTAGTTAGTTTGAGAGAACTTTAAGGGAACATTCCTTTCTACTGATTTGCAGACATTTTGAATGTTGTCTGAAAGTTCTGAAACAATTTGTAACATTTAAAGAAAGCGTTACATGAAAGTATTTGAAGGTGTGCTTGTTACAGTGTAATTATACATTTAAGCAGAGCTGGGGAAAGTTACTTTTAAAAGTAATGCATTACAATATTCTGTTACTTTTTTTTTTTCCATCTGGGCTGGGCTTGCTGGTTTTTAATATGAAAAAGGTTCTATTAATGGCAAATATAAAAGCAAGGAAATGTGCATTCATGCTCAAACAAGCCTTTCAGCTGCGCTGCTGTTCTGGAGAGGACAGAAGAAGAAAGTTCACTATTCAGCAGCAACTAAATGAAACTCAAATCTTGTGTTTATCTCAGGTCTTTATTAGTACGGCTGAGTTAGATCATCGCAGGTCAGCTGCAGAGACACTGGTTAATAAAATGGGATTAAATACATAAAGGATGTTTGTGTAATTTAACATTATTGCAGGTTTGCATCGTATTCTGAGTTTGCTTTTCACTGTTTTTATTGATTCAGAGGAACACTGAATGTGTTTGTGTGCAGTGAGATGAGTATTTGCTATATACATATGTTTATATTTAGTCTAGAACTACAAGTAAGCTTTGTCACCATGGCAACACCAGAGCTGTCACTCAACACATGGAAACAAAGTAACCGATATTTTCTTGTAAATTAAAAAGTAATCCGTTACTTTGCTCGTTACTCATGTTACTTGTATAATGCGTACTCCCAGCACGTAAAAAAAAAAATTAACTGAGCAATACTAATTAACTACCTGTACTTACTATATGGGTTAGGGTTTGTTTTAGGGTTACTTGCATGTAATTCTGCATGATTTATTATCATTATAATGTATGTAACGTGTAACAAGGACACTAAAATGAAGTGTTACCTAATGTTTTAGTGCTAACGTTATTAAAGGCCAGATGACGCTGAACAAACATTATATTAACGCTGCTGGAAACCGTTTGTGCTCATCTATGAGTGGATGTTATTTCTGAGAACGCTTCTGTTAACTGGACATGAGCAGCCTTCACCTCGGGACTGATTCTGAAACTGTCTGCTTTCACGCAGTGAGTGTTTTTGTGCTGAGGAATCAACCAAAACTGATGCTTTTCTTCCTCATGGTGAGTTCTGTGTGCAGCTGCTCGGGTCTGAATGTGAATCTGCACTGCAGAGGTTCAGCAGACCTGACGAGTCGAGCTCAGATTATTCTGCGTATGGCAAGCCCTTTTAACATTTAATCCATAAAACGTGCTAGTATGTATTTTCATGCTGCTAGTACGTATTTTTAGCTACTGTTATTTCTGTGAAGTACTAGTACTTATTTGTTGGCTACTAGTGCTTGCTCTTTAGGTGCCGGTAGCTTTTTGAAAGATAATAGGACTTAAAGTAATATCAAAATCAGCACCGCCTTTTACTTTGAGATTGATCTGAAGTTCAATGCAGGTTTAAAATCATAAGAAATAGTTTACTGATACTGTTTTTGAAACCAAAACTTCGCATACATACAGAAAACACTGGCATCTAACAATGCTTTGGGGGGAAAAAACTATTAATTAAAAAATAATAAAAGCATATATACATCAACCCAAATATGGTTATCTAATAATCATGTGTCCTATTCTGAGTACTAAACTCCTGAAACAATGGTGTCTGTGTGTATATGTAATTAACACTCCAAGATGGCGGCTGTGCGTGACATGCGTGTCTTGTAACCTTTTGTTTGTCGTTGTTTTATGCTCTTTTTCGCTTGTATTCTGCTGCTAAAATTAGGATATATCTCTTATTCGTTTGCCTGCTTGGCTGCCTGGTACGGTGGATTCCAAAAGACTACGTGCCTATGAGCGCTGAGGAACCTGAAAATGTGCCGTGTTTGTGGATTTTTCCAATTCTTCCGAACACTGTGACTTCCTCGGAGCAGGTTGCCGGAGAACCTGGGTGTTCGTGAATTCTTACTCGTCAAGCACTCTCTATTCTGAGAGTTGGATCGAGAGGATTGCGATGCTTGTGGGCCTACGGAAAAAGAAAGTTGGCTCCTTAAGCAACGTCCAACTGCAGTGATCATCCGACCGCCGGTTCTGTGAGAAACTGGTTTGTCTTCTGCTTTTAATATCGGGCAATATTCACCCTAATCCAGGCCCAGAGCAGGTGCAGCTGCAAACTCCAGATGAGTTCAAGAACAGCGATGGTTTGCGCATCTTTCATCTTAATGTGCGTAGTATGGTAAATAAAATAGACCTCATAAGAGTATGGGCTGAGTCAACGAACTCTGATATTATTGTTCTCTCCGAGACATGGTTAATAAATCTATTATAAACTCCATGATGCAACGTCTACAGATCAGATCGCACAAAAAAAGGTGCCGGAGTAGCAATTTATGTTAAGTCGATGTTAAACTGTAGCAGCAAGCCAAACTGTTTTGAACTTTTGACAGTTCAATTATCATTTTCAAATGGTCCCGATATCATTGTGATTGGAGGTTCTCGTCCACCGTCAGCGATCGCTTCACTTACCGATCTTCTTCACAACTGGACCAACTCAGAGCTGATTTTGCTTGGGCATTTAAACTGGGATTGGACATCAAAAATATCCGATCCATTCAAGCACATTTGTGACTCTCTTTGTTTGGAGCAATTGATTAACTCTCCAACCCGGATAAATCAAAAAGATCCAAATAAATCTTCGCTAACTGATGTTATTTTAACTAATGCTCCTCATAGATTTTCTGCAACTGGAGTTTTTTGTAACGATGCTAGTGATCATTGTGCAATAGTATGTGTGAGACCATGTAGGATTTTAAAAAGTTCACCACGTATTATTTTGGGCGTTCAATGTTAAACATTTTAATGAGGAAGGCCTTTTTTTGCGGATACTTTAAGGAGCGATTTAGTTACGGTCTCATTGATAGTCGGGCTTAATTTAGCGGGGCAGCGTCATCTTAAGTGCTTTTTAAATGTAGCAAACAACACATGCTTCCTGTTGAACATCGAGGTAAGAGGCATGAGATGTCAATGCTTCTAACGAGTAACGCTTCTCGTATTAAACGAGCGAGATGACGCATGGGCCACAGCCAAGGAAAACCAAAAAATTTGGATGGGTCTCTTTATGACACTAAGAAAGAATGTACAAATATAGTTAAGACTATAAATGTGATATTATGTAAACATGAAAATGATAATCTGAATGGTCCAATAACTTTGGGAAATTGACCAAATTCGTCTCTGGCTAAAATCTTCTATTAGGTTACCTGATATGTAAAGGGAAAATAAAATATTGTTAATGCCTTTAATAGTCATTTTATTGCTGCTGGTTTAACTTCTGATGTTAGTAATTTAGCAGAACATAAAACAAAAGGGAGTGTTGATTTGTCATCCTACTCAGCTTTTTACTTTTACTCCTATTTTAGTAGCACAAGTTCACAAAGCTCTATTAAATTTAGATTGTAAAAAATCAGCAGGGCCGGATAATATAGAGCCTTTTTTTTTTAAATTGCTGATTACAGTTACATTTATTTTGTAATTAAATTACATAACGCCGTTACATGTAACAAGTTACTCCATACATGCTAGTACGCTATACTTACAAAGAATAGTCGCTACGAAATTCATATAGATACTAGTCAGAGTATGAAATAGTTGAGATGAATGGACAGCTCCCATTACGAGTCAGTGGGGAAAAATATGAAACGTGTACTAGTAACGTAGAATAGTTACTAGCGGGTGGGTGTTACAGGAGTACTAATTAGTTAATTACTGTAACTTAATTTTTTTGATTACAGTTACTTCTAATGTAATTGCATTTGATACTGTATAGACGATTGAACGATTCTATATAAAACTATATTTTTTCTATATAAAACAATATCAAAATCTATATTTGTTAAGTTCAGGAATAATTGATGTAAATTTATGTTAATTATTTTAAAGCAGTTAAGAGAGCAGGTGCAGGGCTATCCGTTGGTAAATTCTAACGGGTATTAGAAATGGTGAGTCCTGTAATAAGTAATGCAGTACTTTTTAGAGAGAGTAATTAGTAATCTAATTACATTGTTGAAGATGTAATTAGTAGCTAGTAATTAATAGCATTTTTTAAAGTAACGTACCCAACACTGATTACTAGTCACTACTGAAATAAGTACGAGAATCTAATAAATAAGCACTAATATCTAGTGAATACGAACTAGCATCTTTAAAAAGTTGCTAGTACCTAAAGAATAAGCTCTAGTACTAAATGGAATAGATGCTAGTATCTTAAGATAAGTACGGGTAGCATTAAAATAGGCACTAGTATGTGTTAAGGATTAAATGTTAAATCGGCTTGCCAATCCATGAGCGTGTGTGGGGGTGTGGGGTGTGTGTGTGTGTGTTCTGAAGGGATCTCTCAACCGTGCAGAGGGCAGCCGGTATCTGTGCACAGATTGGTAAAACAAAGAGGTGTGTGTGATTTTAGGATGTGCATACGATGTACTGTATCCGTGGTGGTTCTTGGTGTGTTGGGTCGGCAGCTGTGAGATGTGGTTCTGAATGCTGAGCACACAAATGGAAACACCGGTGTTTTGTGTTGCATGACTGATCATCTCAATCACACACGTCAGGAAGTCGGAAGGATGCAGGCGCGTTTACATGTGATTATACGGGACGGGTCAGTAGACTTGGTAGCAGTGACGTCTGCGAATGCTCCGTTCGTGTGTTGTGTGGGGGGGTGGGCAGGTGACTATGCCCGGGTGAGGTGGGGCAGAGGGACGCGTCGTGGCGCGGATCTTTCACACCGGTGGGCCTGGGCTCTGGGGCAGGGAAAGACCAGAAGAAAAAATACACGCACGCGAAGCACACACACCCTACACACAGAACACACTGCACTGCAACAGCACGCAACGCAAACAGCACACATCACCAGAATGCATCGTCAACGTCACACACACACACAACACTACAGCACGTACACTACACGCATCGCACGCCATCGCACACACACACACACACACGCAACAGCACGCCACGCACGCGACGCACACACAGCATACAGGCGCACTACGCACGAAGCAGCGAACTCACGCACTAGCACATCCACACGACCACGACGCAGCACGCACGCCACACACACGAACACACGCAGCACGCGACGCCACACAGCAACACACACACTCACTCATTCGCACGCACACATCACCGACACGACACAGAGGCACGCACGCACCCCACCTAACACACACGCCGCGTAGTGCCAACACACACACATCTGCACACGACGCAGCGCACACACACACAATCACAGAGGCAAGATAGCACACAACGACGACAAAACACGACAAAGACAGCACTCACACTACGCACGTCACATCACCACACACGCACAGCACGGAACGCACGCAAGACACGCACATCCCTACACACACGCATAAAACACTGCACGCACTTCACATCACGCCACACACGCACCACCGCACGCACGCATCGCACGCACACATGCACCAACCAAGACGCAGCATCACAGTCTACGCACGCACCCACATACACGCACACTGTCCGCACGCATCGCAGAGACAACAAACACACAGCAGAGCACGGCAGCACATCACTATGCATCACAAAAACACAACCACATCAGCACACACTGCACGCCACTCAGCATTCGACACAACACCGCCACGGCCGTGCACACACACGCACGCCACAAAGGCAAGCACCGCAGCGCATAGCGACGCACAACCATCGCACGGCATCCAAAACACACAACACGCACGCCAACACAAGCACACACGCACGCACCAACATCACGCATCGGTGCACACACGCAGCGCATCCGCACGTCACACACACACAAGCAAACACGCATTCGCAGTCACGCACACACCAAGCCACGCACCACACACACAATACGCGTCAGCACGCACTACAACACACAACACACACTCACGCAACACCACACTGCACCCCACACGGCATCGCCACTCACGCACACCATGCCCAACGGCATCATCATCCCACGCAGCACGAACACACACGAGCACTCATCACACACACACACACACGGCACGCACACCATAACAGCACAAACGACACGGGCACACACACACGACACGCACACACGTCAGCACGCACTCACAAACAACACTCACATCACAGCACCGCACTAAACACCCACCACACGCATCACACGCATCTCCGCCCGCACGACTAATCGCACGCACCTCAGGCACGCACGAACGCACATCACAACGCACGCACACACCCACCACACACGCGCACGAACAAACACACACACAAAAAGCACGAAGGCACACAATCACGAACACACACCTCGTCACGCAGCACGCTACCACACACGCACCAGCACACGAATCGCACTCACAACACACACACACGCAAGAACGCACGAACGCACACCACACCACCACGCAAGCACGCCCAACACAACCATCAACACCGCACGGCCACAAGACAACACACACACACTCACGCACGCAAACACACGCTAAGCACAACAAGGTCAGTCAGCACGCACCATCACACGCACGCACACCGCACCAGCGACACACCACCAACACCGCACGCACACTCTCACACACACAAACACGCACGCACGCACAAACACACACACAAGCAGAAGACGCACGAAAAACACAAACACACCAAATGGCGCACCAGCGCACGACACATCACATAGGCACCACACACACATCGCACGCTACACACGCACATGGCAGCGCAGCACACCAGCACACACACACAGCAACCACACGTCACACCGCACGCAAGCTACACACACACACCCACGCACGCACGGCACACACACGCAGAGCACACACACACGCACGCATGCTACACACACACACGCGACACACGCACGCACTGCACGCATCTACACACGCACGCACACACACCAGCACACGCTGCAGCACACACACCACACACACACTACGCGACGCCACTCACGCACGCACGCACAACATAGCAACCAGCACGCACGAACACAACACAGACGAACACGACGACCATATTGCACGCAAAGCACACGGCACGCTACCAAAATTACCACACACCACTGCGCAGGCACTTATCAGCACACACACACAGCTACTGCACAAACCACGCACGCAAACACGCACGCCACGGCACGTCACAACACACAGCACACACGCCACGAACACGCACACAAACAGCGACACCACAGCAAGGCTACGCACGCACATCACACGCAACGCGAAACCCCAGCTACACACACACGCGACCGCACACAACACACACAACAACTCATCACACACCTCACAGCAATACGCGTCTGATTTAACCACACGCACGCTACTGCAGCACACTACCACGTCAAGCACTACACACATCACGCCACAAACACAGACACAGCATGCACGCGGCGACGCACACACACACTACTACAAACCACTGCCCAAGCCACTACCACAAGTACACACACACGCACGCACCCACTCACAACAATACGCATCCTACAACGCACCCACGCGACACTACACACACACACGCCAATCATCTCGCACAACAGCACATCATCACGCACTCACGCACTCACGCACGGCACTCACTCACTCACAACAGGGGACGCACTCAACACTCACTCACTCACACACACACACACACAACGACCACGACGCAAACGCACCCCACACGCACCACAATAGACGCACACACCGACAACCAGCCACTACGCACAGCACCACGCACCGCACGAACAACACACCACACCACACAACTCACGCACACACACGCCTACGCATCAACACAGCAGCACTCAAACACCAGCGCACACAGCACTCATCGCACGCACACACACGCAAGAACCACACACCCACAGCTCACGCACTACACCACACAACAGCAATTCCACGACACACACCAGGCACGCCAGTTCACAATCACCGCACGCTAACACACACTCTCACTCACACGCACGCACGCACACGCACACACTGCAAGCCACGAGCCACACACGCACTGCACGCACACCACAACACGAACAAACACAAAAAAACACAAGATCACACAACGATCACACACACAGCTCAAGGCACGACACTATCACGCACGCACACACGCACTGCCACGCACGCCCCACACACGCAGCACACACGCACGCACGACTCACGCACACACCACACACTCACGCACGCACTCACCCAAGAACACAAGCAGGAACACACACACAAGCAGGCTCACACACACAACACGCGGCCACGGCCACACACAACAATCACACGCACCACACAGACGCAAGCACAAAGCACGCACCCTCAACACACGCCGCACTACACCACGCCCACACCACACCACACACGCACGCACTTCAGAACGCTACAACACACACACACGCACGCAAGCAGACGAGACCTCAGGAACAACCACCACGGGCCACTACAAACGAATCACCAACACACCCAACACACCTACTCAGCACACGCGATGCACGCATACACACGCACACACTCACTCACGGCAAACACGCCACACCGCACTCACGCACTCACTCACTGCACACACCACACACGCACTCACCGCCTCAACTCACAAAAAATGCAAGCACGCTATCACCACGCATCGCACTCACTGCACATCACCACAGCGCAACACGACACGCACTCGACACATCACACACACACACCACTACACCTCACGCACTCACTCACAAACACACAGTCACTCAATCACACACACACGCACGCATCACTCACAATCATCACTAACAATACCATCAAACGACACACCACCACACAAGAAATCACGCACGCAACAAACGCACGCACACACTCACGCTACGCACGCCACACACTCACGCTACAAACACACACACTCACCACTCTCACACACTCTTCAAACACACAACACAACTAGCAGCCTCACTCAGCACGTCACATCCACAGCATCACACACACACACACACACACTCGGCACGTACCACTGCACAGCGCTACTCACACACACTCCACTAAAACCCGCATCACAGCACAGCACCGGCACTCACTGCAGCGCACACACGCAACACTCATCACAGATCATCTACAATCACTCACACTCACAAAACACGCACGCTACACATCACTCACCAGCACACACGAACTAACAACACCACACACACTCAACACCACTCCACGTCAAACACTTCACACACAACACACACACACACTCACTCACGCACCGACAACTCGCACACACAAAAACACACACACACCACGCGGGCACGCACTCCACTCACACTCACTCACACACACTCAACTCACACTCACACTCACTCACACACGCACTCACTCACACACACACACACACATTCTCTTTCTCACTCACACACACACACACACAATTTAATGTTTCGTCTCTGGACAGCATCCATTGACCACCGCCCCCAAATCGGACGGACAGCGGACCTCGTCGGGTAACCATAAAGGTGTAGAGAACGTCACTCACCACTCAGTGCCAATTCTAGAGGGCGGGATGCTCAAGCCCCGCCATGCCCTCAACTGGTACCTGACGGCTTTTTTGCGCGCAGAGCGAGGTGACAGGGCACGCCGGGGGGGGGGAGTAGGTGCATGGACATATCGACATGATTCCGGAACGATTAATCCCGGATCGGCAGCGCTAACAGCACCGTTCCGACACTGAAGCCGAGGCGGGGAGCCCGAGAGCTGGTTTGTGTGCGGTGCGGAACCCGCCGTCGAGGAGAGCAGACAACGCAAGCGTCTTCGCTCAAGTTCCAGTTGTGATGTACGAGAGGAAAAACACCGCTTCACGCGTTATAATATATAATCTCTATTGTTGAATAATTTTACGTACAATTCGGACTTAGTATTGAGATTACTATATAGAATATAGTATAACATCTTACTTATTTGATTAGATTTAGTGATACAATTTATATATTTCTAATTATATTTATAATATAATTTATAATAATATAGTAATCTTTGATATATTTTTTTATTTATTAATATTTAATTTTATAATTTACATTAGTAGTGTATGATAATCAAGGTATTATATTAATGTAAAAATGTGCTAATGATAATCGACTGTATTCCAGTAATATAAATTATGACTAAGCTGAAAAATGTATATATATCTGAAAGTTATTAATATTAACACAACTGTTTAGTATATTCTATAATCTAAAAATATTAATTTTAATTTATGTAAATGTAAATTGTGGCATATGATGCATTCAATTTTCCGTTCTCTTTGGAGTGTTTAAGAAACTCTGGTGCAAAAGAGATCTTAAAGTTGCAAAGAATAAAGTCTCAAAATCCAAAGAGATATTCTTTATTAAAAGTTAAGAGTCAGCCACGTCTACCTAAAACACCTCGTTCTAACACACCCCACATGTCTACATCACTATGTGGAAATATTAGCACATAATATCGCAGCCCAAACCACTGTTCACGCAAGAAAGAAGGCGCAACTTATCTCGCGTATTTTGTTGCTGCCTCAAGTCGTTGGAGACGCGGGTGTTTCTTTGTGAAAGCGAAACTAGTTTGTTTGGTCTTTCAAAAGAGGACGATTTCTGCTTCGTCATGCCTAGAGCTGATCAGTGCTGGTCGCTGAGGAAAGACATCAACTTAGTGCTGTGGATCGCCAGAACGGCTTTCACCATGGACGAAGCGGAGTACAGCCCCGGGGTCGTCACAGGGGTGTTGCCGCAAGAATCCTTCGTCCGACTCCGATTGTGCACGCGCCGTTCATCAAGGCCACCCGCCCTACCCGCTCACTCGGACGCTGTGTGACGCATGGTAGGAGCTGAGGCGGAAACCGCAGTAATACGGTTAGACTTAAAATGGGTCTGGCCCTCAAAGGCTGTTTTATAAAGTGGGGCAGTTCCAACTTTGCAATGACAGTCTGGCGCTTCTGACTTACAGACTGTTTTTATATTTAAAGAGTTTTTTATTTTATATATTTAAAGTGAGTTTTTGAGCAGTGTAGAGTAGCGTTTGCTGTTTGTCATTTCTCCGATCACAAATGCAGACATGGTTTTATGTTTACGCTGCGCAATGCAACGCAACGCGTAAAAGACAGTACAAGTCATTATAATCAATAATTATGTCCCCACTGGATGCTACAAATGATCGTTTATAAGGGTTTATGTGTTGTCTCCGCGCTCGGCCCCAGGAAGGGTCATCACAGTTATGGCAGAGGGGTTGCAACATTTTCGTCACACGCTTGAGGTATTCAGCCAATCACAACACTCTGGATAGCTGGCCAATCACAGCACACCTCGTTTTTCAGACCGATGAGCTTTGTAAAAATCGACACGTTTCAGAAAGGCGGAGCATAGAGGAGAAACAATAATGTACAGTATGTGGAAAATAATGTGTTTTTTTAACCTTAAAGCGCATAAACACAACATAATGTTCTTTTTAGCAACATCATATGACCCCTTTAATTTTGATCTGTCCGTAAGCAGCATGCAGTTGTATGTTTTGGCCACAGATGGCGATAGAGAGTTGAGTAGAGTTGTGTTTCAGTCCAGCCGGAGATCCTGCGTGTGGACGCTCACTACAGCGAGAGCTCGGACCCGGGCCTCGCCCTCATCCTCTTCGCTTTGGTTCGCTCCAACCCCCCCGCCACCATCCGCTGGGTGGATCAGTCCGGTCAGCTGCTCGCCAACAGCTCCGACTTCCTCATCCTGGACTCACGCAGCTTGCCCTGGCTGACCAATCACAGCCTGCAGCTCACGCTCAGCAGCCTATCAGGAAACATCACCGTGAACGCCAACAACAGCCTCGGCTCCACCCACAGTAACCTCACGCTCACAGGTGACGCCAACCGCTTCGTAAACGCTCTGCCATCGTGGTGTTACTCACATGAGTATTTGTTACTAGTGATGGGCAGAGTGAGGCTTTACGAATCACTGAAACAGTCGAAGCAATCCGACACCCCTCTAGTGGTCACTCGTTGATCTGAAACAACCTTGACCATTTCAATTTCAAAATTTGACCCTCATGACTGGTTTTGTGGTCCATTATAATTGCCCCGTTATTACATTAATGAAGTCTATGGAATGAAAAATAAAAAATTCTGAGCCATTTAAAATCGATGTTACAATATATTTAAAAATGACTTAAAACAATAAAAACTTAATGCCTTTCTGTATTTATTTATTTATATATCTGTATACATCTGTATGGTTATACTCCTGTAGCCTATATGTTCTGTTTTTATTAGAAGTCAATAAAAAAGGCTTCAGAGAGATGTCCCCCTAGTGGTGAACTGTTAAAATATCGAAACGTTTCAAAACAGTTATGACACAACGAAGCTTCGTTTACTGAAATCACGTGACTCTGGCAGTTTGAAACACGCTCCGAATAAATGATTCGAAACAAAAAATTCGTAAAGGTTTCAAAGCTTGATACAAACAAATAAATGCGTGTTCCTGCAGAGTTCCTGCAGTCGCGTGTGGAGGTGCCGGTGTTCGGGATCGTGACGGGCGGTGTCGCCGGCTTCATCACCCTCCTCATCTTCACCCTGATGGTGTTCTTCCTCCTCCAGAAGGACAAAACCAAAGCCCTCGGTGCATGATCTCAGCACACACTCTATGGAGCACTCTGTACATGTACACGTGTTTCTGTGAGCTGATCTCTGATGTTGTGTGTTGTTTTCAGAGGAGCCTGCAGTGCGTCTCTCCTGCAAACGGTGCGCCACTCCTCAGCGTTCACGGCTAATACTGGCATTATTGGGTGAGCTGATCTGATCTGAGGTGTGTGTGTGTGTGTGTGTGTGTGTGTGTGCTGCAGCAGCGAGAGCGGTGTGTATCTGCCGCGGGAGAACATGTCTCTGCCATCTCACGTGCAGCTGAACGACGACCGAGCGCTCTGTAAAGGTGAGTGTGATCCTCGAGAGCCCCGCTCGGCTCCGGAGCCCGTCTCTGACTCCCGCTGCCGTGTTTCAGGATGCCAGAGCTCCAGACCCAACACGCTGGAGAGGAGACGCGCCGAGGACGAGGAGGAGGACCTGTCTGCGGCCTACGCCGCCCGAGGTCAGGGGTCACGACTAGGGCTGTAACGACTCGCTCGTTTTTCGCTCGTCTTGAAACATGGATTTTTGAATTGTCAATCGTTGATTTCGGCCAATAATCGATTTAAAACACTAAGAATCTGATTATTTCTACAGTGATTTAATGCTTTAAAATATATGCACATTAAATTACTACAAGCACGAATTCACGAGTTCACACTTACATATAATAAGCAGAGTAAAGGTTATGCATATTTGGCGTGCTGTCCGGGGAGAGGGCTCAGAGAGAGAGGAACCCAGAGCGCTCCCCCCAAAAGATGCGATTAGCGCGGGACAGCAGCCAGAGTTCGGACATCGCACAGTGCTCATTCAATAAATGCACAGCTAAACAGATGAGTTTTGAGTCTGCATTTAAATGTGACTAATGTTTTAGCACATCTGATCTCTTCTGGAAGCTGATTCCAGCTGCGGCGGCATAATAACTAAAAGCAGATTCCCCTTGTTTTGTGTGAACCCTTGGTATTTCTAACTGACTCGATCCTAATGATCTGAGTGGTCTGTTAGGTTTATATTCAGTGAACATATCTGCAGTGTATTTAGGTCCTAGGGCATTGAGTGATTTATCACATATAAAATCAATCCTAAATGTAACTGGAAGCCAGTGTAAGGACCTCAGGACTGTGTGATATGCTCAGATTTTATGGTTCTAGTCAGAATTCTGGCAGCAGCGTTCTGGATGAGCTGCAGCTGTCTAATGGTGCTCTTGGGAAGCCCGGTGAGGAGACCATTACAATAGTCCACCCTGCTGCTGATAAAGGCATGAGCACGTTTCTCCATCTAATTCTTGCAATGTTTTTGAGATGATAGTATGCTGATTTAGTTACAGCTTTGACATGACTACTGAAACTAAGGTCTGTCTCCAGAATCACACCAAGATTCCTGACTTGATTTTTAGTTGTTAGACCCCTAGAGTCAAGGTATGCATTCACCTTGAGAACTTCATCTTTGTTTCCAAATGCAATGACTTTTCTCCTTGTTTAACTGCTTAATGAAATAAGAGACTGCTTCAGTGTCTAGCACTGATAGGTCTGAAAAGGTTGGGTGGGTTTTTGGATTGAAGCTGGACGTAATGGTGAGTTCCGAGCATCTGAGGAAACCGAAGAAGGCCAATATGAACATGGCGTCGAGCGTGCGGGCAGTGTGCATAGAATGGTAGCCTCTGCGGAGGATGGAAATGCATTTGGTTAAGATATCTAGAGTTATTGGCTGTCTAGCGTCGGGGCGGGTGGGTTGGGCTCTTTGGATGCCTTTGATGAGCATGGATGTCTGTGAGCTGGCTATTTCTGGGGAGGGTGAGCCGAACATGAGCTTGTGGAAAAATTGAATTCCACTTAGGTAGCCTTTGATGGAGCTGGCTTGGAGGTTTTTGTTGGCGTTGAGATGAGAGATGAACGAGGTGATGGTGAGCAGGGAAAAATTGGGGAAAGGCAGGTTGTAAGCGTGATGAAAATTTTAAAAACTGTTCCAAGTGGTTAAGTAGGATTGGAGGGTCCTGGGGCAGACAGCCTGGAGAATAGAACTGAGGGAGGCATCTAGAAGGGTTCGTAGTGGGTGGTTTACGGGAATATCAGCTCTGAATATGGAGGTACTGTCGTTGGGAGTGGGTCGGCATCTGGCGCCAGCAGTCTGAATTTCTGGATAGCAAAACGAGAGAGAGAGTCAGCTATTTGATTTTTGGATCCGGGGACATGTTTTGCATTTAAAATGAATTGGTCGCAAGCTGAAATCCAAATGAGACGTCTTAAAAAGGGCATTAATGCGGGGGAATGAGACCAGCCTTTATTTATGCAATGCACAGCCACTTCGTTATCGCAATGCACTACGATGCTGGTGGTGGACCATTCTTTCCCTCACAGGGCCGCTGCGGCGACTAGAGGATATAACTCGAACAGTGCTGAGGATGAGAGAGACTGCGAAAAATGCTGTGGTGGAGTAGGTGACGGATCGGCAGACTGAGCAAGTGACATTGCTGCAGCCCAAGAAGACTCTATTGATGACTCCACTGAGCCACCCGGATGGCGCATTTAGCTGAAAACAACTTGTGATAGGTGTAGAAGTGAGCGCCTCCATATGATAAGGTGAGCTCACGTCTCCTGAGTGGAAATGCTATGCAAATTACCTCAGAGTAATGGGTGAAGACGATCGTGAATTCAGAAAATGACAAGATGCGTGACGGATTATGTGCTGTGTTTTTAAGTGTGATGGAGAAATTGCCGCAAACGGATTTGGTGGTCTGAAGAAGGTGGTGAAAGTGGTGACAGGAGAGAAAAAAGGTCTACAGTATATCCGCACCTGCTAGGATCTGTGACCTGATGCTGCCGGCGACTGGGGGGTGGTTCCAAGGGTTCCATTCGGTGGGATGGGCATCGGTACGGTGGATGGCAGAGTGAACAAAGAGCGAGCGTGGGGATGAGAGAGAGGAGAAGAAATAGCGGCCGTTTAAGCCGCTTGCAGAGGCAGCCTCACGCTAGAGTTTGACGGCAGGGCCGCAGGCCATGGACCAGGGAGAGGATAGGAAGAAGGAGGAGGAGAAGGGAAAGGCTGTGGGTGGGCCAGAGCTGCCAGCGGAGCCATGCTCGCGCCACTGGGACGGCTTGTGGCTGTGAGGGCCGGGGTGGCATTGGCAGCAGCTGTGGGCTGGAGCTTGGCTGAGCGGAGAAACTGACTAGGGCTAGCAGCGACGGAGTCCGGGGCACGGCCCAGGCTTGCTGAGGGCCTGCTACGGCGGCTTGAAGATCGGAGGTCCTTCCTTGCGGGCGTGGTGGTTTGCTTGGACCGCGAGTATGGGCTGCTGCGGGCCGGACTTGGTGTGTCGGCGGTTTTTGATGGAGGGGTGAAAGTCGGTGGTGGGTTTCCTGGCTGGAGGGATGAGTAGAGGCTGTAGAGCTCCGCCTTGTTCATCTGCCGTGAGAAGTAGACGTCGGCGTTGCTCAGCGCCTGTCTTAGGCTTAAGACTGTCCACTTCTCGATAGCAGGGACTAAGGAGCCGGCAGAGACACAGGAGGACGCGGGAGAAGGTGGCGGATGCCTGGAAAGAGGAGGATGAGGGTGTGCCTCGGCGTCTCGAGGAGTGAGAGGCGGCACAGAAGGGCTCGATTGCGATGCCCTGGCGGACGCTGATGCACTGGGCGACACCCGGAGACGCCGGAGGACCCTGGGCGTTGACGGAGTTGTCATTTGCGAACAGTTCGATCTCTGACACCACGGCGATTGGGTGTACCAATGCTGAAATACAGTAGAGAGAATGAAGATAAGATGGCTTGGGCTGTTTATAGAAGTTCTCTCTCGAGCTGATAGGATAGATGGTGTAATTGCTGATGATGAATTGGCCGGGTTAATTATCTGAACGTGCTCCTCCTGAACTTTGTTAATAAAACATAATTTAATGGAGACACAGCATTAATGCCTCACATCTCTCCTTCACGCGCTCCAGTTATTGCGCTCACGTTGCGTTCGTAGCTCTCACCGACACATTTTTTGAGCAGCTAATGTGTGATCTCCAGGACTTGGGCTGCAGTGAAGGGCTCCAAACACTAGGGGGCCCCCGAGACAATTCTCTTTTGCGTCTTAAATAGGGTTGCCAACCATTCAGTATAATACGGAATCGTCCTGTATTTAAGGCATCGGAGAAGTTTTTTCCTGTATTTGCAGGCCTACGCCGAATGACCTCCCAGATCATACAAATAACAAATGAACTATTCTTTTACAAATCATTGTTTGAATTGCGAACGTAGCCTCTCCAGAAAGGATTATTGATTATTGATCATAAGCACAACATCCAGCTAGAAAACATACAATCTACCTGAGGGAAGACGTCTTTCACTATTATAAGTTAATGTTGTTAAATAGCGAAACAAAATTATACATTTTTTAAATTTTAACTTCTAGAGTATGCTTATTATTAAACTTGGACCTCATTATTGAAAAACAAATTCAAGGGGGGGGAGGAAGGGGATGGGGGCCCCGTAAAGGCTTAACACGGCACTGGTGATCTCTCCTTAGTACTGCTAGAGTAAAGTCGTTTTACTTTTCTGTAGTTTTTCAGTGTGGTTTTCTCGGTCATATCAGTGACCTTGTCTGAGCAGTTGAAGGCTGTGCATTTATTGCGTGGACAGAGCCAAAACAATGTAAGTGTCTAAAAGCATACGCACAGTTCCTTTGAATGATAAATTACTTTGAACGTAATGTCGTTAAACTGAATGCACGAAGGAAACTTTTTAAATAATCACAGCATTAACAACAACCTTGAAATAAGAGCACGAGGTTTCTCTGTCAGTCAGATGCATGAGTGTTGCGTTCGTTAATATAGCAAACAGACACCGGGCGCGTTTTCGATCAGAATCATCATTCGCCAATAGAAAGGAAAAGTTAAATACTGTAGCATTTTATTTTATAATAATATAAAGAAACTCACATCATGCAAAGGTGTGACATAAAATGTTACCCTATAGCATACATTCACAGTATGCTACACAGTAGTTAACACAAAATACTTTTAAAGACTTTAAAAAAAAATTTGAAATATTAAAAAACAAATATACTAAAATGCATTTGAAATAAATGCATTTCATGCTAAGTATACTACAAACAATTTACATATTGAGCCGAAGCATCATTCTCACAGACTGCATTTAAAAACATACGAGACGCAGTGAAAAGGAATAAACCTCCACAAATTCGTGACGTGTTTTCTAAAAGTTTAAACTGTTTTAACTTTGCCTGGCTTTCTATACATCTCTTCTGTGAGATGCGAGTGCAGCAGTTATATTTGTCCATCTAAAAAATGTGCTGAATATGCGTTCTGTGTGAATGGATTAGTTACAATAAGTGTTACAATAATAAATACAATAAGTGATTCATCATAAAGAGGCAAATAAATGCAGGAAGTGCTTGCAATACAAAGTTTCAGGCATTGTTCAGATTAGTACAAGCTAGACAGGGGAGATTAAGGAAAGAGAAAGCAAAGTTTTTTTTTTTAAGATGAATTCAAATGGTGGAGAAAGAGACGAGTTTTCAGGTGTCGCTTGAAAATTGTCAGGGATTCAGCATTCCGGATAGGGGTGGGAAGATCGTTCCACCAGCCAGGAACGGTGAACGAGAATGTTCTGGAAAGTGATTTTGAGCCTCTCTGTGATGGTACCACGAGGCATCGCTCACTAGCGGATCTCAGACTTCTGAAGGAGATGTAGTGAGTGGAAGTAGGCGGGTGCTGAGCCTGTGGCTGTTCTATATGCAAGCATTAAATGTCTTGAACTTGATTCGAGCCGCAACCGGTAGCCAGTGCAAGGAGATAAAGAGAGGTGTAACATGGGCTCTTTTGGGCTCGTTGAAGACCAGTCGTGCCGCTGCATTCTGAATCATTTGTAGAGGTTTGATTGTGCTTGATGGAAGTCCAGCCAGAAGAGCATTGCAGTAGTCCAGCCTAGAGATGACAAGGGCCTGGACAAGAAGTTGTGCAGCATGCTCCGTTAGAAAGGGCCTGATCTTTCTGATGTTGTGCAATGCAAACCTGCAAGATCGAGCAGCCTTTGCAATGTGGTCTTTGAAAGTCAGCTGGTCATCAAAGATTACACCAAGATTTCTGACCGAAGTTGATGGGTAATTGTAGAAGAACCTAGCTGGAAGGAAAAATCATACTGTAGAGTTGGAGTTGGCAGGGAAGACAAGAAGCTCAGTCTGTGCCAGGTTGAGCTGTAAGTGATATTCTTCCATCCATGCCGAGATGTCCGCCAGGCAGCCTGAGATCCGTGCAGCTACCGTTGGATCATCTGGTTGAAATGAGAGATAGAGCTGTGTGTCATCAGCATAGCAATGGTAGGAGAAGCCATGTGCCTGTATGATGGGACCCAGTGATGTAGTGTATATGGAGAAGAGGAGGGGTCCAAGAACTGATCCCTGAGGAACCCCAGTGACAAGTTGATGTGCTTTGGATACCTCTACTCCCAATTTAGTATAAAAACTATCTAGACATATTTATAATAATAAGAATGATGATGATGATGATGACAAACACTTAACAAAATTAGTAAAGCTTTAAATGAAAATATAAAAGTAAAAGCTCATTCAAAATATTAATAAAAACTATAATAAAACTAAGTGGCATTCATTTGAAACAGCATTTATAATAAATGCCAAGCCTAAAGTAATTTAAGTGAAACTGAAACTTGCGGCATGTAGAAATAATCTTGTGTTCATGTTCCTCACTCGACAGATCCAGACATACGGCTTTGAGAGTGTTTTGCATGTTTGCGTTATCAGTCGCAATAGATGATAGATGATAGAACTGTGACTGATGTCCAGCTGAAGCTCAAGAGTCTGTGGAGACGGCTCTGTCGGTGTGGTGTTGATGTGATTCCGTGTCTCCGCAGGTTTCGCTCGCTATCCGATGGTTGGCTACATCTATAAAGTCAGCAGCACCAGCAGCGACGAGATCTGGCTCTGATTCACACACACAAACAGAGCCGTGACGACCCACATCTGACCTCTGACCTCACGCCCTGCCGAGGCTGATGAATCTCTCAGACATCGAGCCTCATATCTGAGATCTCAACGACTGACAGTGTCCTGCTGAAGAACGGCATTACCCATAATCCCCTGATCTGAGAAACCACTGTTACTATGGAAACACCAATCAGAGGCTATTTCCACACTAGCTAGACTACAGTAGTTAACTGTAGCAGTGGTGATGATGATTCCTGAAATGTTTGAGAAATCAGAGAAAAAGAGTTTAAATCACAGACTGATTCAGTGACGTCAAACACAGGGGAATCATGGGATCTGTAGTTCATTCAGAAGCACTTGATTATTAATATTATTTTTGGTGTTCAAAAGTGTTTTTTCATCTGATGTGATCATGTTCTCAGAGTTAGTTATGAAGAAACGTTCTTTCAGTTTTCTGGCTTTCTCAGAACAATATTTATTCATTGTTTGTTAAACATTTTTATGAAACATTTCAGTTGGACATCATCTAACTTTTTAAAAATGTTACTACTTGTTTCACGATGTTCAGAGAACGTTCAAAAGTAGCGTTCACATAACGTTTGCAGAATTCTAAAATGGAACGTTCCCTTAACGTTCACAGAACCAAAATATAGACTGTACATACGTGCTTTCCTCAGTATTTACCCACAGTTCTTTGCTGCTATACGGAATGCTGCATTATATTTGTTTAATATAAAGGAATGTTCAGTAAATCTGCAAATAAAGAGAAATATGTGAGAAAGCTATATATTTAAATGAATATAAAGAGTATTGTTGGTAAGGTGTTATGATCATATGCGTATGTATATTTACTGTAAGTATATATGTAAAGCTCATTATGAATCTGTACATATGAATATATTTAATAACGCATGTCACTGTGTTTCCATCCAGCAGGAGGCGCTACTAGTTAAACTGCGGGGGGGGGGGGGGGGGGGGGGGGGGGGGCTTGGTGGTTTGGGTGGGAACCTGACGCTCATAGACTACTAGTTAATTATTCCAGTGATTATCTGTCTCTTCTTTGTGTATTATTAGTCATTTGATGAAATACCTCAATAAATCATATCGACCGCACAGTCCAGTGTGTGTCTCTTTTTTTTATTGCAAGAAAATAAATACAATAAGGAAATATAAGTTCATAAGAAGATCCTAAAGAACAGCACAGATCAAGATCAAAATAAGCAAAAAATATTATATCATTTTTACAAAATTGAGAAGACGGCTTGATTGAAACTTTAAGACACTTAAATGTATCAGACCAAAAGATCAAACAGTCAGAGATTAAATGTACATTCGTTTGAATATCAACAACACAAAAGTTACAATTATTGTGATCAATATTAAATCTATATCTAAGAAACTCTAAGGATGGGTAGATATCATTAAACATGTGAAAGTGTACTTCCTTGGCTTTGGGAGGTTTGGGAAAGGAGAGCTACATTGTGTCCTCAGAGTTTCTGTGTTCTGAAGGATTCTTACTCTCGCAGGTGTTTGTGGTCTTCCGTTAATGCACCGGAAGTCAAATGTAGATCTTTCATCTGCAGTTTGTGCTCTGTTATTGATCTCAGACTGTGTGTAAGTGCATGAAATAATAATGAAACACACAGAAAGAGAGAGTCGTTGTCAGCACTGATGAGCGGATCTGGCCGGTTTGAAACCGCATCTTTTATTACTATATTGATTTTAATGTTAAGCTTGTTTAATATTAGGATGAGTTTGACTTTCTGAGCGTCATTTCTTCGTTTGAACTCATCGTTGTTTATTACAGAAGACCTGGATTGAGTCGAGCTCCAGATCGCGTCGTGTCGGTTTCTGACTTCCGGTTCATCGAGTCTTCCGCTCGTCGCTTCTGAAATCACTCGACATCTGCAGCCTCTCAGGTCTGTGTAAAACTTCTTCTTCACAACTCTAGCTAACTTTGACAGATCTGATTGTTTTAATTATATAATTTTCGATTGGACTGTAAGTTGATATTAATAAATTTAATTAATTTTTTCTGTTAAGGTCTAGTGCGTTGTTCATTTATAAAATGAACTTTTGTTCATTGTTAATTCACGCTCGTTCATAATAGCCTACTTTAATTTATACAATTTCTGATGTTTCAGTGTATTATGTGGAAATTAATATGAACCAAAATGAATAAATGCTTTAAAAGTTTGTTCATTGTTAGTTTAGGATGCCTAAATTAAGATATCTGTATATTAACAAACGTTAATGAACCGAGTGTTATTTTAAAGTGATATTAAATGTATCATTTAATCAGAAGAAGCAAATGTTTCAGAGCTGAATGTGTCTTTGTTTTTCACTAATGCAACATTTTTGTGATTTCAGTGAAAGCAAACTTTAGAAACTTTTGTTACATGTTTTGTTGGAGGTCAGACATTGAGCTTTCGAAGGTCGTTTGAGATGTAGCTGATGTTTGAGAAGATGAACGCTCACGCGACAAAATGGAGGAGAGTGCGTTCAGACTCACTGTGTTTATTTACAGGCAGGAGAAGAGATTAATATTAATAACAGCTCACTGAGAGATGGACAGACGTGTGTTTGTGTTGTTCTGTCTGCTGACGGCTGTGAGATCAGACGGTAAGCATCGTCTTCAGCTGTGCTTTTTCAGAATCATATTAGTGTTTTGACCTTAATGAAACACCATTAATTTGATCTAATGTTAACTTTGCAGATAATCAGAAGAAGCCAGAGATCTCTTTTGAAGAACAGAACATGCTTCTGAAATGTAAAGGTGGAACATTTGATGACGGAGACACAATACAGTTGAATTATGATAATTCTGGACTCCACCAGTGTAAATCTTCTCTAAGTGGAGATGAGTGTAATGATGACACCTGTTCAAATGCCCTAGTAAAAATCCTGAGTGAGTAAACTTTATATGTGGCAGAGCCGGACACGTCCACTGAGACTCGGCCCACACCCTTTTCCCTCTGATTTAATATCAAATACATACAAATTAATTATCAGCACTTGAGTGAAAACTCGTGACAAGCCTTGGTATTTGCTGTCTGTTTTCCTTTAATGACAGTCAATAAACTTAGCTACACAGAATTACAGCAGATTCTGACAGATTTCATCTGAAATGTATTACTTTGTCTTCTGCAGCTCAGCTTTACATGTAATACATTATAAAAGTATTACGTTTTTAATGCATTAATTATGCCTTGTAATGAACTTTATAATGATCTCATGAATGTTTGTAACAACATTTATAATGTTACAATGCTTTTCTATTCACTGTTACATAATCTGCATTCAAACTTGATTTTAGATGTAACAAGAAATCATAATGAATTTTAAATGTGTTTAGAGTTAAGAAAGGATAGAATGCATTATGATGTACATTATGAACACTTTTATACTGCTCATGTGTGTGTGTTGTTGTGTGTGTGTGTGTGTGTGTGTGTGTTGTGTGTGTTTTGTGTGTGTGTTGTGTGTGTGTTGTGTGTGTGTGTGTGTGTGTGTGTGGTGCGTGGGTGGCTGTGGTGGGTGTGCGTTGTGTTGTGTTTTGTGTTGTGTTTGTGTGTGTGTGTGTGGGTTTGTGTGAGTGTGTGTGTGTGTGTGTGTTGTTGTGTGTGTGTGTGTGTGTGTGTGTGTGTGCAGGCAGTGAGAATCTGATCGAGCTGGACATTGGGGCTGTGTTCACTGTTCTCGTGGCCGATGTAATAGCGACCGCTCTGATCGGATGGGCCATTTACACCATCTGCGCTCAACCCACAACCAGAGGCAGCTATCAGGGGAATAAAGGTGCGTCACGATCATCATCAGTATCAGTGAATCAGGATTCATGATGATTACGATGATTACATTATAATCCAATCAGGATTCACTGGTTCATCTGTCTGTGTTTCTCTCTTCAGCCTCTGACAAACAGGCTCTGATCAGTAATCACACTCCGTCAGGAGGAGACACTTATCAGGTACGAGTGAAGATTCACACCAGCGTTTGACACGCTTTACCTGCTGTGATACAATTCAGTCTATAAAAACAGGGAAATGTTATTAAACTATATATGTGACCCTGGACCACAAAACCAATATTTGGTCGAGATACAACTATTTGAAAATCTGGAATCTGAGGGTGCAAAAAAATCTAAATATTGAGAAAATCATCTTTAAAGTGAAATGAAGTTCTTAGCAATGCATATCAAAAATTAAGTTTTTATATATTTACAGTAAGAAATTTACAATATCTTCATGGAACATAATCTTTACTTAAAATCTAATGATTTTTGTTAAAAAGAATGTATAATTGTTACCCATACATGTATTGTGGCTATTGCTACAAATATCCCCCAGCGACTCAACACTGCTTTTGTGCTGCAGGGACACACATATATATATATTGACGTCTTGAAACATTCCAAATGTAGTGTAATAATAACAATACATCAGTTAAAATATATCCGGAAACTGAAAGGGTTTCATTCTGCTTTCCAAATACTGGTCTGAAATTATACATCTAATTGTTTATTTTATTTACAGTCTATTATGTGTTTCTGATAATGGTAGGTAGAAAAAAATGACATTATTGTATAATAGATTAATACAACTAAGATAATGAAAATGCAAATTCTAAAACAATAAATAAAAATAAATAATATTGAAATTTTTTACAGTATAAATTGGGTCTGTGTACATAGAAGAATACATAAAAATTCATAAAAAATGTAAATGTACATATGCATAATATATATATATATAGAGAGAGAGAGATATAGATATAGAAAGATATAATACACAATACTATTTAGGAAAGGGACTCCCAAGACGATCATCATATTAAAGGCATGAGTTCAGATTAAATGCAGATAATTAAAGTTGGTAATTACACTGGTTCATGTATTATCTGTGTGTTTGTATGTTGTTTAGCCGCTGAACACGCGTACGGACGAGTACAGCACTCTGCATGCGCAGCGCAAAAACAAGAAGCAATCCGTCTGACCTGAAGATATCAGCAGAAGAACAGAGAACTGTTCATCTTTAATCTGTCATTTGATTTCACGCTCCTGTAAATGTAGGTGTTTGTCGCTTGTGTTGATGCTTCAAATAAATAAACTAATAGTCTTTACTAATAGCGGCGCTGTCAGTTCTTTAAAGGGTCATCACAGAACAAAGGATTTTATTTGAGTTTTTTATAATCTATAGGCTCTGTTTCCCAACACTCAGGTCAGTTTGACTAAAACTCTCCTAACAGCGTCTGTGTGGATAAACTGGATCATTTATCATCGCTTCGGCACAAAATACATTCAATGAAGACATCTTTCAAATGACATGAACTCTTCTCTCACTCCGACACAAACACAGCAAAACTCAACGAAGCTACAGACCTGTTTACATGCTCTTTACAATCCTGATCAACTTGAGTTCAACTCCTGCATAATACAAAACTCAATATTACCCAGCTCTGATCTGTTCCTACAGTAATACCAGAGTGACATATATTACAGATCTAAACAAAGAAATACTACAAAAACTGAACACCTACACAGTGTTAGTCTTTTCATTGGATTCTCAGGAATAACGTTGTGCTGTAATGAAAACACGTGAAACATTCACATTTAAAAAGTGACTTAAATATTGAGAAATGTGTTCTAGTGATTTTAACTGTATCACTAAATGAACGATCAGTAACTCTATATGAGAGCGCTGAACAATCATCTGTAACTCCTGCTGAGAACAACAAAACACAGGACTAATTATATGTTCAGCATAAGTGTGTGTGTGTGTGTCATAGGTTTAGTGAGTGTGTGTGTGTGTGTACAGTACGTGTGTGCGCTGCAAGATTATTTTAATGAGCCTAAAAGAATGCACGTCACACCTCTGTTCATCAGTTTGCACTGGCTACCATAGCTGCTCGCATAAAATTCAAGGCATTGATGTTTGCCAACAAAACCAGCACTGGCTCTGCACCCCTTTACCTAAATTCATTACTTCAGAGTTATGTGCCTCTAGAAGCTTGCGTTCTGCGAGTGAACATCGCTTTATTGTTCATCCCAAAGAGGCACAAAATCACTTTCACAGACTTTTACATTAACTGTTCCCTCCTGGTAGAATGACATGCCCAACTCAATCCGAGCAGCTGAATCATTAGCCATCTTCAAGAATCGGCTAAAACACATCTGTCCACCTTTGATTTGCCCCTCTACTCAGCACTCTCTATTCTAATTTAATTATACTTGATCTATATCTTCTTTTTTTTTAAAAAAAAACACTAGCTTCATTTTTCTATCTATTACTTGTTTTTTCTTTTGTGTGTATAAAGTATGTATAATATATATGTATAAAAAAATATATAATACCTTGCTACGTGTACCGCGTTAGGCTAACCGAGACTTGTCATTTGCACTTATATATTGTTGCTCTTTTGTTGGTTTTGATTGCTTCTATTGTCATCATTTGTAAGTCGCTTTGGATAAAAGCGTCTGCTAAATGACTGAATGTAATGTAAATGTAAATGTGTGTGTCATAGGTTTAGTGAGTGTGTGTGTGTGTCATAGGTTTAGTGAGTGTGTGTGTGTGTCATAGGTTTAGTGAGTGTGTGTGTGTGTGTGTGTTTTGTGAGTGTGTGTGTGTTGTGTGTGTGTGTTGTGGTCATCGGTTTAGTGAGTGTGTGTGTGTGTTGTCCTGGTTTTAGTGAGTGTGTGTGGTGTAGAGCCTAACTAAGCGATCTCAGAGCTCAGTTTTAATCACCCGTTCGTGTCTTTGATTGTTTATTATTAGTTACCGGCTTGTTTCTGGTAATTTTTCTCTGTGGTTTCCGTTCAGAGCCGAGAAAAGCAGCAAACCACCTACAGCACAATATCAACACTCACATCAACCTCACACACACATGCGTCCTGTACACACACACCACACACACACACACGTCCGTTACACACACACACACTACTATATAATATATAGACCCCGAACACAACACACACACACAAACACACACGTACTAATTATACACCATAACACACACCACCGTCCTATATATATATATATATATATATCTATATATATACACACCACAGCACACCCGCCCCACACACACACACCATACTATATTATATACACCCACTACTGCTATACACACACCACGGACTGTATATCTATGCACATGCACACCGCGCCTGCACACACACACACACCCGTCTGTATACACCACACACACACACACATTCACCCTGTATATATTACACACACACTCCATCACACACACCCACACCACACACACATGTACTGAATATCACACACACACACTACTGGTTATACCACACACACACCACATAAACACATGTACTGTAATAATCACATGCACACGCGGGCACACACACACACACGTACTGCATCAACACACACTTTGCTACACACTGTATAGATAACACACACGCACGCCATCCAACACCACCCACGCAAACACACACACACACTGTATATATATGCACACGCACACGCCCACACACAAACACGTATTGTATATACACACACACACACCTTACTGTGTAATATACACACCCATCACACCCACCCATACTGTATATATACACCTAACACACACACACTGCTGTATAAACACACACCCACACACACACTGTATCCACAC
>JADLZN010009924.1:414029-441529 GCA_018155175.1 Sinocyclocheilus anophthalmus
TCTGTACCTTTCTTCTGTGTGCTGTTGCTCTTTCTGGCAGCACAGATGTAGATGATGAGCATAAGTCCTCCTGTGATCAGCACATCTCCGAGCATGATGCCCCACGCAGCCAAACCGCTCAACTCATAGCAGTTCTTACACACTGACACACAGAACGAGTGTGAGCATTATTAGTATTAGTATTATTGTTATGCACATTCTGAGTGAAAAACAGTGAAGTATCCTCACCTTTTATTTTGAGGTAGAACTTGTGCTTTATGTCTTCTGTTGTACCTGTATCTGGATCTGTCTTTGAATATTCACAGGTGAAGAATCCTTCAACTGTTCCCTGATCAGCTTTAGCTTCAAAGGTCGAATTATTTTGGGTTTTATCGTCGCTGCTGTCCTTCCACCACTTTACTTTACCATCTTCACCTCCCTCGCAGTCCAAAATGACACGGTCTTCTTTGATCTCTCTTATGGCTTTGACAAAAACAAAATGAAAAGACCAAACAACATGTTAGAATCGCTACACATCAAGCTCTATCATCAGCTCAGATGATGAATGCACGTGGTGTGAAGTGGCTCTCACCTTGACCCTGAGCTGGATTCATCACAGCCGCGGCGAGCAGCACAAACATCACGCTCAGGAGAAGCATGGTTCCTGAAGGTTTAACGTCCTGAAGTGAGTGTTAACTGAACTTACACGCAGTCTCTGTGTCTCTGAGTCTCTCTACAGGAAGAGGAAACCTCAAACACCTTTCAATGGCCCTCGTTCTCTCGTTCTGCTCGGGTTTATCTGCAGATCTGCTCCATTTCTCTGAGAAGCCACTTCAGGCTCCTCTATAACTTCATAAACTCATATATCTGAAATATACTATATATGGAAAAGATCAGTTGCATCGTTGACACCATTAAATCATGTTCTCATGATTGTTTACGATTTGTGTCCCTGCAGCACAGAAGCAGTGTTGAGTCGCTGGGGGATATTTGTAGCAATAGCCAACAATACATTGTATGGGTCACAATTATCGATTTTTCTTTTATGCCAAACAATCATTAGGATATTAAGTAAAGATAATGTTCCATGAAGATATTTAGTAAAATTCCTACAGTAAATATATTGCAAAAAACTTAGATGTTTGATTAGGAATTATGCATTGCTAAGAATTCATTTTGAACAATTTAAAGCTATTTTTCTCAATTATTTCGCTTTTTTTGCCACGACCTCAGGATTCCAGATTTTTCAAATAGTTGATATCTCAGACAGATATTGTCATCATAACCTCCTAACAAAGTTATTTAGCAGCTTTCAGATGATGCCATAAATCTCAATTTACAAAAATGTACTCTTTGACGGTTTTCACAGTGGTTGGGGAAAGTTACTTTAATGCATTACAATATTGCGTTACTCTGTAAAAAAAGTAACTAATTACGTTACTTAGGTACTTTTTATGGAAGAGTAATGCGTTGATTTACGTTATCTTGTTTGCCGTTACTTTTTAAATCTGGGCAGGGCTTGCTTGTTTTGTTTTTAATATAAAAAGTTATATTTTTGGCAACTGTAAAGGCCCTTTCACGCCAAATGTGAAATTAATAAGCCTCAGGCTGAAGGGGAAGTACAGTAGAATGCAGAAGAAGACATTTCGCAGAACACTTGTTATTAGTACGGTTGAACTGGATCATCGAAGCCCAGAAGCAAAGACATTGGTTAATAGAAAGGGAATAAATACATAAAGGATATTTGTGTTGTTTAACATTTAATTATTGCATGTTTGCATCATATTCTGGAGTGCATATTTTTGTATTCCTTTACTGAATCTGGTTTTTTTTGTGAGGGTGCGGTGTGTGTTAATGCAACTTTCAGATGTATTTTAGAGCGACAGGGGGTTAGCTATCACACAGTACATCTGATTTCTCTCACTCATGGGAGACCACAGAGCTGTCAATCCAAATAAATAATTGGGGGGAAAAAAAAAGTAACTTGCGGTACTTATTTGAAAAAGTAACTCAGATAATCTCTTGTAAATTAAAAAGTAATATGTTACTTTACTAGTTACTTTAAAAAAAAATCTGATTACGTAACTCGCATTACTTATAATGAGTTACCCCCAACACAGTGCTGGTTTTGTTGATGAATATAGAGTGATATATTTTCTGTGAGACAATAGAACTTTAATTGATTTCTACACTGGATGATCACCTCTAAAGGCAGTTGTACTAACACTTATAATGCCATTCAGTTGAGACAGATACAGGTTAAATAAAGAATAAATAACAGAGGATATGGAAGAAGTCATAAGAAGATCTCAGTGTTACAGGACACATTGTCTTTATTTATACAGCGCTTTTTCAATACCTGATCGAAGTGTCGAAAGCAGCTGTACAGTACGAAAACAGAGAATAGTTGTCAATAAGTCTAGAAGTCGGAATAATTTCCAGAGAATGTCAGTGGACATTGATGATTCAGTGATGTGACAGCACCTCTCGTCCAATAGCGTCTGTGCAATCAGTCAGTACTAAGTATATAGCAACCACATCTAGGCAGTACAGTAACACAGTATCTTCTCTCTCGCTCTTGTAAAGTATACTTGAATGCACTAAAAATACTTAAATGCAAGCAAGTACATTTGTAGTACATTCTTATTTTTGTGCTAAATTAAATTGTAAAGGTTATACACTATAAATACACGAATTAAAAGTATATTTCTACTTCAGTAATACTAAAGTATACTAAATACCACTTTGAGTAGGGCTCGCCATGGTTTCAGGATTTTGAGCCTCATTAGGTGAGGTGTGTCTGTTAATGATCTGAGTGTGGGGTGCTGTGTATTGAAGGATCCTGTCTGTTTACGGGACCATTTTACCTATGTGGTATGTGATTAGAAACTCAGCTAATGAGATTAAAATAGATCTTTCATCAATCCTCATCTAGTTTGTCGCTGTGTTAATAACGACTAACCGTGACACATATAGGGTTACTGAGCTGAGACTACTTAATAACGCAATGATAGCACATATTCTCATAGTGGTAACAAAATTCACAATTTAACAGTATTTCAGCATAAAGTACTTGAAGTGCTATATTTTTAATGTGGAAAAAAGTGCTACAATGACATTAGTTGTACTGGATGTACTATTACAGGACGCCATAAAAACATGTAGTTAAGTCTATCATCTAAAGGGAATGTTAACATAAATTTACAATACATTTTGAAAGTGTATTATTTATCTATAAAGTAGTGTGGCAATGCATTTTTATAAACAAAAAAAAAAAAAACGGGGCATTTTGAATGTTCATTTATATTACTCTTATATTTTGAATAATTAATAAGTGTATTTTCTATGCATGATGAGTATATTTAGAAGTGTGTGAAAGATGGCTTCAACTGTACTGCAAGTGAAAACCTTTTTACAGAGACAATGTGTTAAAAGCACATTTTAGTTCATATTCTTGGTGTCCCGACATAGAGTCGAGTACCCTTAGATGATCTTATCTCTAGAAGTACTAAAGAATCAGTTCTGGTATATGAAGTACAAAAGTAGTTCGTGAAAAGCAAGCACTTTAAGTACAGTATGGACGTGTCCTGAATAACGTGTATTTTACTGCACCTTTATGTCCTGGGATGTGAATGTGGGTCTGCAGCGCCACCGTGTGTTGAAGGACAGTTGAGAGACTTTCCTCTGAAACTTCAGCAGTTTAGAAACAAGTCAGAAAAGTCCAAATAAGTCACTCATTTACAGACATGTCTCCTGCAACGCTGTCATAAGCACTGCACGTTATTATTCTGGATCAGAATCATAAACTAACGTTCTCATAACGCTAGAGAGAGATTTTTGGAAAGGCATTAATGCCTCAACATGTGTAGTGCAGTAAAAGAGTTTTTACACAGGAACATGTGAATGCAGAATATCAACACACGTGACATGCATTGTTGAAAAAAATGCTAAAGTGTTTTTTGTCACTTTTATCTGATGTTAATGCAATACACACGTGTGAGTGAACACACAGCGCCAGGGGTGTGTTTCCTGAGACACGGGAGCGCGTGCGTGTGTGTGTGTGTGTGTGAGAGAGTGTGTGTGTGTGTGTGAGAGAGTGTGTGAGAGATCGGACTCATGTGTGTGGAACGGGCTCATCTGCTGCTGCTGCTGCTGCTCGCCTCAGGTCAGTGTGTTCTTCATCTTCATCATCATCATCCTCATCATCAATATCTACACACATTCAGAATGTAGACGTGTATAGTTTTGTAGGTTTTGTTGATGATAACGGAGCGTTGAACTCTCTCTCTGTTCCCCTGCTGTACTGTAATGGTTTGTCCGCCTCTATTGTTTCATCTGTCTCCTGTTTTTGATTTATGAATGAATTGTGTTTCCTGTGTTCTTGAGCTGAGCTGAGATCCTGCAGATATAATCCTCTGTGAGTGACAGCTGTCAATCATCGCGCTCTTTAATGGGCTTACCTGTGCACGTCATTCACCTGCAGGACAGACGTCTCAGACATCAGAGACAGAACGGCTTCATTCACCGAGTGCTTTTTCTTCTTGTTTATATGAGCGTCTATCAAATATGCAACATGTATGGATAAACGTTTAGCAGCTGAAAATGAACCTTCTCGGCACTTTGGGAAGGTTCTCTCGGGATTCTGAAGAAGCACTCTTCCTGTAGCATTAACAGAGTTATTTGGTGTTTGATAATCTTCTCAAAACGTTAACACACATGTACATGATTTATAGAATTGTTCTCTGAAACTTTTTAAGAGTCAGTGTGTGTGTGGATGGGATTGATGGAGAGTGTTGCTGTGCGTTGTGGGGGGTGGGTGTTGTGGTGTGTTGAGTGTGTGTGTGTGTTGTGTGTGTGGTGTGTGTGGTGTGTGTGGTGTGTGTGTGTGTGTGTGTGTGTGTGTGTGTGTGTGAGTGTGTGTTGTGTGTGTGTGTGTGAGAGAGTGTGTGTGAGAGAGGAGGTGTGATAGTGTGTGCGTGTGTGTGTGTGTGAGTGTGTGTGTGTGTGAGAGAGCGAGAGAGAGTGTGAGTGTGAGTGTGTGTGTGTGTGTGTGTGTGTGTGTTGTGTGTGTGCAGCGACGGAGAGTGTGATTGTGAGTGTGTGTAGTGTGTGTGTGGTGTGGTGTGGATAGTTGTCTGAAGTGTGTGTGAGAGAGATGAGAGTGTGATTAGTCTGTGAGTGGTGGTGTGGAGTGAGGAGTGTGTGTGAGAGGGAGAGAGTGTGATAGTGTGTGTGTGTGTGTGTGTGTGTGAGTGAGAGAGATAGTGTGTGTGTGAGAGAGAGAGAGTGTGGATAGGTGTGTGTGTGGGGTGAGTGAGTGGAGTGTGTGTACTGAGAGAGAGCGCGTGGCGTAGGCGTGTGTGTGTAGTGTGCGTGTGTGTTTGTGTGAGTGAATGAGTGAGTGGTGTGTGGGTTGAGAGGAGAGAGCAGAGTGTGTTCTAGTGTGGGTGTGTGTAGAGCGAGGTGTACTGTAGTGTGTGTGGTGTGTGGTGCCAGTGTGGAGAGATGAATAGAGAGATTCCTGTGTATGTGTGTGTTGTGTGTGTTGTGTGGGTGAGGGGTCTTGCAGAGAGAGAGGTGTGTGGGGGGTGTGTGTGTGTGAGAGAGCGAGAGTGTGAGAGAGAGAGTGTGTGTGGTGTGTGGTGTGTGTGTGTTGTGTGCATGTTTAGGTTATGAGGACACATATTTGTATAATAACATGGGTATGACAAAAAGAAGGTGATTTATGAGGACATTTCCGGTCTCCCATAATTCAAAAGGACTTATAAATATTCGAAGTAGTTTTTTGACAATCTATAATAAACATGCAAGAAAGTCTCTGGTGGGGGTAGGTGTACGGCGGTAGGGTGGTGTAGGGCCCAATAGAATATACGGATGTTACATGTGTATAAAACACATTACGCCTTGAGAGTCCCCGATAAACTCAGTTAAAAAAGTCAAACCTACTGGTGTGTGTGGGTGTGTGGAGATGTGACGTGAGGTGAGTGACGTGAGTGGTGTGTGTGTGTGTTTTGATGTGTGAGTGGTGACCTATGCCGTCGTGTGACGTGAGTGAGTGATGATAGTGAGGGTTGGTGACTTGTGAAGTAGAGGGGTGTGTGTGTGTTGTGTGTGTGGATCGCTGTGTGTAGTGGAGTGAGCTAGTGTGTAGCTTGTGTGTGTGTGTGTGTGTGTGTGTGAGTGTGTGTGGTGTGTGTTTGTGTGTTCCCATTGTTTTCTCCCGTGGTTTCTCAGCAGGAAGTTCCGCTTTTGTGAACAGGAGCAAACTAACCACTTGTTTGTGTGTGTTTCTACAGACTTAATGACATCCGTGTTTTTATCTCAGAAATAATAGCTCAAAACTAAGTCAGTTCGCGAGTTAGTCTTAATAAATGCGCGTTGTTAGACCTAAAGAGGAGGTTTGAGCGAGAAAAGTGTTTGTTGATAATAGTTCATGTGGAATGACATAGATTATCAAAAGAATACACCTTTGGCCAAGAAAAAAAACACCTGTGTTTGGAACTATCAGTGTAGATTTATCTCCTAGACTTTCATTGTTTTTCTATCAGGTTAATGATATTTTCTGTCTTCTAACTTGACCTCTGACCGCTTAACCAACACTCACACAAACCTGTGCAAACACTAGACTTAAATAAAAGCATGATTTATATGCATAGCACATAAAATCGTACCTAGTTGCATGATTTGCCCCTCATAAGTACAGCTAAACAACTGAAAGTATGGTTTCCTGGGTTTGATTTAAAGGGAATGCATGAATGATTAAATGCACTTTTTAACTGTGCTTTGAATGCAACCTAAGTTGCTTTGGGTAAAGGCATCTGCTAAATGCATACGTGTTAAACAAACACATGCAGATTGACTACAGATTTAAAGGGGTCATATGATGCTATTAAAAAGAATCAGTATTTTGGGTATTGGGTGTAAAAGAGAATATGTTGACATGCTTTAATGTTCAAAAAACACTTTATTTTTAAAATACTGTACATTATTGTTGGTCCTATATGCCCCGCCTCTCTCAAACGCTGTTTTCTACAAAGTCCCTCCTTCCGACAAGAGCCGGTTGCTCTGATGGCCAGCTATCCAGTGCATTGTGATTTGGCCGAACACCGCAAGCACTCGTTGGAAATGTAACGCCCCTTACCATAATCGCCAGCTTCATCTTTCAAAATAAATGTAAAGACAGAGCCCGAAAGGCGGAACAGAGTCGTGTGACAGACACAGTGATGAATATGTGTTTGCAGTACACAAGCCACGGTTAAGACAGCTGACTACACTGTGATGTGACCCTGTCTCTGTCTCTCTCGGTCTCTCTCTCTCTCTCTCTCTCTCTCTCTCTCTCTCTCTCTCTCTCACACACACACAAGATGCGCAAAACTCCGCATTTGAACAGTCAATAGGAAATACTTAAACTAATAACAAAACAGTACCTATTTCAGAAGCGCCAGATTGTCATAGCAAAGAGTCAGATCTATGACCATCCTCTCTAGGTTCACGAAACGTCAATATAAAAGCCCAATTGCTGTTCTGTTGTACAGTCATCTTAAAGGATTCTAAATGCATCTACACTTCGGAGAAGACAAATAAAGTGCTTTTGCTTGGCCTAGGAATAAACACAGCGTTCCCCTGACATGCTGCTTCAACAATCTAATGCGGTTACTGAGAAACCACGCTCTTTCTGATGCGTTCGCACATTGGGGCGCATTTATGCTAAATATTTTACCACATAGTAGGTAGATATGTGGGGTCGCTGTGTTAGAACGAGCCGTTTGTGGGGGGCGTGGCAGAGTTAACTTGATAAAGGAATATCTCTTTGGTTTGAGAATGTAGTCGACTTTGCAAACTTGGGGGATGTATCTATGCATCCAACCGCTGAAACACTCCAAAGAGAAAGGAACACTTGAAATCGCATCATGTGACCCCTTTAAACAACTGAATCTCTCTCTAGGTTTTTATTTTTTATTTTTACAGTGCTTTATTGGCATGACATTTTTTTTATATTGCCAAAGCTGTGCAGCATTACTGCATACAGTTAAAACATGAAAAATGTAATGTGAAAATGTGAATAAAGATAGTGTGTGTCTGCAGGCTGGCGGTGTGTGTCCGGGATCCGTGTGTTCACGGCGGGGGATGTGAAGGCCGTTAATGGGACAGATGTGCGTCTCAAATGCACCTTCCAGAGTTCAGCTGCAATCCGAGCGTCGAGCGTCACAGTGTCCTGGAGCTTCAGACCACTCGGCCCAGGACACGAGGAGACGGTGAGATGTGTGTTTGTGTGTGTGTGTGTTTTTGTGTGTGTGTGTGTGTGTGTGTGTGTGTGTGTGTGGTGTGTGAGTGTGTGAGTGTGTGTGCATGTTTTTGTGACAAATGAGGACATAAATTAATGACAAAGGTATGACATAGGTATTACAAGGAGAAGGTGACTTTTCAGGACATTACCCCATGTCCCCACTTTTCAAAACGCTTATAAATCACACAGAATGGAGTGTATTGAAAATCTAAAATAGCACAAAGTTTCCTGTGAGGGGTAGGTTAGGGGTCGGGTTGGTTAGTGTGTGTGTGTGAGTGTGTGTGAGTGTCTGTGTGAGGGAGTGAGTGTGTGTGTGTGTGTGGTGTGTGGTCTGTGTGAGTGGGAGTGGGTGTGTGTGTGTGTGAGGGGTGTGTGAGAGTGGGAAGGGGGGAGTGTGTGTGTGTGTGTGTGTGCGTGTGCGAGTGTGAGTGGGCGTGTGTGTGTGTGTGTGTGTGTGTGTGTTGTTTAACGAGTTCACTTACCTTAATAAAACAGAGTAAAGGTTATGCGTATTTGGTGTGCTGTCCGAGGGGAGGGCTCCGAGCTCGGAATTTTGGCCCGAACCCAGAGTACAGAGCAAAGGACAGGGCGGGCTGGCGTTTCAGGAACAATTTAGAGCAGCTTGTTGAGAGCGGTCAGGACCACGCGTGAGCCCCTCAAAACGATAAAAGTAGGGCAGCATGTTGGATGTCCGACCCGGGGCAGCTCACAGCACTGGGAGATGGGCCCCACTAGATGATGGACGAGGAGCAGCGTGATTTGGGAAGCCTGATCAGGAGTGCTCACACCGCTTCTTGATGGGAGCAGATCGCAGCGTCAGAGGGGTGAGCCCTACTGGTCGATGACGGAGTGGACGAGGCTCGAATCGACTGACCGGGAAGGCCCATGTAGCTTTGACGGGAGCAACTCACAGCGTCAGATGGGTGGAGTTTACTGGTAGATGGACAGGTGGAACAAAATTTGAAGTGCTAGCTGCAAGAGCTTTGCAGCGTCCGACGGGAGTTCAACACTCACGGCATCGGACGGGTAAGCCTTGCCGTTAGACAGACGGACAAGCCAAGGTTTTTTTTTTTTTTAATATCATTTAGTCAATGAGGGTTTGATGGGCTTTTTTAATGTGGAATCGATTGGTCCTAATGTAGCTTTTGAGCTGCTGAGGTTGCTGCCCCGATGCGAAAAGAGTGACTGGTGTAGTTACCCTAATTTGAGGTGTTTTTGGAACCAAAAGTGAGTTACAGGTTTGTTGGAGTCGTCTAGAACTAGGGGTTCAAGAGGGGATTTTGCCTGGGAGTTTCTGAATTGGATGTATACGAGGACAGTTTGGTATGGTTGGATTGGTGATGGGAGGTTGGTCCGTCTTGCTTTGTTTAATCAAAAAGGAAATAGTTTCACTGTCGAGGACGGATAAGTCTGAGATGGTGGGGTGGACTTTTGAATTGAATTTAGAAGTGATTTCGGAATTTAGAGTTCCGAACATCTGAGAAAACCAAAAAAGGCCAAGATAAACATAGCGTTGAGTGTGCTGGTGGTATTAAGGCAAGTGTGTTGTGGTGGTGTTTGGGGGTTTGAGTGTGTGTGTGTGTGAGGGTGGTGTGTGTGTGTGTGTGTGTGTGTGTGTGTGGTGAGGATAAAGAGTGTGTGTGAGTGAGTGAGTGAGACTGTGAGTGTGTGAGTGAGTGTGTGAGTGAGTGTGTTTGTGTGTGTGTGTGTGTGTGTTTGTGTGTGTGTGTGAGTGTGTGTGTAGAGTGTGTGTGTGTGTGTGTGTGAGTGTGTGTGTGTGTGTGTGTGTGTGTGTGTTTCCCGTGGCCGTTCTGACCGTCTCTCTCTGCTCGGTGTTTTATTATCACGAGAGGCCGTTTGCTCCTCTGGAGGGCCGCTTTAGGAAGAGGTGGAGTGGGCTGGAGACATCAGCGGCCGTGATGCGTCTGTGGTTCTGCGCAGAGTGCCGTTCTCGTTTAACGGGACGTTCAGCTGTCAGGTGAAGAACCCACCTGATGTTCACGGGAACGTGGGTGTGGTGCGTCTGCAGGTCGTCAGCACAGGTGAGCGTTAGTGAAGCTTCAGAATCACTGATTCAGGGCGCAGATCAAACGGCCAGAGTCACATGGTTTCAGTAAACGACGCGTTACATCATAACTGATTTGGAACGGTTTGATGTTTCAGTGGTTTGCTGCTGATCTGAACCAGTGTCTATGTGGATTTTAGTTGATTTCGGATACATTTAATAGACATGCGGACATTTTAATTACACATTTGTATAATAAATGTATAATAAAATGTTTCTATTAAAAAGTCACATTTCCACAAATTAGGGCCTTAGATCAGAGCAGAGTCTAAAGTCATGGCATTAAATGTTGGGTTACACTTTACTTGAAGGGGTGTGCATAAGACCTTCATAATCATGACATGACACCTTCATAATCATGACATGACACATGTCATGAATATGAAGGTTTTTATGAATGTTTATGACAACTGTCATTAAGTGTCATTCGCTCAGTTATGTAATTTTTAATGCAAAGATGACATTGTTTGAGATGTCTTTGTTATGGGCTATGGTTAGGGGTAAGGGTAGGGGTAGGGTTAGGTCAAATAATGTCATATTTGCATTAAAAATGACATAACTGAGCGAATGACACTTAATAACAGTTGTCATAAACATGCATAAAACCTCCTTCATATTCATGACATGTGTCATGTCATGATTATGTAGGTGTCATGTCATGATTATGAAGGTCTTATGCACACCCCTTCAAGTAAAGTGTTACCAAATGTTGCGTACACTGCAAAACATAAATATCTTTCTAGTATTTCTGTCTTGTTTTTCAGTAGAATTATCATATAAATTGGTTTGTGCAAGCTGTTTTTATGCATGTTAGACTGTTTAGCATGTTTTTGTTGCATTTACACATTTGTGACCTTCGAAACAGCGAATCGTTTAGCGAAGCAGTTGGTTCAAAATTTTCGAAAGCTGACGATGGTTCGGTCTGAGAGTCTGTCGCTGCACACGCGTGTCGCTCACATGATCTCCGTGTGATTCCAGCCTCGCTCTCTGAGATCCTGATTCTCTGTGTGGCCATCGGAGGCGCCATTCTGCTGATTCTGCTGCTGGTGATGATCGCGGCATCGTTGCGCCGCTGTCACAGACGGAGGAACCCAGAGCCAAACCACACCGTCTTCCGACACGAGCATAACCTGATCAGCTGCTGAGAACTGATCACACACACCACACACAAAACACACACACACACACACACACACACACACACACCACTTCTCACACCACACACACACACACAAAACTCCCACACACACACACACACACTCTCACACACACTCACACACCACCACACTCACACACACACACACACACACTCATCTCACAACACAAACACACACCACACACACACCACACTCACACACACACACTCACACATTGTCACTCTCTCTCACACACACTCACACTCCAACCTCTCTCACCTTACAAGGCAGACACTAACACAGACACTCAGCCACTTCACACCACACACACACAACACACATCACACATACACAACACACACATCACATACACAACACACACATCACACACACACAACACACACACACATCTCACACACGCGTACGCACGCACACACAACACACACACACACACACATCAGCATATCTCTCTCACTATTACACTCACAAACTCACACACACATCGACACTTCACCCACACACACACACACACTCTCACACACACACACACACACAAACACACACCCACAACAAACCACAACACTCTCACACACACTCACACACACACACCTCACACTCACACACACACACACACACACACACACACTCACACTCACACACACTCACACACACACACACACACACACACACACACACACACACACACACACACACACTCACACACACACACACACACACACATATATATATACACACACACACAAACACACACACCAACACAAACACCACACGACATCCACCACCCACACCACACTCCAGCAAAGTCACAGCGAAGGGACTGTCAGCAATCGCACCAGCAGCTACTAATCAAACAGGTTGATATGACTTTGGGAGTTTTCTGGAGTTGATATGCCTTCATCTCGTTAGTCCTGCTGTTCATCAAGCTTCAGGCTCTACCTGGTAACCAGCAGACCTTGGTTGTTATGGTTATATCTCTCTCTATTCGCTGTCCTGTAGCTCTCTTCACCTCATTTTACACTGCTATTGCACATGATGATGATGATGATGATGAAGTGCAGGTATGACTGAATGAAGGCACTGCAGTGGCTGTGGTTTGATGTCCTCGTGTGTCGATCTCAACTGTATATCAACCAGAACCATTAATCTGATAATATTGTCCATCGGCCAATAACTGTTTGATGACTAACAGTAATATTACCTCCATACCTCAGTACCAAAATCGACTGATAGGTTTGTCAATGGATGATCAATGGGTGAATCTCATGAAAACACGGTCACATTATATTTCATTCAAAAGAAACTATATGTATATTGCATTAAATATCAATATATTTTCATGATTATTGAGCTGTTTTTCTGTTTACTGTAATGCATTTTATTAATACTCATTGCTTTCAAGAGTGATTCTTTATTGAAACTTATTTTTATTACACACAATTTACAAAATATATCATTTTCAAATAATGTTGAGGAGATTTTTATTGAATTTTGTGTGATGTTATAGTTTAGCACTGGACATTAAAAACTTTCATGCATTAATGAAAAATTTAATATGAAGCTAAGATGTTATTTTTAAATGAATGACTGCCGAATCTTTAATAAAAAAATTAATGTAAAATATTTAAAAATCACACAAGGTTTTATTTAATCATTTTGTGTTATTTGTATTTCTGTTAAACAGTACTATATTTACAGGGTGCGACAGATGTAAACGTTCAAATAAACAACATTTAAAACATGTACCATGTTTAATTTCTCGAAAATCTGTATAAATCTGATGCATGTTTCTGAACTGTGTGTGTGTGTGTGTGTGTTTCATCTGGTGCTATATTTGAATGAATAACCTGCTCAAATGTATACACTCACCACACACACTCACACACACCATCGCACTCACACACACACACACTCACAAAACACACACACTCACAAAACACACACACTCACAAAACACACACACACACACACACACACACACTCACACACACACACTCACACACACACACACACACACACACACTCACACACACACTCACACACACCTCACACTCACACTCTCACACACACTCACACACACAATATCACACACACACACACACACACTCACGTACCACCACACACACTCACAAACACACACAACACGTCACAAACACACACGACTCCACACACACACCCTTCACACCAAAAAGTAGACACTCACACATCACACACTCACACCCACACACACACACACTCACACACACAACACACACACACTCACACACACACAATCACACACACACATCACTCACAATCACACCAACACACAAATCACAACAGCACCACACACACCCACACAATTTGCCACACAAAACACGCAAATCGCAGTCACATACTATCTAACACACCAACTCACACTCTACAACTCACCCCACTCACTCATCAAACAATACACTCACACACACACTCTACCACACCACACCACAACCACTCACTACACACACACACACACCACACACACCACACACTCACACTCACACACACACACTACACAACACACACACACACACACGCACACACACACTCACGCTCAAAGACACACTCAGAGACACACACAAACACACACAAACACACAAAAACACACAAAAACACACAAAAACACACACACACACACACACACTCACAACACACACACACACACCTCCACACACACACTCACCACACCACACACACAACACACACACACACATCACACACACTCACACACACACACACTCGATCCACACACGAAACTAGCAGCACCACACACACACACACACACTCAAACAACACACAATCACATCAACACACTCACACATGCTCACCCTTCACACCCTCACACACATCTCACAACACACACACAACACTCGCACACACACACACGTCACTGACACAGCCCCACACGCATCACACCACACACACACTCACACACCACACACACTCACACCACACACACACACACAAACACAAACAAACACACACACACACCAAAAACAACGCGCATGCAAACCAACACACAGCTCTCACACAGCACACAAAACACACACACACATTCATAACTGCACCACACACCTACACAAGTTACGACTTGCACACTAATCAACCATCACACCTCAGCACACACCACTGCCACACACCCCACACACTCACACTATCACTACTCACTACAACACAACACACCGGTCTCACAACACAACCCACTCACACACAACACACACAAACACACCCACACACCACACACGAGCTATACAGACACACCACACACACGACAACACCCCCTACTCACACGACACCACACACACACACACACAGTCACACACACATTCACACTCACACAGAGACACACACACATCACACACACTCACACACACACACACAACACACACCCTGCACACACACATCTCCTACAACACACACACACTCACACCACACGCACTCACACGAACACAATCATCACACTCACACACACTACACAGCTAACACACACACACACACACACACACACCTCACTATCACTAACACACACCTCGCACACAACACTAACACTACACACTAGCACACCCCCTCACTCACACCACACTCATCACTGTACCCCCACACACACGACAGCCACTCATGCATGCTATCACTACAGATGATGACTAGTGTTGTTCACTAACTCACACACACTCACACACACACACACACAATACACAAACACACACACACACACAAAAAAAAAAAAACACACACACACACACACACACACACTACCCCCACACACACACACACACTCAACTACATGGTCACACACCCCCCCAACACACACACACACACACAGTCTCTCTCTCACTCACACACACACACCCACCCCACACACACACACACTCACACACAAAAACACACACACACACAACACACACACCACACACACACACACAACACCACACAACACAACAACACACACACACACACAAACACACCCACACACACACACACACACTCGCACACCACAAACACTCACACACACACGCGCATCACACCAACACACGCACACACACCACACACCTACCCTCACACACTCACACAACTCACAACAACACAAACAATACATTCACACACACACTCGCGCACACACACATTCACACACACACTCGCACACACACACTAACACACACACTCGCACACACACACACATCACACACACACCACACACACACACACAAAACACACACACTCACACACACACAAAACAAACTACACTCACAACACCAGCGAAACACCACACACACACACACACACACACAGCGTACAGTCACACAACACTCACACACACACACACTCACCACACACACACACACACACAATCCCCACACACACACACACACACACTCACCACACACACACACACACACAATCCCCACACACACACACAACACCACACACACACTCACACACATCCGATCACGCACAGAAACACACACACACACCCAGCTACACACTCACCAGACACACACACACACACACACACTCACACCACACACACACACCGCCCACTCTCACACACACATTCTCACACACACACACACACACCACACTCCCACACACACACTCACAAACACAAACACAAACAAACACACACAAACACACAAACACACACACACACACCTCACACACACACACACACACACACAACACACTCACACTCACACACACACACTCACACACACACACACTCACACACACACACCAACACACACACACACAACACTCACACACACACACATCTACAGACACACACACAAACACACACACACATCACACCCCACACACACCACACCACACATCTTCCCACACTCGCACACACACACAACTCACACAGCACCCCTAACTACACCACACACACACACACACACACACACTCACACACACACACACACACACCACAACACACACACACTCACACACACACACACTCACACACACACACACACACACACTACTCACACGAACATCACCACACCTCGCCAAACACCCACTCGCACTATAAACATCACTCATGCACACAAGACCACTACACAAGACCCACACCGTCACAACACAACACACCTACTCCGCACACCCACACACACCCACCACAATCCACAACCTCACACTCACACACACACACACACACACACACCACCACACACAGACACACACACACACACACACAGTGAAGGTTTAGTTGTTTACTCTCTGAAGCGCTCAGGCGCCCTCTAGTGTTCAGAGCGCCGCTGCTGTCACGTGACCGACTCTCGGTTTTGTGATGCTTTCAGAATTCATTTCTGAGATATTTTGAGTTATCATAAGACTCATGATAATAACTATCATCATCATCATCAAACAGCTGCCATTCAGTTGATTTAATGAAAATAGAATCTACTGTCAATATACTCTGCCATACAGCCTTTCAGACACAGAAAGAGTTTATACCTCACACCATAACTGATGTATTGATCATATATAAGCTATAAAATGAAAGTGTTTAGTGAGGTTAATAACAGGTTTTGGGGCAGTAACAGTGCTCTGGGTCTGTGGCGTCACTTCCGGTCTCACCTGTTGGGCAGGTATCAAACATGGAGGACACAAACAAACCAGCCACATAAACGCGACTCATACCTGCTCAAATATTCACTCATATTCACTCGCGTGTGATCATATCTGTCCTGTGATCTGTCATGGATGTGAACAGAAGCTTGTCTAAAGGAGCTTTATCGGGTGTTTTCGTCGGTTTCGGTGAGTTCCGGGTGTTTTATTCGCTCGGTTTCGAAGCGGAATAAAGTTGGAAGAACTTTAATAACCGGGTTTGAGAGGGTTTATCGCTTCTTAAAGGCTATAAGTGGGTAACTCGGTGTCATTAGAGATGCGTTGAGTGTGTTTGGCTGAAAGACACGCGAGCTAGAGAGCTGTCAATCATCTGCCGAGTGTAAATATCCAGAACACTGAGCTGTAGATGAGTTACAGATCCGGAGAAACCTAGCATCCGGCTCATGTGCTGTCATTATACATTCACACTTCACTGACGGGTTATATCTGTCATGTGATATCTGAGCATCACCAGGGGTTTACACTGCAGGTCACGTGTGAGTCTAAACACTTTACACTCGTGGATTAGAGTTTAGATGACGTGTGACGTCACGCGGTGACGTCACGGCTCGTCCCAGAGGTGACGTCATCATCTCTTACACAAACTGATGCGGTTTAATTTACTGGATCTTCAGGCATCAGTGTTTCTGGACACAGGGCATGCTCATAGTGTCCTGCCAGATGCATTAGTAATGCTTTTTTTTCTGCTCGTAACTTTTATTTTTTTTTAAGTTTTGCATAAAAAGGTAGATTGGTCTAATTTGAATCCAAAAAGCATGACTGATTATTGCTTGGCTAGCTGCTAGTTGGCCAGAGTAGTTATAAAGACTCTGTCTGTGTTTGTGCAGTGAACTGTGATTTAACTGTGCTCACTCAGCTCTAGTGTTTGAGATTATATCAGAGCTGAATTTGCAGTTTATGATTTTTATTGTTCTGAGGAACTGAACATCAGATATGACAGATACCTGCTTCATCCGCTGCGCCGTTTACAACCTAACATTATACACTAGTGAAGTACACTGAGAGTGAGTGACGCAACAACTCAACATGTAACTCTGAGAGTTAGTACTCATGCAGTTGCAAAGTTACTTATAGTTAGTAGAATATCTGAATAAAGTGTAACCCTTAATCCTTATAAAAATACCCAAGATCGCTCGAAGAACACAGATAAACCATATACTGTCGCAATCGTACAGTCGTGGTCAGAATCATTGGCACCCTTGGTAAATATGAGCAAAGAAGGCCGTGAAAATAAATCTGCGTTGTTAATCATTTTGATCTTTTATTAAAAAAATTCACATAAATCTAACCTTTCATTGGAGAATACGAATTTAAAATGGGGGGGAAATATCATTATGACATAAATGTTTTTCTCTAATACACGTTGGACACAAACGGCACCCTTTTATTCAATGCTTTATGAAACCTCCATCTGGCATAATAACAGCTCTGAGTTTCTCCTGTAATGCCTGCTGAGGTTAGAGAGCACCTGACACGAGATCAGAGCGCTTTCCTTCATCCAGAGTCTCTCCAGAGCCTTCAGATCCCCAGCTCCTCCTCGTCAGGTCACCACTCATCCTATCTTCTCTAGGCTTCAGCTCAGACTGGCATGGCCAGAGCAGACGCTTGGTTTTGTGCCCAGTGACCCATTTAGTGTTTGTTTGTTTGAGGTTGTTTGGATATTGTCGTTGGACGAGCAAACGTGTGGCTATATAAGATTTCTAACAGGAAGGCAGTCATCTTGATGTTCATCTGTTGTATTGATAAGAATCAGTGATGCCGGAATCCTAAAACAAGATGTCCGCGAATATGAGGCGCACAACATCACAAATACAGCAGTGTATTCAGAGTAAATGGGTACTTTCTATCCCCGTGGGAACAAAACCATCTGGGTGTTGTTTTTTTACTGTTAAAGTCATTTATTAGTTACATCTGCGAATAGGAAGCCAGTCGCGTTGAACGTTCCATCGTGTTGATAACGGAATATGTGGGGTTGTATTTGGTGAGAGGCATTTCTTTTCTGATTTTTCTTGAAGTCCTCCCAAAACACCTGGGGTGTAGGTGCTGTTTGATCGTTTTTAAAAGGTTTCTGAACCCGAGACTTCACACTGTAGCGTCTCGACCAATCTGACACACTAATTTTTATTTGATTAAACAAATCAATTATTCATTAGATTAACAAATCGTCACAGTCCCCTCACTCAATAAACTGGATGCCAGGATTTCTGCAGAACACCAGGCCCCCTTGGTCACCATGACAACTAATCATGATATCACTGGTTTTATGACCCCCCCAGGAATGTGAGTAGAATAACCCACTCATTGTTCCCATAGGAGGACTTTTCTACTAATTAATTCATAGGAAAACCTTTCTTTGAATGCACACACATATCCTTCAGCTCATTGTGTATATTATCGCTGTCTTGTATATTGTCTGTTGCATTTTAGACTATTTTAAGCATGCTTATGAGGGAACACATTTCCTGATAATCCATTTTCAAGATATGTAATATTACCGTGTTTAGTATCTATGAATTCGCTTTCATATAATCGAAACAAGCGTGTATATTATATGTTGTTACATAGGCAATATATTAGTGTCCTGAGAGTCTTTAGTATAGTCGATTCAAGTTCAATGTTTCCACACAACGAGTCATAAACTCCACAGGATCTCAAAACGCCCACTTGGGATTCCGGCCTTTCTCATTGGATAAGCCCATCTTGAGAGGCGGGGATCTTCTCTGACCTTAAAGCTGACACACCATGTGACCCGCCCAGTCGGTGGTTCGGTCAGATGCAGATGAAGATGTGAGAAAACGCTTCAGGATACCAAAGCATTGTGCAAGGCCTTTCTTCGGCCTTGTCCTTTCCATTTCAATCAAGATTCTCTGACTCAAAACTGGTTCTTTCTCATCAACTAACTTCAGCAAAAGATAGACTGAAAACCTTAAGATTGCATCAGGAATCTCTTGCAGACAGCGAGACTTGCAAGTATCAAACTTAGTCGATTTAATTGATGCATTAAGTATCAGTTACACCTTTTTACAAGGTGTGTTTGAACTGAGAATCTGACGTATCCCCAGGTGTAGATCTGCTGAATATGCAAAGTGTCCATAAAATTCATTCTTTATGCCTCTTTCTGTACTGGTTTAAGCTTTAACCCTTTCCTATACCAACTGTATGTGTGTGTGTGTGTGTATGTATGTGTATGTTAGACCAGTTTATGTGTGTATGTAGGATGTTAGACCAGTTTATGTGTTTATGTAGTATGTTAGACTAGTTTAAGTGTTTATGGAGTTAATAAAACCTTACTTGTATCACAATTGACGTGTTTCATTGTTTACTCATAACACGGAGAGTCAATAATCATGCAGATTTACGCTACAAGCTTTTGTAGAATTGTACAGTAAGAAAGTTATTTCCCTTAACCAGGAAATTAACGTTCTTAGAATTGACAAGACAGTTGACCCTGAGAGGTCAGCTAAATATCTACAGCGGATCTAAAATATGAATAGTTAATTATAACTAATTATGGTTAATTATTAATATTTCCCATGAGCTGAGTCGCTACAACATCTTCATGTCACTCCAGCTGTGGTCCTCAGAGCCGTTTAGCCACTCAAACTCTCCTCCTCACTGTGTATTAGGACGATATAGACACACGTCCTCTTCCAGGCAGATTCGTTACATTTTCTGTTGATTGGAAATTCTTCATTATTGCCCTGATGGTGGAAATGGGAATTTTGACTGCTTTAGCTCTTTTCTTAAAGTCACTTTCTAGTTTGTGAAGCTCAATTATCTTTTGCTGCTCATCAGAAATATATTCTTTGGTTTTTATCATTGTGATGGATGATTAAGGGAATTTGGATAAGGAAGCACGGCTGGATAAACCTCATGTTCATAATCACCCTGGAGTGCTCAAAGTTGTAAATATGAATGGGAATATACTTCACAGATATTTTACTCATAAGAATTTCTAGGGGTGCCAATAATTGTATCCAGCGTGTATTTGAGAAAAACATTTATGTCATAATGATATTTCCCCCCCATTTTAAATTCTTATTCTCCAATGAAAGGCTGGATTTATGTGAATTTTTTAAAATAAAAGATCAAAATGATTAACAATGCAGATTTATTTTCACAGCCTTCTTTGCTCATATTTACCAAGGGTGCTAATAATTCTGACCACAACTGTATGTTTTATTTTCAAGTGTCAGCAATGAAAATTTCTCTATCTGCGTTTTATTCAGCTACAGCGATAACTGGATTTCCTGGAGCGGGGTCAGTGCTATTATTTCTGTGATGCATGTGTGGAGTTTCTGTGCAAGAGCGCCCCCTGGCTTCCAGTATGAATTAAACTGTCATTACATTACGTGTGTGCTCAGTAATGCTCACAACACCCTATTTTGGGTTAAAATAGGAAAGATAATACTTTTCTCTAAAGAAACAGGATTCCCTGATTTATCGTCATTGATGTCGTTATCGCAATAAATACCAGAAATTATAGTGATATATTTTTAAGCCCATATCGCCAATCCCTAGCGAACATTAGATGGGTAGTGACACACCGACTCACTGTATTGTGATCTGGATGTTGTAGCATGGATTGGCTTATTGTTGCAATCTGTAACTTGCAACTATGTGAATTTGTGTGTGTGTGTGTGTGGGATTCAGTTTTTTGTTATGTGCTGTTATGTCCATTTGGGAAGTCTGATGTGCTGTCCATGCCTCACTGTAATTGCCCCTTGTGGGATTAATAAAGCAGTAAAGTAAACGAAGTGTGTGGAGGTTGAGTGAACACTGAACACCATGCTTACTGATGTCTCTGTGTGTCAGTGCTGTGGAGGAGCGTGTGTTGTATCTCAGTAGCGGCTCCAGCAGAGGTCAGCGTGGTCAGAGGAGGCACTGTCGCCCTGACCTGCTCCTTCACCTCCTCCAGTTCCATCACCAGCCTCATGTCCATCGACTGGACCTTCAGACCCCTCAGCGGCGGTCCTGCCAAAACAGTGAGTAGATCTTCAGCCTTTCCGTTCATCGTGCAGGACTCACTGGTCAGATTGAGCACACAAAACCAGTCATAAGGGTCAGTTTTCTGAAATTGAGATTTATGCATCATCTGAAAGTTGAATAAATAAGCCTTCCATTGATGTATGGTTTGTTAGGATCGGACAATATTTGGCCGAGATACAACTATTTGAAAATCTGGAATCTGAGGGTGCAAATAAAAAAAAAAATGAGTGCTGTCAAACAAATAAATTGCATTCAAATTAAAAGTTTTTGTTTACATAATATATATGTGTGTGTGTATATGTATGTTTATTATGTATATATAAATACACACTCACACACGCATATATTTAAGAAAAATATGTTATGTTCATATATTGAATATATGTTTATATAATATAAATTATATGAATATACATATATATAAATGCAAATACATGGAAATATTTACAAAATATATACTGGATGTGTGTATTTATATATGCATAATAAATATACACAATACACACACACATTATGTAAACAAAAACTATTTTTTGGATGTGATTAATCATTTGACAGCACTAAAAAAAAAATCTAAATATTGAGAATATCGTCCTTAATGTTATCTAAACGAAGTCCCTCACAATGCATATTACTAATCAAACATTAAGTTTTGATATATTTACGGTAGGAAATTTACAAAATATCTTCATGGAACATGATCTTTACTTAATATCCTAATGATTTTTAAAAGAAAAATCAATAATTGTGACCAATACAATGTATTGTTGGCTATTGCTACAAATATCCCCCAGCGACTTAACACTGCTTTTGTGCTGCAGGGACACAGATGTATTCTAGTATTTAATTGAGGTGTTTAGAGAGATAATGCATTACTGTCTGGCAGTGATTTGCTGGTTCTGATCAGGCTTCACAGCGAATCGTCTGTCTCTCATCAGCACTGCAGAATATGAAAAAAGTGTTGGTTTTGAGTCCATGATCTGTTTCTCTGCAGTTCTTTCACTTCTCGTCTCAAGCGTACCTGCCGGAGGAGGATTATTTTAAGGGTCGTGTGAAGTGGGTCGGCAGCCCGTCGCGGGGCGAAGCATCGATCCAGCTTCTGAACGCCTCGCTCACTGATAACGGCACGTACACCTGCACCGTACGCAACCCTCCCGATGTCCACGGACACCCGGCCCAGACCGTCCTCACCGTCACACCACAGAGTGAGACACGCATCTGTGTAGGCATTTAGCATTGTGGCTGTTTTCTTGAGAATTTAGCACATTTGAACTAAATTGAACTAAACTGAATAATTTTACTGTTTATTCATGTGAAGCTGCTTTAAAGAAAAATCTTTCAGCCAAAAATGAAAATCCACTCACCCGCAGGCCATCCGAGATCAGGATGAGTGTGTTTCCTCATCAGGTTTGGAGAAATGCAGCACTGCATCAGTGTCTCAGCAATGGATGCTCTGCAGTGAATGGGTGCCGTCAGAATGAGAGTCCAAACATCTGATAAAAACATCACAATAATCCACAAGTAATCCACAGCACTCCAGTCTATCAGTTAACATCTGGAGAAGACAAAAGCTGAAACAAACCCAGCATTTTTTGACTAAAATCTGAGTCCATAATCCATAATAACGCTTCCTCCAGTGAAAAACTGGTCTGGTCTGAATCGGGAGAGAAATCTGCACAGAACAAGCACCGTTTACAAGCCAAAACAGCTCTAAAGTCAAGTCACCATTAATTGTACAGCGCTTTTTACAGTGCAAATTATGTCAAAGCAGCTTTACAGTATTAAACAGGGAAACTGTGTCGTTCTCCTCTGGCCAGCCCAGCAGTTTAATTCTAGACTGCAGCAGAATCAGATTGTGAGAGACCATCTGGTTTGGGGACTATTATTTGTGTTAGATCTCATCTAAACATATATGTGGCAGGATTTTGATGCGAGAGACAACAGGAGATGGACTTGTTCACTGCAGGAAGAGTTATTATGGACGTTATTTTACAAACAGCTTTAGGTATCACAAATGATGTAATGCTAAATTTCACCAAATCTTTTCCCATGAAGAAACAAACTCATCCTGATCTCGGAAGGCTGGGGGTGAGCACATTTTCATTTTTGGCTGAACTGTATATCTTTAACAATTAATATTGTGTAAAGCGCTATATAAATAAAGGGTGTCATGAATATAATGACACAGTGCTTCCAAAATAAAAAGTAGTATTTTTTTGTAATTCTGGTTTGGTTTTTAATGGGGTGAAATCCGACCCGGACGTTTCCTCGTGAGATTCACCGAGACGCAGTATGATCACAGTGTTACTGGTTCAGTTCTGACGCAGTCTGTGTGTCTGTCAGGGCTGTCGGTGATGTTCACGGATGTCGGCGTGCTGCTGGTGTTTATTCTGGTGCCGTCAGGAATCATCACGCTGGTGCTGCTGGGTCGAATCCTGTGTCCGTGCTGGTCCGTGAAAGAGAAGAGTCCCGCGGCCCATCACTCGCCCATCGAGGAGGTCACTGGGTAAGAAGTGATGTGCAGGAATCCAGCGCTTCAGAGTGATGTTAGATGTGAGTGATGACTGTGTGTCTGTTCACAGTGATGAGTATTTCTACGGCCAGACGCAGCAGAAACGCTCCGTGTGCTGCTGCTACTTTAAGGTAAACCTCCGTCTGTGCTGGTTTATGTGTGTTGGGAGAGTTTATTTAGACTTTAAACAGAATTGGACGTGTTCATAACTGATTAGCTTAGCAACACTCATACTGTTACTGAGCTGATTTGAATCAACGCTGAACTGAATTGAGCTGAATTATGACATGCAGCACTGGTTCTGGAAGTATTTTTCTCATAGGGATTAAAAAAAGGCCACGAACCAAACCAACTAGATATGAGGAGAATCGCAATGTTACATACTTTGATTTGAAGCAAAAAGTAAATGAAAATCTATAAACAGACTAAGATACTCGATTGTGAACTTAACAGCTTTAGTGAGGGAAAGACCTACAACCCAATGAATGACAGAATTTGATTAAAAATGACAGAGAACTTAAGTTATTATTTAAGTAAATGTAAAGTATGCATATATATATATATATATTACTCAAATATTTAAGGAATTTGAGAGCATAGCGAGGGTTAATTAATTTGTGGGAGTGGGTGGAGGCTTTGTTTGCTGCGACTCTCTGATTGGTGGAATTATCTTTACAGCATCATGGGTAATGTAGTTTTCACCACAAATTCTGCTATTAAACAATTATTTTAAAAATAAGTTGAATTAATGCAAACAGATGGGTTTAATAAGAATTGATGAACAACCTCATGACTCTCACAAAAAGCTCATCTGTCAAGATATTGTTATTGTTCAAAATCAGCTTCCCCATAGAGAAAAAGAGTGGAGTTTTCACTCCTGTAACTGACTGTTATGCACTGTTGTCTTCTGTAGAGCTGCTTTCAGAGGCGGACAAAGTACTCAACTCCATTACTTGAGTGAAAGTACAGACACCGCTTGTCAAATATTACTCCATTACAATAAAAGTTGTAAAGACAGATTTTTACATAAGTAAAAGTACAGAAGTACTTGCTTTAAAAGTACTTAAGTACCAAAAGTAAATTTTCTTTTTTATGTCAATGCACTGTTTTACTGTTGTACGTAATACTTGCAATACTTCTGAAGCAACATACAATACATTACACCTGCTGAATACACTGACTAGCTTGTAGTATTTTTTGGAATAAAGAGCTTTTAGAATGTTAAAAACCTATGGAGAAAACAAACAAAACAAAAATAATTATTATTTAACACCCCTACCCACCCCCACAATGATAAGGAAGAAAATAAAAAATCAAACCTGCTTTAAAACACAGCAACACAACTGTAGATGTTTAACTTTAAAACAGTATCACTGCTTTAACAAAAAAGCAAAACAAGCAAGACTTATTTGACATCAAAACATAAATTTAAAAAATTGCTGTCTAATCGCTCTCGCTGTACTTGGATGTCACACAGAATAGTCTGTGCAGTGCTGCTTCAGTCAAACACCTTTTGTGTTTTATTAGGAGACGCACAACAGTTCTTCTGTGGCTTTATAGGTAATATTTTCACTTACACAATTTAGCAAAATCAGACAATATTGTGTCTAATATAAACCACAATATTAACCTCTTATTATTGAATTGTTGTAAATAAAAATCACATTTGGAACTGATCAGTGTTCAAAAAATGCTGGGAAATCACTTCATGTAACCAAGAGTGATTACTGATAGACTGTCTGAAAAAAGAAAGTCATGTTTTAGAGAAGAAAGAAATCACCTACTGATTTTCAAAGCTGCTACATAGTAACTACTTTCTACTTCGAGGATCTTTATAGAAATCTAGTGGAGTGAAAAGTACAATATTTGTCTTTCAAATGTAGTGAAGTTAAAGTCATAAGTTTCCAGAAAAAATAATACTCAAGTAAAGTACAGATACTCAAAATGTAAGTAAATACTCACAGTTAACATGTACTTAGTTTACTGTCGCCTATGGCTGCTTTACAGATGAAACTATGTTAGGTTCCTAAGATTATGAAGGGTGCAACCTTAATGTTATTTTCTCTTTATTTTAGTGAAGCGCTTTTAATTCTGTATATATAAAGCACTATAGAAATAACCTGACTGTGGTGTTTATTCCGGATTTTGAATATGCGGAGACTACATATGTATGAAAAACGCATGAACACCACCTTCACCGAGGCACAGTGTGAGACGAACAACTCTGAGTGTGTTGTGGTGTGTGTTTTGGAGTGTGAGAGAGAGGGTGTTGGTCTGTGGAGTGATGTGAGTTTTGTGATGTGGGTATGAGAGAGAGAGAGTTTTTGGGGCTGGTGAGTGTTTGTTGTGGTGTCGAGAGAGCGAGTGTGGGTGAGTGTTTGTGTGTGTGTATGGAGAGAGAGGGAGGGTTGTGTGTGTGTTCTGGTGTGTGTTATGAGAGAGGGGAAGAGAGAGAGAGAGAGAGAGAGCGAGAGTGTGTGTGTGTGTGTGTGTGTTTGTGTTTGTGTGTGTGTGTGTGGAGTAGAGAGGGTTTGTGATTGTGTGTGTGTGTGTGTGTGATGAGAGAGAGTGTGTGTGTGAGTGAGGTTTGTTGTGGTGGTAGACAGAGAGATAGATTGTGTGTGAGTGTTTGTGTGTGTGATGAGAGAGAGAGAGAGTGTGTGTGTGAGTGTTTGTGTGTGAGAGAGAGAGAGACACAGAGTGAGTGTGAGTGTTTGTGGGTGTGTGTCTATGAGAGAGAGAGATGAGGAGTGTGTGTGTGGATGAGTTTTGTGTGTGTGGTATGCGAGAGAGAGAGAGTGTAGTGGGTGTGTGTGAGTGTTTGTGTGTGTGTATGAGAGAGAGAGAGAGTGTGAGTGTGTGTGA
>JADLZN010009924.1:444029-534029 GCA_018155175.1 Sinocyclocheilus anophthalmus
TGCCATGGAGACCGAGCATCAGCAGCGCCCGTGGGGTCTTGTGAACACACACACACACACTAGAGGGAGAGATGGATGGAGTTCCTCCGTCAGCTGGAGTCAGAGGATGCCGTTTCCGTGTGGTTGCCTTGGTAACAGTTGCCGGCCTGATCGGGGGTGGAGGAGCAGTTCGTTTAGGCTGTCTGATGCAGGCTGAAGGTATCGAATCTGAAGATCCGAATCAGCAAAATGCAAATGCACTACAGTCTCAGAGGAAAGAATCGTTCACGATCCGTCGCACTGATTACTGAGACACCGTTACACCTGTAGCACAAACACCATCAAACACACACAAATCTGACCGCACAGAGATCTTCATCACGTCACACACTGCTCATGAATATTCACGAGGACACACATGCTCTGTTGTGTTTATATTTAACGTTTTACATATGTTCTCATTTCACAGTCACTCTTCTCTGTAAAGTCATTGGAGCTGCTGCCTGTATAAGCAAACGCTGCATAAATGTAATTTACGTAGTCATTGTTAAGGATTATTAGGTTTGTGACTGTGATAGCGTTTCCTCTCCTGAACTAATCCGTGCTCTTCTCATGTAGGAAACCGCAGGAGCTTCATCTCACATCCGAACAGAACACAACTCTTCCGTTTGACTCTACTGCGATTGTTGAGCTGGAAGAGTTTCAGAGGCTAAATCTCTGCCTTTGCTGTTGTCTGTTTCTGTTCTGATGTCCAGACAGGTTTCCTCAGCGGTGGGTCTCGAACAGAGAAAGCGTGAGTGACTGTGAAGTGGATGTTGAGTCGGAGAGCGACTGACCGCTCGTCCTGAACTCTGAGTCTGGCTGTCTTCAGAGAGCAGGATTATTCATGTCATCAGAACAACCCCAACTTATGAAAGTGCATTTCAATGGCATGATTTTATGTTTCTATTTGGTGTACCGTTTATACGCAGAAATGGACTTTGGTGTGCACATGCAATGGTTAGGTTTAGGGGTGTGCATCATATGCACGCCAGTTTCTGCAAAAACCGTGGTTACCATGGTTTTATTTGTAGTAAAAGATTCCGTCAGGTCCGTAAAGTCGACTTGAAACTGAAGTTATGATTTTTCTTCCCTATTTTGACATATCTGTGTCTAGTGGCTTCTTTCTTCAGTGGAACACAAATAATATTCTGAAGAACATTGGGAACTAAACAGTATTGGACCCCACTGACTATCAGTGCATGGACAAAACCGCTGAGACTCTCCTCAAAATATCTGCTTTCGTGTTCCACAGAAGACGGAGAGTCACTGATTCTTCAAAGCCTCAGCGATCGTGCCGCCAACCATCAGCATTCAGGATGCTGACCTCTGACCTCTGCATCTCTGTACTGATGTCAGTTTGTGGGACAGATCTTTGAGTGACCAGAAGGCACGTGGAGACCTCATGCAGAAATACAGCCGTGATTCCAGTTAAACCAAACGTTGTTCAGTCCGTCCATAAACACTCCTGATTGATTCGGCCATTTATTTCTCTGCTAATGCTCTTCTATAATTGATGCATTTACAACACTATTTCTCTGTTTAATGCTGTGAAGCTGCTTTGAAGCCACTCTCCCCCCCCCTCCCCCCCTCTCCCCCCCCCACCCACATCCCCCCCCCATGTGAAGCGCTATATAAATAAATGTGATTCATGTGTGTGTGTGTGTTATCAGAAGAGCTTGACTGTATGAGGCGAAAGCAGAACAGTGTTTTGACAACATGTGGTGGTTGACCTTCACAGAAGCAGAAGAAGAAGAAGAAGATGTTTTAATGTTGTGAGCCGAGCGTGGTGCAGCCTCTTTATGATGGAAGATAGCTCAGAAAGAGTCCCAGTCCGGAGAGAATGGGGCCAATTCCACACCGACGCCATCGATTTGCGAAAGGCCCTGACTTTACCATGTGGAACGGTGTTTTTTTTTCCCCCTCTGAAAGCACACACAGCTCTGTTAACCCTTGAGCAGCCGGACCCTCAGCTATTCAGTCATTCATTCTGAGTGCGGAGTCAGGGGGGGCCGTGTGTGTGTGTGTGACTCGCTCGTGCCACGAGAGAGAGAGAGCGAGAGAAGAATGAAGGCTGTGTGTGTGAGATGGAGCGCGGTTGTGGTGGGTTTTTTTTGGGTCTTGTGGGGGTGGGGGGGGGGCTGATGAGAGGGAGGGGGCGGGCGGGTGAGGCGGCGCGCATGATGAGGGCTTTATAGGGTGGAGGTGACTCTTTATTCCTCATTGTGGCAGTGATTCACGTGGGCAGCGCAGACAGACAGACAGTGTGACTGAGGCTCAACTGTGATGAGTTTAAGCATCAGAGTCATCAGCTGTTGATACAGCCGGTGTGTGTGAGAGAGCGCGAACAGATAGAGAGAGAGTAGAGAGAGAGAGAGAGAGAGATAAAGAAATAGAAAGAGACAGAAAGAGGCCGCTGAACGGAGAACCTATGCTGCTGCTGTATCAGGAAACTAACGGTAAATATCTGGATTCTTCACACTTTTACTGCTGTAAGCTGAGATGATGAGGCTGTCGCTGTGCTTGAGACTGTACCTGTCAGTCAGGTGTGTCTGAGTCTGATGCTCTTTTATATGAGTGAAGTAGTGGAGCTGGAGAGAGTGTGAGTGTGTGTGTGTGTGTGGAGTGTGTGTTGTGTGTGTGTGTGCTGTGTGCTCGAGAGGAGTTCAGGTGTGGTGTGTGTGTGTGTGTGTGTAGTGCAGAGAGGTCTTGGGAGATCAGCACACTTATATTAATGTCTCACAGGAATCATAATGATTTCTCTGGAGATGGAAGCTAGATGTAATGAAGCTTTGCTCGCGCTCAGGGCGGGGCTCCGGTGAACGGCTCCGGTAGACACCGGCTTTACCGTCTCATACAGTGAACGGGAGGTTCAGTGCTCTAAAGATTCAAACAGATCCGCGCCGCTTTTGAGGAATCCGTGCGTTAAACACCTTCCCTGTCTTTACGCACACAAACCGCAGGTGCGCTCCGCGTCTCTTTTGTTCTTACGCCCCATTGAGCGCGACGCGACGCGAGCGTTAAGATCAGCGGAGCGTCGGAGACGGAGAGAGAGAGAGAGAGAGAGAGCCGAGAGATGCGAGCTGCAGACTGAGGAAGATGAGGGAAGGGTGTGGTCCTCCTGCAGAAGCGGCTCCTCCGTTCTTCATTTGAATACAGTGACAGTGAATCTGACGCGCGAGCGTGCGTCAGTGCAGGGAGTTATAATCGCGTCCTGAAGATTTTCAGGCGAGTCTCGTGTGTGTGTGTGTGTGTGTGTGATGTTGTGGCTGATGTTGCTGTTGTTGTGAGAGATTGAGAAGAGAGAATGTGTGTGTGATGTGTGAGAGAGAGAGAGAGAGAGAGTTGTGTGTGTGTGTGTGTGTGTGGTAGAGAGTGTGTGTGTGTGTGTGTGTGTAGTGATGTGCGAGAGTGGAGCACGAGATGAGAGAGGGTGTGGGCTGTGTGTGTGTTGTGTGTGAGCAGAGAGGGAGAAGAGACTGTGTTGGGTGTGTGTGTGTGTGTGTGTGTAGTGCCTGTGTGTGTAGTGTGTGGTGTGTGTTGTGAGAGAGCAGAGAGACGCGTGTGTGTGTGTGAGAGAGATTGGAGAGGAGGGAGAGAGAAGTGATTGTGTGTGTGTGAGAGTTGTGCTGTGGTGTGTGATGTGATGTGTGAGAGATTTTTTTGGGAGAGCGAGAAGAGACTTGCTGTGTGGGGCTTGATGTTTGTGTGAAGATGCAGCCCCCCGAGCAGAGACTGTGCATGTGCGTGTTTTTGTCTTTGTTTTGTTTTGTTTTTTTTTTTTTTTTTTTTTTTTTGTTGTGTTTTTTTGTATGTGTGTGTGTGTGTGTGTGATGTGCTTTGTTAGAAGAGTTAGGCGAGCTAGAGAGACTGTGTTGTTTCTTTTTTTTTTCTGTTTTTTGATGTCCCCGTACCGGTGTTGCTGAGCAGACGCTTCCATAGAGAGCCATGTCGTACCTGTCATCTGTGTTTCGTGTCATTCTCGCAACACCTGTCAGAACTTAAATGAGTGGTTGACGGTTTTTTCCTTATGTTTCGTGCAGATCAGCATCCTTTTTTTTTATTTATTTTTTTTTCTTTTTATGTGCTTCCTGTCTGTCGTGTTGAGTTTTCACGCTTTTTCCATTTTGATTGATTAGAGCCCTATGCACAGCACTGAGTTAGTACGGTCCCTCTCGGTCTTTGCTCGTGTCTGTGTGTCACTGCCCATTATGCGGCGTCCCGCACCTTTACGGGTGCGCTGTCTTTTTTCACTCTTCTCATCTTCCTCCCCCTGTGGCCGCAGCCTAGTATTGGTGCTCCTCGCCATGCCCTTCTGACTTTCCTATGTTGATTGACATAACGTATTCAGAACCATCTGTCATGCTGTTCTGCCTGTGCCTTCATTGTGGCTTCGACGTGACCTGCCATCTGCTTTGCCATAGATTCTCCTTTCCCCCAGTTGCTGTGTGGTTCGGGTTTCTGTTACCTACATCTTCAGGGCTGCAACGCTTCCTTTTCCAGCCAGCCTGTCGCACCTGGTCTCCCTCGCCCGGTGATCTGTGTCTCTAGTATCTCCCCCCCTCAGCCCTGTTGTCTTGTTTGCTTCTAGTTCTGTTCCCTCATTTCTTTGGTTCTGTGTTACCGTGGTGCTTACGCCCCCTGATGTGTGTTGTTATGTCAGAAGCTCTGATGTGGGTCGCTTGTGCTCCCGTGCTCCGTCGTTCTTCTCGTCGTGCCTCTGATATCCCTACTTCACTGCGGGTCGCTGTCCAACCCGCTTTTTTTTCCCGGGTTTGTGGTGTGTGTATCGTCCGCTCGTTTCTTCCCGTCCTAAGTGTCGTTTTGACCCCTCTCCCTTTTCGATCCATGTGGCCTGCTAGCTGTGTCTTTCGCTGAGCGGTATGCGTCCTCCTTGTTCGCCTCAGTTGCGATTTCCCTTTTTTCGGTCCTCCGTGTCGCGCCTCCCCTCGACGCATTGTCTACCAAGGTGCGATGGCCCTACTGCCTTCCTTTACAATCTCAGTCACCACCTTTCTTCTCTTTGTTGATTTCCCCCCCCCAACTCTTTTTTTTTCATTTCTTTGTCCACGGACCCACGATCACGTCTTTTATCCTCCCACCTTGAACATCGCTTCCGTTCTATTCCCTTCCCTTGCTCTGATTCTCTAACATTTATCTTATGTCCATTCCCTGGTCCGCTCTCCGTTCGCTTAGTTTGTTTTCCGTGTCCCATTGTATACCATAGACTCCACCTCAGCTGCTTCCACAATTCCGTTACTGTGGCTATTTTTACCAACACACACAATCACGTCCCTCCCCTCCGCTCCATCTCTCCTCTCCCTACTCCATTTCCTTCACCCCACAGTCCCAGTACAATCTTTTTTAGAATCTATTTGTGTTTTGTATGCATTTAACATGCACAAATGTTCTCTCAGAGATAGATGAGCTCAGATCCATCTGTGACTGATCTGAATATTTCCTTTTATGACTCCAGGTCTCCTTGTATGGTGCGACAGTCTCGATGCTACTCCTGCGTTTTTCGCTCGGGCTTTTGCCTCGTTTCTTGCTGATACATGACCTCGCGGTCTCCATGCCTTCATTATGGTCTAATTCCTGCTCGGCGTTTCTTACACACGCCGTCGGCACGGTCACTTTTGCTCGTATGCTCGGCTCCTTTGTTATGTCCTTTCTAGCGTGTGTACTTCTGAATACTCAACGACTTCAATACACATAACATCGTCAGCGTATCCCGTTTTCCCCGGCCTTGCCCCCCCCCCTTCTTTCCTTTGAGACTGCCGTAGCCTCCATACTTCCCCTTTGTAACTGATTCGGTGCACTCGTCCTCGTTTGTTACCCGACTGCCACTCTGTCTTCCTGGCAGTATTTTTCACGGACCGACAATGTATGCCCCGTAACCTTTTATATCCCGGGATATTGTTATGGATGTCCACCAGCACTGTATTGCACGTACACTTAACGTCATTGACTGTGCGTGTTTTTTCCTATTTTGTCTTTCTTTCCGCGTGGAGTCCTGCCCGCCTACACTACGTACCACCTCTTCACCTCACCTGTGCCAGACACTTGTGAGTCCACCCCAAGTATTTGACTTCATCGTTTTCACACATTTGACTATTTGTTGTCCCTTTCAGGCCATTTTCACACACCTGACACAATGCTTGTCACTTTGTGTGTCCCTTTACGCGTGCCCCATGAAGTATTCACCCTAGTTTCAATCGTCCTATCCTCTGTGATGCCAGAATATTATTTACTTTATTCTTGCCAGGACCCCCTCGAATACGTTCTTTACTGGAGCCCCTTTCTTAGGTTTCCCATTTGTCCTGTCCCATGTTTTCTTGTTCCCTTACCCCCCAGTACAACGTCCACGCCCTACCCTACACTTTTTTTCTTTCTGTTTCAGAACATATTCCCACGGACCTATTCGTGACCCCTGCCTCCTCATATGGACCACTCTTCGTCCATCTGCTTATACTCTGCCCCTTCCTTTCACACCCACTTCATCACCGCCCGTGTATGTTTGCCCCATTTTTCTGACATTCCATTCATTGCTTTGTATATACTCTTCTACCCTGAACTTCGTTTTTCTTTCCTCCTCCTACCTCCCCTCTCCTTGCTTTTTGTCTTCCGACTCACCTCAAGCGTGTATCCTTGCTGCTCCACTTATTTGTTTTAGTTCGGTCCCATGCTTCTTCCGAGCACGTTTAACGAATCTTTGCCTACCGTTCAGCCTCCCTCCATGATGCATATGCACTGCATGCACTGATGCTGATTGTATTGTGTGTGTTTGCGGAACTCGCGCCTAGCTCCTGAGACACGACGTGCAACTCGAAGATGTAGCATCTCCACTAAGTGCTCAACGGCGAGAACAACCGTACACAAACACCACCCCGGCACCGCAACCTCGACACGACAACCATCACCTCTACTACGCGTTCTCTCCCCACTGTTTATACCCTTCCGTTCGGGCTTCCCATGCCCCCCCTCCCACCCGCCCCCCACATCGGACGCCTCGTCTTTTTGGTTCGTTTGTTTTCTCAGATTGGTTGGACTGCGCACCTTCGATTTTCTACTTCCACTCCCAACACTCACACCGACTCTTCTTCATATTCAAGACCTGCTTAATATGATTTTTTGATAAAACACAGACTCTTGCCATACAAATGACCGTCCATTGGTATCCGGCTATCCCACTCTTCTGTACCACTCAAACAGACAAGACGTCTACAACTCACTCCCTTCAACCTTACACCATCCTCAAATTGGTTCCACCCCCCTCACTTCTCCTCCCACACCCCCCCCTGGTCTTTTTGGTTCCGTCACCATCCTCCCCCCTCTCCCCCTTCTTTTTGCCCTGTATTCCACCCCTGCCTCAGGAACCCCGGTCTTGGATTAGGCGAGCTTCCCGCATCTACCAGTGACCGTCCTCCCCCCCCACTAGTAAATCCATTTTTCCATCCCCCTGTGCCGCGCTCCCCTCCCATTCATCTGTTTTGTGTTCTTTTGTTTTTGTAAGTCGTGCCTGTGATCTTTTTGCCCCTTGTGTTGTGTTTCACTCCACTGCTTGTACCCCTGTGGTTGTTATGTTCTCGTTGTCCACGGCACTGATAGCAAGAGCCCCACCCCCCCGTCATTGCCCCTGTTCCCCTAATCCTTTGTCTCCCACCTTATTCATGCCGCTTTCTGCCCTCTTTTTTTTTTTTTTTATATATCAGCCTCCTTCCCCCCCGTCTTTCTTGCCCCTGTTCCCCCCTGTCCTTTCAGTTTCTTCGCTCGTGTCGGTTGTTTTCCTCGGTTTTCCGAGACGACCTCCGTCCATGCCCCCCCCCAGCCCACCCACTTCGGCCCTCCCTTCTTCTTTGTATTCCTCTTTATGCTTCTTTTGCTCCTTTTCTTTTAGGGGGTCCCGGAGTTCTTTGCCCTTCCCCCCACCCACACCAAGTCGTCTGCTTGAGCGCCCATCAGACGCATACCCATCCCGCAGACACTCTCAAACTATACACTTGTTCACTAGAGAGATTATGGAAGGGTGCACTTCGTGACCATTACTATCTCTTAAACAAAGTCTTGCACGGTCCATCGATTGAGGTCATCTAAAGTTCACACTCACACGACCCCCCTATATTATTCACGAATCGTACGTCCTTCCACCCAGATCCCCACGACCATATTTTGTCTCAGCTACACTTCCCATGCTACCTCTTTCCTTGAACAGTATGGTATTTACACCGCATCCCCACCTTCCCCACCCCTTTATCTCCAGCACTACTACCATCACATCTCCTTTCATTTCTTTCCCACCTGCTAGGGCGTGGTATTCCTGCGTAACTTGCACCACCCCTCCCCTCTTCTTTCGTACCCTCGCCTGACAGCATGCCAAATTACGAATAACCATGCACTCGTTTATTATCATGTAAGTGTGTAGCCACCTCGTGAATCAGCTGTATACCGATGTTATCTCGCCGTGTCTGCAGTTGTGGCTTAAACTTTAGCTTTTCTGTTTAGACGACGTTTTGCAGCTACACACACCACTCATTTCATCCATGACAGTCGCGAATTGTGTATTTCTAGTGAGCTGACAGAACTGTGATTCTAGATCACACCGTTTATGCTAACCATCGACATTCTGCACGTCCATCGAGACATACATCGACACATTAAACTAATTAGTTAACTCAAACAATTTTAAACACACCTTTCCCCCCCCCCCTCCCCTCACACCCCCTCCCACCTTCTCAAAAACAATTCTTGATATTTATATTTTTTTTTTTTTTTAAAACATTGGTTTCTTCTAATCTGTCTCTGCCCAACCTCGACTTTCACAGCACGTTCTATGCAGATATCTCGCACCATACTCAGTCGACGCCTTTATTTCGACACAGACACTTCACACTGAGTCCGCATGGTTTGCAAAGTGGTCGGATCAGAGAATGGGGCTTAGACGTCTTAGTTCTCAAAAACTACGTGTATCACAACTTAATATACGTCGGACACCTAATAGCAGTCAACATACTGCCCCCCCCCCCCCCCCCTTTACAACGCACTCATTTCACACTGTGCCTCTCGATGTGTGTGCCCCAATGCAACGCGTCATCACACCCGCTGATGCTCATGATTCGGATAGACACATAAACTAACTGCGATTTGCTCGTCCGTCTGACACTCATTAGACATCGAGGAAGTCATTCAACTCTTCACACATACGTTATACACGCTCACACATCTACTTAACTATGCAAGATACATTGATCGACACGTCTCGTGTCATCTAACTATGAGCCGTTGGGGGGCTTAGTGCTAACTTACATCATCAGACATACATACTGATAACTCGCAGCATGACATGCATCCTTAGCACACTCACAATAGACCACGTGTTATAGCGGAAATTCCGTTTAAACATTGTGAATCTTCGGTATTGAAAGACCTGAATCAACAAGAAGCAGTGGAGTGACTAAGGACATGCTGTGCCCTTTTTCTTTGTACACGACAGGTAATGTGGTTTTATGCTCAAATTCAGTATAGTAGGGTCGTGCATCCATAGGCGTAATAGTTATTTGCCTACATACCTGTAAGACCGTGCCACCTCAGCCCTTCTATTACGCTCTACACCAATCTTCCCTGAACACACTAAACTTTCCTACCCCGCCACCAGTGGAGTAACTTATGAATCGATGAGTTCTTTGAGTAGTTATAACTAATACGGAGCGCTCAGGTGTACTGATGTGCCCTGTATTTGTCAAGCGATAGTGAATTGGAACGTCGAGGGTAGCATAGGGAATTCGCTGCACAATGTTTTATTTTGTATATATCACACTGCCCATCGTCACACCTTCTCCTTAGATGACCCTATATATCCGCAGCGCATTTACTCCTTTTAGTACATTATATACTACACCTTTTAATGTCCATCGAATCATTGTGATAGCAGCAGACATTGTCGTTCAGCAACACAGTGACTACATTTCGCACACGACATTTACTTAGACTGTCAGCTGTCAGCCACGATCTAAAATAAACAGCACCCACTCCACATCACAGCCATTTGATACGAATGTGTGACACCCCCCTACAAGTGAGCCACGAGAGAGTTGTGCCCCCCCCCCCGTGTGTGCGCGTGTAGTGTCTGCCTGTCGTCGTGTGATGTAGTGCGGAGTAGAATTACGTGTGGAGTTTTTGCTCCCAGCCGTCTGCGCAGCGATCGCATGTCGTGTGCACGCCTAGTGACCCCAGCAACTCCTGCCCCCAGACCGCGCGCCACACCTCACCATGGCCGCCCGTCGTCCTCTCCGCGCCGTCTGTCGGTTACTTAGGCGATTTACATTTCCCTGGTTATCTGTTAAAATTCTCGTGCTGAATCCGGCTCGAGCGTCGTGCTGGTTGTGTGTGCATTCGACCGGCTCCGGAACTAAGTAGCAACCTGACAAGATGACCGCTGTGTAGTTCGCCCTCTCTCGTGCCAGTAGATGACGCTGGAGTGTGTGATGGACGTGATGCGGATGCCCTGTAATGCTGCCGTTAGTATAGTAGAGCGTCTCGTTCGTGTACGTGTATCGCCAATGACCAGCTTTTCAGGCAAACGCAGTCCCACCGGAAAGGATCTAGACTGTAGTCAGATAATGCTGCGTTGGATTTCTGTCCCTAGTGTGTCGTGTGTGCTGTGATTTTAGTGACAGTCACGTGTATGTACCGCTCGCTGTGTGTGCTGACGAGTCGGAAGCCCTAATGGAGTAACCTTTCCTCCCGTCGTGTGATTGGTGGTTGTTGTTTTTGTTTTCCGCCCTCCTCCTTCTCTGTGTTGTTGCTTGTTGTACACACTGTGCTCCCGTAATCCACAGTGTGACTATATCAGTCGTGACGATGAGTTAATATCTTCATTCGTACCCCCTCATCCCACCCCTTCTTTCTTGTCCCCCGCTTGCCTTTCTCCGTCCGTTTCTAACCTAGTTTTTTTGGATGGGGGTGGAACTGCGATTTTGGAGCATGGAGAGTTGAAATCGCATTCGAGTTTGGCATAGACTCAGTAGTGACAACTAGGACTGTGAATGCCAGTGTAGCAGCGGGGTAGTGAGCCTATGCAGACAACCGGTGCAACTACGTCTCTTTGGGGTCAAGGCCCTCCTATGTAACATCAAATGCTGGCCGATTTACTAATCACAGAACCGATTTTACTGACAAGATGAGCATGAAAATCGTATTCGATTTTTTGCACAGCCCTAGTTTTGACCCAGAAGAGATACGTACATTTTATTCCCTTAACATTTTTTGGAAATTTTGATGCATCTCTTCCAGGTCCAAAATGACCCGAACACAAAATGTTTGACATTTTGTTTAAAATTAGTTCCTTTACTATGAAAGAAAATATTAGAAACTTTGTATGCCAACTGTTTACAGGTACCAAGCGGTTTGGGTCGGGGTCACCTGGTTTTCAACCATCCTTTTTGTCAAACTTACTCTCTAAGCTACTTAGTGCCCCCACCTTCTTCTCCACTTCCTAGATTGGCATGCATATCTCACCCCCTTTTGGACCAATGTTGTTGCTGCAACCTGCCTATGTACGTCCTATTGAGACTTTCAATCTGGTGAGCCTTATCTTGCCATTGGACAAGTTATACCCGATATTAAAGGTTTCTTTGGGATGAAAACCTTTCAGAATAATATTAATTGTTCTGATGTTTGTTCGGTTAGAAACAAATATGTAGCGATGTTTCATAAATTTGCAACACGCTTTGTATCGAGAAGCATGATGTATAAATACATTTTTTGCTTTTTTTTTTTTCAATTTATGTACCAATAGCGGTCCCCTCCCAGAAAGTTGTCACTAGGATATTTATCAGTGTGTGTGTACCCAATTAGGATGAAATATCCCAAATAAATTCTGTGTATGCATGGGTTTCCTTTTTCTTTTTTGGTTAGATGTGGGTGTGTGTCTGTAGGTCGTGAAATTGATAAGAAACAAGGCACACTTGCCTCTGTAAAAGTGGTTTTAATGTATTAAATTTGTTCCAACAGAAAACAAATTGTTTTGGTTCTTTTTTTTGAGGACCTGTTTTTGAACGAGTTATTATGGGCCCTGATGGTTCCCATGAAGAACCTTTAATTGGTTGCTTTATAGTGGAAAAAGGTTCTTCAGATCTTTTCAGTGGTCTTCCACACTTACGCAGCATCTCCATGCAGCTGTGGACTGTAGCAGCGTTGAGATCGTGCGCTATCTGCACTGCCAGCGGACCACATTGTCCATAACTTCAGCTACACACTCACACATGCATGAGAACCCCTCTGTGCTAACTAACATGCGACGCAGATGAGATTGTTACGATTCTGACTGCACCTTTCTGTTATGTCTATTTGTCGCGCATGCCGCCCTCCTGTGCAAGCGATAGTCTCAGTGGTACATCGGCTGTCTGAGCTCTGCGAGCTACTTCTCTACTCCCGCTTTGTAATCTCTCTCGTATCCTGGCACAAAATAGTTGATTGTAGAACTCTCGTGAGTCGCGCATGCAAGGTTATGAGGTTAAATATCAGAAGAGGAGTATAAAGTCGCGCCGCTGCAAAGACGTATCTCGCGACCGCTCATTGCATGGGATGAGAATCTTCTCCATGCCGCTTGACAGGTCCAGCTCCTATGTTGAGATCTGCCATTGGAATAACACTGAAAAGGTGTTTCGTAGATGGGACATTGCTCGTCTCTGATCTGCATTATTTGCTGAGGCGAGCTTTTTGTCTTCCGAGCACTAGAGGACTTTTCTCGATGTGTTTTGCATTATGATTTTAATTCGTCGCATATCAGGAAGCGTTATCAGCGTATACGTGCGATATATGAATGTGTCGTGTCAGTTCCATGGCACGGAGTGTTTGCTCTCTTGTCATGGAATCGGGTTGTTACCTCTGTTTTCCTTAGACGCATGGCAGCGCGTTCTGTCTTAGACGCATATGTCAGTATTAGAATCACAGCCCTAGTGCCCTTCACGGTCGTGCACATACCGCAGCCTCCCGCGTCGATCGCTGGATGGATCAGGTAGAATATTCGGTCGTTAGCGTCCGCTGTTTCCAGTATATGTATCGTCACGCTTAGTATCTCTGCATCCACTCAATTGTTGCTCGAGCTTTTTATGTCCGATTTTGCAATGTTATTGCTTGATATGTATTTGTGTCCTGATTCAGTGCACAAGTCTTTATCATGCTGTGATGACTGGGTCCAGACTGGCCCTGAAGGAGTCTATGGTGACGCTCAGCGCGACGTGTGCGCGGGGGTGGGGTGGGTGTGGTGTGATGCTGAGGGAGCGTGTAATCTCTATCCGCCCCCCCCCCTTGCCCAGTGCTGGTTCCCGCTACCTGTCTGAGCTTTACTTCACATTCTCGATCGTTGCGTCACCGCCATTTTCCACCCAGGGGAAAGACATGGAGGACACATTGTGCATGCTGACGATCTCGGTGTATGCTCAAACTCAACCGATGTGTCAAGCGTAATACCATCGGACGATTTGACGATATTACAAGCCAACATACTCATACAATTACTAATCAGGTTTGTACATCCTAGATTGATCAGGTTTGTAGAGGATATACATTAATAGACAGTAGTACGGAAGGAAGGATCTTACCACATACTAGCTACACGTAGGTTCTATGCTGTGAAGATGAGCTAATCGCTCGCCATACAAAGACTGGGTGATTGCTGACGATGAAACTGAAAGTTACATCTGACGCCATCTAGAAGCCAGATTCCTATAACACTCTAGACATCTACAAAGTGTCACTCGACCACACAAGCTATACACTGTATGAGTTGATGCAATTCTGGTATGAGGCCAAGCAGGGTTTAGATATTTGAAGACTGCGTGGTGCAGAAGCCATGATGGGCAATTCTGGTAACTTGCACTGACTGCCGAGTATCGATCTCTTTTCTCCTGTGTAGCGGTTTAGATGAAGTCACATGGTTAAGAACACATAGCTCATCACGCGCGCACCAACACCAAGTGTAAGTGTAGTCTAAACCTCATACACTCGTAATCATGTTCTGCATTTTCATTTTTGGCGTCGAGATACTTACTATCCATTTGTAGTCTGCTAAACATAGCTGGCATCTAGTATGCTGGGAATGGTGTGATTGTGTTGTTGTAGCGAGACTTTCTATGATGTCTCAAAATATGTTGATTTGCTTTCCTATTGCAAGTTGTTGTGATCATATCGTCTAAATCCTTGCCATTGTATCATGAAAATATGATAGCGTCAGGATACCGTGTGTCCAGTATAAGTATCTACTCAGAATTGCTATAGCGTTCGATGAAGATCGCGCAGAATATAAGTCTACTATGGTACCAGACCTGTGTCATGATATAGGGATCTTTTATTATTCAACATGAAACGCATTATTGACTTACAAAGAAGCTGTTGTGGGCGTGTCGGTTGCAGCTACCTCTTCTTTACTTACTGATGTCGTTCCTTCTTCGGATCTTTCATTACTTGCCTCTGCAATACATTTCTGAATGTGCGATCTTATGGCCATAGCCATTTCGCCTTATACCCCGTTTGACCCCTTTCTATCTGGCACGACTCATCTCCGTCCTTTTCACGCATACCCACATTTAGCTCCAATTACGTGACTCACCCCCACCCCATTTTGCAACCCCCCCTTCCCCATCTCCCAATCGGAATTTTGCGCTCGTATTTTCGTAATTAGAAAGTTGCCCATTTACGTACTTTAACTTAACAAGCTTCCATAGTTATCTCTATTTCAGCTAAAAGGGATAGCTCACCCAAAAATGAAAATCCTGTTATGATTTACTCACCCTGGTTTGGTGAGTTGCTGGTCTCCATTGAGTTCCATAGTATGGAGAAAAAAGATCTATGGAAGTCAATGGGGACCAGAAATTGTTTGGTTCCCCACATTCTTCAAAATATCTACTTTTGTGCTCAACAGAAGAAATAAACTCATACAGGTTTGAGGGTGAGTAAATGATGACAGAGTTTTCATTTTTGGGTGAACTATCCATTTTACTAGTGTCATGGTGGAGCATTAGTTTGAAGAGAATCTTGTTAGTTGAATTATCTGTATAATTAAAAGACATCTGGTTCAAAGTCACAGACGCTTGACGTACGTTAGTGTTTGAGGAGTTACTGATGCTCTTGTGTTTCTGGTCTCAGGTTGAGAAGAATGAAGAGGCCGATCAGGAGATCAAGCAGGATGGAACCAAACCGGAGGAGAACGCCCACAAGGCCGCCACCAAGATCCAGGCCAGCTTCCGCGGACACATCACCCGGAAAAAGATGAAGGATGGAGAGAAAGACGAGGAGAACGACGCCGCTCCGGACGAGTCCGCCGAGGCCGAGGAGGAGAAGAAGGAGCGAGTCTCTCTGTCGGAAGAGAAACCTGCTGAGGTTTCCACGGAAACAGCAGAAGAGAGCAAACCGGCCGAGCAGCCCAACTCGCCAGCCGCAGAAGCCCCGCCCACCGCTGCCACTGACTCCGCCCCCTCGGACACGCCCACTAAAGAGGAGGCGCAGGAGCAGCTGCAGGAGGCGGAGAATCCAAAAGAGGCGGAGAACACGGCAGCCGAGGACCCCGCCCACGATGTAAACGCACAGGAGGAGGAGAAGAAAGAGGAGGAGAAGAAGGAGGAAGCCAAACAAGCCGATGTGCCTGACGCTGCAGAGAGCCAGGAGGCAGACCAAATAGACAAAAAAGGTGCGTCAGAAAAACACAGACACTCAGTTTGAGCTCTGAGATAGTCAGTGTGAGTGTGGAGAGTTTATCTCGTGGCGTGTACGGCCTTCAACCTTTCAGTCAACACTTTTCTAAGTGTGAAGACCACTTAAAAATCTAAAGAACCTTTTTCCACTATAAAGAACCTTAAAGGTTCTTCATGGAACCATCAGTGCCCATAAATAACCGTTCAACAGTTCTTAAAAGAACACATTTTTCCTGGTTGGAACAAAATTTTAATAAATTAAAAACCAAGCTTTTAGAGTATGAAAGAACCTTTGAAATTCTTAGCAATTTCAATTACACATGAACCACACCATCATACTGATGAGACATTTATTTGATTTATCATTGTATGAAATTTATAACAACATCAATATCTGAGAAGTAGACCATATTGGATGAAGGATTTTAATTATGGTTTCTAAAAACTGTGCAAATTTATGAAACCTACATATTTGTTTCTAACAGACAAAATCAGCAACAATTAATATTATTCTGAAAGTTTTCAGTCCAAATAAATCATTTTAACTCTCTGTATAAACGTTCACTTTCAGATAAAAAAGGTACTCAACCATATTGCAATGGTTCCTCATCCAAGAGACGTACATATTCATGTTCATCAACAACATTTTCCAAAAGTGTGTTGGGCGCTAGGGGAAATGCCAATTATATAGTTTATAATAGTGTTTTGGCACTAATATATCTTATTAGATAATTTTACAAAAAGTATTTTTGACACCCAATGGTGACCCGAACACAAAACGTTTAACATTGTTAAATTTCATAAAAAAAGTTTCTAATAGTTTCTTTCATAGAAGGAAACTGTTAAAATTTTAAACAAAATGTCAACATTTTGTGTTCGGGTCTTTTGGACCTGAAGGGATGCATCAAATTTCCAAAAAATGTTAAGGGTAAAATGTACGTATCTTTCTGGTGTCAAAAAAATAGGTCTGTGCAAAAAATCAAATGCGATTTTTATGTTCATCTTGTCAGTAAAGCCGGTTCTGTGATTAGTAGTAAATCTCCAGCATGTGCTTTCAGATGGAGTGGCATTTACCACACAGAGCCGTAGTTCACCGTTGCTGCTAGCTCAACTACACCCTCATAACACATTCAAGTCTGTTTTGACTAGGGCTGTGCAAAAAATCGAATGCGATTTTCAATCACTGACAAGCTACACAAAATCGCGTTCAAAATCGCAGGCAATTCATTGTGAACTACGGCTCTGTGTAGTAAATGCCGCTCCATCTGAAAGCACGTGCTGACGAGATGCGCATGAAAATCGCATTCGATTTTTTGCACAGCCCTAGTCAAAACAGTCTTGAATGTGTTATGAGGGTGTAGTTGAGTTAGCAGCAACGGTACAATAAACATATGTATATAAAAACTGAAAGAAGTTTGACAGAAAATCCAAGCGGCTGTCCATTTATCTGAAAGTGAGAGTCATGAATCCATTTCCGGTGGAGAGCTGCGGTTTGCCTGAAAGCTGTTCATTGAGATGCATTCATGAGAGCAAGTGTTTCAGTAATGCACATTATCTGGTCCACTCGCGGTCCATCAGCGTTCTGTAAGAGTGTGGGGAACTGAAGCTGTTTCTTGTGGTGTTTGCAGAGGCCGTCGAAGACTCCAAACCAGCAGAGGAGGCCGTTTCAGACGAGAATGTTTAACAGATGACCAGTGAAATGTAAAATCCTAAGTAACCGACAGACTGCTCTTGATGATGAAGACGGTCTGTTTTTATGTTTGTCCTCTCTTTTCTGGTGTGGCAATGATTTTCTGAGGTGTGGAGGGAGTTTTCCAGTGCGGATCGATCTCTTCATCCATCCGTCTGGAGCTCATCGCATGAGAATCTTTCCTCCAGAGACGAGAACCTTCTCACACGCACCCAACTAATACATGTGGCTTCTTTTAGTGTCCTTGGTGTTGTTATGAGCGTTTAATTGGAGATATTGCTGCACTGATGTTAAAAATCGAGAAAATCCAACAAAAAGAAAATGCGCCAGCCTTTCTGTTCAAGTGAGTTTGAATCTAAGGAGTAAAATCGTGGAAAATGGTTTCATGTCTGTTTTCAAAATAAAGAAATGTGCCAATTACGTTCACGACGTGCTTCGTTCTTTCAGCCTGTGGGTTTGTCTGACCTCATTTATTTCTATAAAATCCAGATTGTTTACTAAACAGGGAAGTATTTATTTTGTCAAATATGAGACAATTCAGATTCTCTTAAAAAAAACGACAGCAGTGTCATTATTCAGCTCCACTCAGTTCAGTGTTGATTCAGGTCAGTTCAATAACTAAAGTTCATCAATTGTTAAACGAATTTCCGCTATAAGCAGCTCTAGTTTGTCTAAGGATCTGCTCTCATTTAGATTATGTTCTGATGAGTAATTACATAAGCGCAGGATCATAATTAATGTCAGACGTGCGATCATATCATCAATATTAATTATAACCTGTGTGAGCTGAATGATTCTGTTTAATGGTTCAACCAGAAATCCAGTTTTAGGTTCCATAGTCAGTTTGAATTCAACATGCCGTAATGTCCGTTTTGTATTTTATTTCATTATTGCAGACGTTATTACAGTTTTTCACATTTGCTAAGACACTAAGCCCCATTCTCTGAACCACATTTTCAACAGCCTATTTGTCAAATAAATCACTTTCTGCAAAACCTTAAACAAGTTCAGGCAGTTTAGACACTGTTTGCAGATCTCATGCACTCTTTTAGCAAAACTCTAAACACATTCTCACTCACTAAAACACAATTCGCACTGTGATGAAGTTGTGATGCAAAACCCTAAACAGAAGAAAGCTAAATTTAAGCACAACTGCAACACGGCTATCATCGTTTATACACAATTCACGAGTTCACACTTACATATAATAAACAGAGTAAAGGTTATGCGTATTTGGCATGCTGTCCGAGGGGAGGGCTCCGAGCTCGGAATTTTTGGCCCGAACCCAGAATACCCCCCCCTACAGGTTAGGACAGGAATAGTTGTAAGTGCGGAGAAGTGGTGGCGGAGGGATGCTGGAAAACTGTCAAGGAACAGAGGTAAGTCTGCCGGTTATATACACACTCTTATTATTGGTATTGGGGTTGATTACTGATTGTGCACCTCTCGTGTTAATTAGGTTAATTATCTGAACGTGCTCCTCCCGAACTTTGTTAATAAAATATAATTTCACGAGTTCACACTTACATATAATAAACAGAGTAAATGTTATGTGTATTTGGAGTGCTGTCCGAAGGGAGGGCTCCAAGCTCAGAATTTTGGCCTGAACCCAGAGTACCCCCAAAAAGCAACAGAGCAAATGACAGCCGCCCGATTAATAACCCTCCTAAAATGATTGCCGAAAATTTGGTGGGCTGGTGTTTCAGGAAGAAACTTAGTCTTCTGACCAGGAGGGCCCACACAGACTCCGACGGAAGCAGCTCACAGCGCCGGGTGGACAGGCCCTACCAGCCGATGGTAGGGAACAGCGTGATTTGGGGCGCTCAATCGGGTGGGCTCACACCGCTTCTTGAGGGGAGCAGCTCGTGGCGTCAGACCGGTGAGTCTTACCGACCGATAAAGTAGGAGCAGTGTGTTTGGCAAACCGACCAGCGTGTTTGGGCCCCACTAGACAATGAACGAGGAGCAGCGTGATTTGGGAAGCCTGATCAGGAGTGCTCACACCGCTTCTTGATGGGAGCAGGTCACAGCGTCGGACAGGTGAGCCCTACTGGTCGATGATGGAGTGGACGAGGCTTGAATCAGCTGACCGGGAAGGTCCACAAAGTTTTAACGGGAGCAACTCATGGCGTCAGATGGTTGGACTTTACCGGCCGATGGATGGGTTGATGTGTTTTTAATGTGGGACCGATTGGTCCTGGTGTAGCTTTTGAAAGCATCTGAAGACCATTACCCGAGAGCTTGGATTTGATGCTTGGATTTGAGAGGCTGGAGCAGTTATCCACCTGATTGTTGAAGAATGGATTTGAGATGTTTTCGGAACCAAAAGCGAGATACGGGTTTGTTGGAGTCATCAAGAAATAGGGGTTCAATAGGGGATTTTGCCTGGGAGTTCCTGGATTGGATGTACGTGAGGACAGTTTGGTAGGGTTGGATTGGTGACAGAAGATTGAAAATATCGATAAAATGGCCTTTCATGGCTTGGGCCATCTTGCTTTGTTTAATCAAAAAGGAAATAGTTTCACTGTCGAGGAAGGATGAGTCGAAGATGTTGTGGTGGATTTTTGGATTGAAATTAGAAGTGATGGCGAGTTCAGAACATCTGAGAAAACCAAAAAAAGACAAAATAAACATAGCGTCGAGTGTGCGGGTGGTATTGATGGACTGGTAGCCTGAACGGAGGGTATGAATACATTTTGTGAGAATGTCTAGCGTTATTGGTTGTCTGATGTCGGGGCTGGTGGGCTGGGATCCCTTTGATCAAGAGGGAGATTTGGGAGTCGTTTATTTCAGGGGAGGAAGTGCCAAAAATCAGTTTGTGAAAAAATTGGATGCCGCTTAGGTACCCTTTGATGGACCCAACTTGGAGGCCCTTAACGCTGTTGAGGTAGGAGACAAATGAGGAGATTGAGAGGAGAGAGAAATCAGGAAACGACAGGTTATATGAAAGGTGGAATGCTTTAAAACACCTCCACGCTGTCACGTAAGACTGGAGGGTTCTGGGAGACACTGCTTGGAGGATGGTGTTGAGAAGGGGTTTTAATGGGTGGGTTACGGAAATATTAGTTCTGAATAGTGAGTCACTGGAGTTGGGAATTGGTCCGCATCTGGAGCCAGTGTCCTGAATTTCTGAAACAGAAAATGAGAAAGAGAGTCAGCTATTTGATTTTTCTGACCCGGGAACATGTTTGGCAATTATGATAAATTGGTCACCTGAGATCCAGGTGAGGCGTCTTAAAAGAGGCATCAGAGCGTGTGAATGAGAACTGCCTTTATTAATGCACTGAACTGTTGCTTCATTGTCACAATGCACTAAAATACTGTTAGCAGTCCATTCTTTCCCCCACAGGAAGGCTGCTACTACAACAGGGTAAAGCTCGAACAGCGCTGAGGACTGTGGTGTGTCCTGAAGCTGGGGGGGCCATGGGGATGCGAACCAGCACCTTTGATAAAAGCCCCTGAAGCCGACTGAGGGAGCTGCATATGTGAACAGTTGAATGTCAACGGGAGAAGATGCAAGATTGTTGTAGAAAAAGGATTAGCCGTTCCACTGTTTTAGGAATGTTATCCATAATGAGAGTTCATTGTGACAAGGCTGAGTTATGGAAATTCTTTCCTCTAGCACGTAAACCAAGGACGTGAGGGAGAGATGCTGCCAAATAAAAAGGGCAGCCCTGAGGGATAATACACATGGCAAAGTTTAGGTAGCCAAGCAAGGATAGGAGTTCACGTTTTCAACAGCTTGAGTAGTCTGAGAGGGTGGATGCTATGAAGATTATCCTGTCGATTTTTTCCTTGGGCAGAGAAGCCTGGAATTGGAGTCTAAATTGATGCTCAGGAACTCGATGGAAGTGACAGGACCCATGGTTTTTTCCTGGGCAATGGGGATTCCAAGCTTGGAAAAAACTTTTTGAACTGTAAGGATATGCACAGCTGGAATAGCGTCGGGAAGCGAGATGATTAGAAAGTCATCAAGTAAGTGAATGAGGTGAGGAATTGCGTAATTGTTTGATAAAATCCAACAAACGGCCTCTGATAGCATGTCTTCTTGGGGCTACTTTTGCAACAAAGTTAAACGTACAGCAAAATAGAATTTCCCGTGTCAGCGTACCCCGAAAAGTTGCCATGAATCCGGATGGATGGGCATCACTTTGAATGCTGAGGTGATGTCGATTTTTGCCATCCAAGTGCCGTGACCCACTATTTTTAACATATCGATTGCATGATAAATATTGTGGTATTTGAGAGAAAATTCGTCGAGAGGAATCAAGCTGTTTATGCTTGGGAACGAGGAATTATGAGCTGACAGGTCGATTATGAGGCGTTTCTTACCTGAAAATTTTCTGGTGGCTACTCCAATAAGGCTAATTCGGAAAACTGGAAAGAGGGAAGCGTTGAAAGGGCCGATCATGAAGCCTGAATCTACTTCTTTTTTTAATCAGATTATCTACGACATCGGGCTCTACGAGAGTGGATTGGAGATTGTTACAGGTAATGCTTTCAGAAAGTGGGCATTCTACACCGGGTTTAAAACCGTGTTTGAGGCTGGACAGCAGTTAATTAGTGAATTCTGTGTCTGGGTTGTTACATAGTTCGATAGATAGGTGAGAAATATTCACAAGAGACGATAAGTTGTTTTTTTAGCCGATTACCTTACAGGACATACATGACGTGCATGAGCACCACCACTGAAACTGCAGATATGAAGATACCGGCAATGCTGTTTGGAGCATTTGCCGAGGTTGAAATGGTTGCAGGGCTGCCTGCTGTAGGTAGAAGGAGCATTCCTTCTAAAATCCAGATGTGACTGGGCAGGGAGGAATAGAGGGCATTTGTGGGCATAGCATAGTGGAATGAGCCACCAACTGACCTGCAGACCACGCATGAGATGTTTCTGCAGCCTATAAACAATCTGCTGTGAAGGTCGGGCATTGGTTCCACTGGGAGACCCGTACTGCGCATTTTGCAGAGAAGAGCTTGAGGTAGGTGTAGAAATGCCCTCCTCCGTAGGATGATGCAAGCTCAACTATTAGCGCCAAATAATCGTTTAGTTCATGCCGCCTATGGGGGAAGGCTGAGCAGATTATTTCAGTTTACCGGCTGAACGCAATTGTGAATTCGGAAATAAACAATATGCGGGATGATAGTGGGTTTTGGCTTTTTCGAGTTACTGAAAAGTCTCTGCAGTCCAGATTAGATTCGGTTAGATTCAGGTGCAGGAATCAAAGAAAGTAGCTGCTAGGATCTGTGCTCGGATGTTGTGAGCCACTGGTGGGGGCTCCGAGGGAACAGCATTTGATGGGACGGGCAGAGTTGTTGCTGTGTATAGAGAATATTGTGATTTTGAGTGCAGTATAGAGGAGTAAGGGAGAGGATGAGTAGCCGCGATTGTCGGTGGAGGCAGCCTCATGCTTAGATCGGGCTCTGAAGTTTGAGGAGGTAGACTGTAATATGAAAAAGGAGAACATTGAGATGTGTGGGCCTGAGTAGCAAGCTGAGGCAGCCTCACGCTTGTTTCAGCTACTGTAGGACACGGGAAGGGGGTGGGATTTGTGACACCCTGAAGAGGTTGTGTAGCTTGCGCCGCTAGCGGAGGCAGCCTCATGCTAGTGTTTGCTACGGGAGCTGGAGGCCACTGAAAAGGAAAGAGATTATCAGTAGCAGGACCAGACTGAGAGGCTGAAGGAGGGCCAGCGGGCCCAGCTGCATACGGCTCTGCGGCAGGGAGAGCGCAGTGAAAGGTTGAGCCGGAACGGGAGGTTAATGAAGATTATGAACGCGATATTGCGTAGCTTGTCAGTGAACTATAGCTCTGTGTAGTAAATGCCGGTCCATCTGAACGCACGTGATGGAGATTTACTACTAATCACAGAACCGGCTTTACTGATGAGATGCGCATTTGCATGTGATTTATTGTGCAGCCCTATCGTAAGGTAATGTAAAGATCGTACAGTTCTGCTTTGTTCATTCTTCGCGAGAACTGCACTTCAGGATTGATCAGCGCTTGCCTCAAGCTTAATACTGTCCACTTCTCAATAGGAGGAATTGTTGACCCCGCTGAACAATAGGAGGACGCCGGGGAAGTAGTTGGAGGTCTCGCTGGTGGAGGTGAGGATTGGCCTCGGCGTCTTGCTGAGCGTGTGGCTGGCCGAGCAGAGCAGCGGCCCCGTGATGAAGTCTCGGGATCTGCGGCTTTGTTTGGTGGTGTAGTGATGGTCCTGGGTCCAGCAGATTGCGGCATAGGATCCGAGGAGAATTCAGGCTCGTCGTTGGATGGAGACAGTTCGATTTGCGACATTGTGTAGACAGAGCAAAAATCGAATGCTGGAAAACTGTCAAGGAACAGAGGTACGTTTGCTGTGTATATACACACACCTCTTATCTTGTTAATTGGGTTGATTATCTGAAAGTGCTCCTCCTGAACTTTGTTAATAAAGCATCATTAAATAAAAATGTTCACACTTGTTTCTAAATATGTGAATGTATAAGCCAGTCAGTGCCGCTGCTGGCCAAATGAGTGTCCTAAGCAGAACTCTATTGTTGTGCCCCCTCCCTCAATTATTATGGAAGTAAAAAAACGCTTACTATAGCAGTCAAAATAGAAACACTTGTTATTTTTTTAAAAAAGAGAATAAATAAATAAATTGTAATTACATTGTATTATTTACAAATTACAATTGCAGCTAGACAGTCGCCTATGGCTATGATTTTATTAATACAGATGTCTGATTGATTTTATAGTCTCAAGCATTCGGAAATCATGCAAAATAAAAGTAAGCATTTTACTACGATACAAAACATGGTAATTTTTGAAAAGGTGGTGATGTCACATGTTATTGGTGGAAGAAATTGAGGCTAGCATTTCTATCACAAAAAGGTGGCCAAAAATGAAAGATTAAGTAGATACTTGAATTAAATATTTGGTCAATATTAAAAGGATTTGATTTTCCTGTAAGTGTTACAACAGCAATTACCAGGCCTTTGGCGCTCTTGCAGGCATTTGTAATAATATGTAATGTACATAAATTGTTTATTTTGTATTACTATGTATTTTAACAGTGTTATTCAATGAAATCATATGATTATTATTAATTAACCAATCATTATTGCCTCATTGTTTTTATATAATGCATTTTAAGTCATGCAAACTAGAATATTAAAGCAGATGTTATTATTGACATTAAAACACGTTATTAACGTCAACAACCAAAAAAGTTTCACACGTAGATGGCCGGTTATTTTTTATTTATGTACAGTATAGTGTCTGTAGGTACTATAATAATATCGAACAAGTTTTTTGAAGCAATGGGAGGTCAGTACCAACACGACTGGTCTTGTGATCGTAGGTGTGCTCACTGAGTCCTCAAGACCATAGCACATCTCTCCACCCCTTACGTCCCCAATTTCTCTCTCTTATTATATGATTCACTTCCTCACGCGACATGTCACGACCGCTCATGGCGCCCCTATTATTACGTTGATTGGTCAAATTATATTTTACATCCACCTTCTCAGAATTCTACAAAATGTTAATTATTTTACAAAATAAGAGGGATCATACAAAATACATGTTATTTTTTATTGTTATTAATACTGGACGGGCGTATCACAAACATCTTAAGGCTAAAAGTACCTTATAACTCGCCGATGTAGGAGAAAATCTTAAAAATAATGGGTGTGTCAGTCCTAAATTTAGGACTCCTCATTTTTTGCTCTAAGAGTATTTCACAAAGTGTTTCAGCACTAAAACTAGCTCCTAAATCTGTGAAACGTTAGGAGCAGTGAAGAGAACTAAGAGCAAGACACAAAAATATTCTGGCTGATCGTCCGCGAAAGCGATTGCCGTGGCAAGTGTAAAACTGCATTTTATGGGTTTTATTGGCCATTTAAAGGTTTTTCAACATGTAAAAAGTACTGCATGCGCTATAATTTGTCAAATGTAACCCTTGAATGCAATCAAGTCTCTGTTTATTAAAAGGCTGTTTATATGCATATTCACTAATTATGAGGAGCACACATGTAAGAGGCTGACAATTAGCAGAACATATACTTGTTTAATTAGTGACACAGTCTGCATTTTAAAATCTTTATTTGAATATGGAAACCTTTATCTTTACTCCAAAATATTTCTGAGTAAATCTCTGACAGAGACTATCAGCCAATCACTGTGTGCATAGTTAATAAGCTTGAGAAATCAGCCGTAGCAAGCTGGCTCAGCCCCGCCCCCTTACTCTGAGCTTAAGACTTCTCTCTATTCCTTAGTAATTTTGTCTCAGCAGCTTTGTGAATAGGGTTTAAGAGAAAACTCTCAGCTAAAAAACTTTTACTGCTATTTAGGAGAACTCTTAGTGGTAAGGTAAAATGTTATGTGAATACAGGTCCTGAATAAGATATTTCACATAAAAGATGTTTAGTCCACAAGAGAAAATAATAGCTGAATTTATAAAAACGACTCTTAATACGGTGCTGTTACCTGAATGATCCACAGCTGTGTTTATTGTTTAGTGATAGTTTGCCCTGAACAGTTAAACTGCCTGCTGCTCCTCAGAAAAATCTGTGGTTTTCCAGCATTTTTGTGCATTGAACCTTTCAATGATGGACGTATGATTTTGAGCTCCATCTTTTCACACTGAGGGACACATTTGTGTCATTAGTGTAAGATCAGGCACACGAGTCTTTGAAGACTTCAGTGAGGAAACACCGTGGCTTACCAAAAGGTATTTCACATGTTTCTTATTGTTGGTCACACATAGACTATTATAGGTCAAATATTTATTAGAGTATAAAGTTTATATTAAATGTTTTTTACAAAAATTGTGGGTTGGTTGATTGTAATTTGTAAATAGTCAGATTAAATGACATTTTTGACCTGCATTAAACCAGGTAATTTAGATGTTACTACATAAAGCTCACTATTTAGTTTACCAGAAAAAAAAAACTTATGTAGTGTAAAAAAAATAAATTTGGCTTTTGTTTTGTGATTTGACAGCTATGTATGACCTTGCTATAATAAATCATACCAGCATGCATTAAATGTTCTCTGAAGTGTCTCATATTCCTCTGTTTGGTGAAAAGCTTATATATTTTAATATTCAATTAAATAATTTAGCCACAGTATGCTTGAGACTATTCAAGAGCGGATGTGAAATTCTGATTTATTTAAAAATAAAAGCTGATTATATATAGAGAGCCCACACTTTGTAAAACATCAGTTTTCAGAAGTTACAGAGAGTTAAACCGTTTGAGGTGACCTGGGAAGACCTCTCTTTTACAAGGGAAATAAAACGTGGTGAAATACTGTATGTTGTATACGTGCACATACGTTGCTGTTGAGTTTAGATGTGAAATATTTAGTCCATATTTGATCATGTGTGTAGACCTTAACATATTATTCTGTTAAATATAAATGTAGCAATGCTGAGAAGTATATACAGTTTTTAGAGCAACACGTGCTTTCATTCAGACAATGTCTTTTTCAGAAGGCTTTGCATATTTCAGTGAGACAATGCTAAAGCGCATACTGCATCTATTACAACAGCACGGCTTATAGCCAAGTAACATTAGCTGAAATTGTTTTATATAGACTCTTTTAAGAGCTTCAACCCGTCTTTTATCTCAGCTCTCATAGAAACATGTGATTCCGTCTCACATTGAGTGCTAATGTTTTTTACAGCAACCTAAAGACACAGCTCTGAGATGCATGCCTCACTTCTTTATCGTTCGTCTGTTTTTGGGTTCCTGGAGAACCACAACAGAGCATGCAAGCAAATGTAGAGTTGGTTTGCGGGAGCCTGTTGACTTCAGCTATTCGAGTGCTTCCAAACATCCACGGTATCAACAGATATTTCTGTATTTCATTAACATCAGTGTGTAGAGACAGAATCTCCCTCAATCACTGATATTGTCTATATTTCACCTGTGACGTCTAAAGAACAAATACAAATATACATGTATACATGACCTAGACTACCAAACACCAGCACAATAAGCTGGCATCTGTACCCAAGGTTCTCAATGGTAGATATCAATGACTGATATTTTAAAGTCTTAGAGCAGTAAGAGTCCTCCATAAACAAGTCAAATGAACATGACACCTCAAATAGTGTCCCTGTTTCGCCATTCTGAGAGATGTTAACGATATCTGGTGTATTAGCAATTCCTAGAAAAGTGTTTGCAGGTGAATTGAACCATTCAGATTGTACAGTAGTGTGTTTAAAGATCTGCTCATCAGCCACACGGGGAATCTGAGCAGCAATAAGGTACACAAGTCTGTCATGTCTGGCAGGAGATAATCTGTAAATGGGAAAAATGTCATGATGGGGCTACTGACTAGGGTGAGGAGGGTTCATGCAGCAGGCAGAGGGGGGACGGGGAAGGGGAACCCAGTGATAGGTTGTATTTTGTAGGAAGAACCTGTAGACGTGCTTTTACACAGAAAGTGAGGATCTCCTCACTGATGGTGGCATTGCTGTAAATGGTGTGTGATACAGAGTGGTCCGCGCAGGGCAGTTTTGCCAACTTTCCCTGGAGTTTTAAATTGGACCAGTACTCCATATTTTGGGCTCTTTGAATAGACAAGAGAGCCTGCCTTGATGTTCTCGGCTGGAGCAGCTGAACAATGTTGTTATGGTGCAGCCTGGCTTCCACGATGACAGATGGGTCCTCTACGACTGCATCAGAGACCTCTACAGGTTGGGAGTGGGAGGTCCACTTCAGTTCAGTACCTGTCCTCCAGCATAGGTCGTTTAAGTCTGGCCAGTCTGATAACACACCAAATCCCTGTGCCCGTCCATCCAGCTTTCCGTTGGTCTTTCTTTTAAAACCCAGGAAGCTGTCTTCCCCGCCGCATGCGTGTGGCACCTTCCGTCTTTTAAAATCCAGCAATAAGGATGCTCTGACCATTCGCCCCACGATATCATCACAGTTCAGCATATTGATAAGGTGAGACTGTCTTGTGGCTATGTTTTTTACAGCAACTCAGAGACACAGCTCTGAGATGCGTGCGTCACTTCTTTATCGTTCGTCTGTTTTCGGGTTCCTGGAAAACCACAACAGAGCATGCAAGCAAATGTAGAGTTGGTTTCCGTGAGCCTGTTGACTTCAGCTATTTGAGTGCTTCCAAACATCCACTATTTCTGTATTTCATTAACATCAGTGTGTAGAGACAGAATCTCCCTCAATCACTGATATTGTCTCTATTTCACCTGTGACGTCTTATGACACACACTCACTCATATGCACGCACGCACACTCACTCACACACATGCGCGGCACACCACCCACTCACTCACGCACGCACGCACGCACTCACTCACTCACTCATACGCACGCACTCTCACTCACACTCACTCACACACACCCACTCCCTCACACACGTGCTCACTCACTCACACACACCCACTCACTCACACACACACACACACGCTCATCACTACCATACCCCCCCCCCCCCCCCCACCAATCACTCCTCACTCCCACCGCGCACCCCTCACTCACTCACGCACGCACACTCACACATGCGCTCACTCACTCACACTCACCCACTCACTCACGCACGCACACTCACACACGCGCTCACTCACTCACACTCACCCACTCACTCACTCACGCACGCACGCACACTCACACACGCGCTCACTCACTCACACTCACCCAATCACTCACTCACTCACGCACGCAGCACACGCGCTCACTCACACACTCACCACTCCTCACTCACTCCGCACGCACGACACTCACACACGCGCTACAACCCTCACACTCACCCACTCACTCACATCACACCACCCACTCACCACTCACCAATCATCCGCGCACACTCCCTCACACACACGCGCTGGCACACCACCCACTCACTCCCGCACGCACGCACGACTCACTCACTCACTCATGACGCACACGCACTCACACTCACTCACACAAACCCCTCACTCACACACGCGGATCACCTCACTCACACACACCCACTCACTCACTCACAAACACGCGCTCACTCACTCACTACACCCACTCACTCACACACACACACGCGCTCACTCACACACTCACACACCCCACTCACTCCCTCACTCACGCACGCACACTCACACACGCGCTCACTCACTCACACTCACCCACTCACTCACTCACACGCCCATCACCACGCGCGCACTCACTCAACTACCACTCATCACTCACTTCACTCACGCACGCACATCACACACGCCCGCTCCACCACTCACACTCACCCACTCAATCCAATCACTCACGCACGCACACGCGCTCACTCACTCACACAGCACCCAATCACTCACTCACGCACGCCCACCACACACTCACTCACTCACCCACTCACCCACTCACTCACTCACTCACTCACATCACTCACTCACTCACATCACTCCATAGGCACACTAACTCACACACCGCGGCGGAACACACCCCACTCACTCACAAACACGCGCGGGCCACACACCCACTCACTCACCACTCACATAAGCACCCTCACTCACACACGCACTCACTAACACTCACACACGACCCACTCACTTCACTCACTCACTCACTCACACACACCCACTCACTCACTCACTCACTCTCTCTTTCTCTCTCACACACACATACACACTCACTCACAATCACACACACACTCACGCTCACATACACACACTCTCACTCACACACGCGCTCACTCACACTCACACACACCACTCACTCACTCACCACTCCCGCACGCACACCACCCAATCACTCACTCACACCACCCACTCACTCACTCACTCACGCCGCACACCTCACACATGCGCTCACTCACTCACTCACTCACCCACCACTCACTCACTCACTCACACACAACCCAGCACTCACTCACTCCAATCACACGCACATCACTCACCACACGCGGCTGGCAACACACCCACTCACTCACTCACTCAATCATACGCCCACTCACTCACACACTCACTCCACTCACTCACTCACACTCACACACACCCACTCACCATCACTCACTCACACACACACGCGCGCTCACTCACTCACACACACACACTCACCTCGCTCACTCACACACACACACACAACTCTAACTCACACACACTCTCTCACTCCTCACTCACGCAGCACACCACACAACGCGCTCACTCACATCCACACACACCCACTCACCCATCATCACACACACACGCGCGCTCACTCACTCACACTCCACCACTCACTCACTCACTCACTCACACACGCGCACACACACACACACCCCCACACACTCCCTCACTCACCAATCACGCACCACACTCACACCACCGACGCTCCTCACACTTCACACACAAACTCACCCGCACCACTCACTCATACGCACACGCACTCAACACCCACGCGCTGCACACACACCCACTCACCACACACAACACACACACACTCACACCACGCGCTGGCAACAAAACACTCAATCAAAAACACACCACAACACTCCACCACACACGCGCTGGCACACACACCCACTCACTCACACACACACACACACACTCACACACACGCACAAACACACACACACACACACACACTCACACACACACACACACACTCACACACACGCGCACGCACACACACACACTCACTCACACACACACACACACACACACTCACACACACACGCACCACAATCGACTAGTCGCTTCATGTCAGCAGTGGTCAGGTTCAGTCACTTTGGGGCCAAAACATTTCTGAATGCAGTACAGGTCATAAACCCCGCCCTCTCCATGTAAATGAATGGGACGTGAGCCAAACAAAAAAATAACGAGTGTTTTCTCATATGTTTGCTTTTATTGAGTAATTTGATAGCATAAATAAGTGGTAGCGGTGTCATGATTGTGTGTCTGCGGGATTCTGATACCACGATCACTACTGCGCAGACTCCGAATCCAAAAAAGATTCGCAAAATAGTTTCACTTTTCCGCTGGAAGGAAGGGAGACGCCGCGTGCATTCTTTACAGGCTCGTTTACAGTAAGCGACTGCTCCGCTCGTCTCTGAATATCTTCCACTGATTAAAATACTGTGTACCTTTAAAAGCGTCACTCACATGAGAAACAGAGTTTAGGCGATCTTTGCACTCCTGGGCGCGGCTCGTGGAGGAAGAACGCGATGGAGACTCAGCGGAACAGCAGAATATCACTTCATCTCCATCAATCATCACAGTCACGGCTCAAGGAAAACACGCAGAGGGCAATGTTGCTGTCTCTGTTGCTTCTGCGCGGTAAGCGGATTCGTGTTATTCTTTTAGCTCCATTCAGGAGACTTTCGGTTTCAGACATCAGCTACCTATTAAGCCTTTAGCGTTCAATAGCGAAACCAACATTTATAAATAATGAGGAAAACTTTTCTGCAAGTCGCATCTCAATCAGCCGTCGATATCTGCTGGAGATATTCACCCGTCGTGTGTCCACTGCAGCCCGAGTAAATCATTCAAAGCTGTTTAACGTACAAACAGTCATATTGGATGTGACATGTCTCACACAATGATTGCATTTAAGCACATTCTTAAACCGATGCTTAATAATCCGACAACCCGTGCTAGAACGTGGGCGTTTCCTATGAAGGTATTTTTGGTGCAAAACAACTGAGTGACCGTGACAGCGGAATTTGTAGTTGTAGAGAATAGCCACACATGTGTATCAGTAAATCTGAAGTCACAGACAAAAGTTGCAAACTTGTAGATATTTTTTTCTCTCCCACAAACACAACACAACAGTTACACGTTCTTGAATCCTTCACTGCAGGTGCACAAATCCTAGTCTACGAATCACAAATCAAGAAACTCGTACGCTCACAAGTTTTGCTACTATTGCTGCAGTGAATATGGTGCAAAACACATTCACACACCTGCATCAAAAATGTGAAGTCACAGACGAATTTTGTACATCCGCAAATCAGTTTGTGAATTCTTGCAATGAGATTTGCACGCTTGTAGAATGTTTTCTTACATATATATTTTTTTCTTGGATACTTTGTTAGAACAAACACAAGTGCATAATACAGCGGCGTGATCTGCTGCTACGAGTCTCAAACACTGTTTTTCGCTTGCAAATGACAAGTTTCACGCTCTCTCCCTTATGCACCGCCTATCTGTGTGATAAATGGTGCAAAAGTGATTTGTGCATCTGTAGAGGCAACGGCGCGCACTGTTCAGAGAGCAGAGAATTTCAGCCAATCAGAAGAGCTCATTTGGGCGCCTGAAACACGCCCCCTAGTTTTAGCCACAACCCCGAAAAATCGCGAGCTGCGAGCATCCTGACAGCGACAAGTATCAAAAAAGTTAAGTGGCTATTTTTTCTTTCTTTGAAATCATTTGTTTATAGCTTAAATACAACTACGTTGGTAAACAGTGTTTCTTAGTTAAGTTAGCAAATCTTATTTCACGAAAGGTAAGCTAACGTTAGCCTACCTGCACTGTTAAGTGTGCTATTCAATCGTCTCGTATTAAATTACACTGTCTAATATAACGATTTATTCCTTGTATTCTGTTATGCTTTACCTCATAGAAAAATGACAGATCAGGGTGCATCTTCGCAGGTGAGTGAGTTAAAACCAAGGGTACCATGTTTTTTTTCTTTGGTGAATAGTAATTTTTATTGGGATAGCCTACTATAGTAAACTAAAGGTAATTTACAGCAGGCAATCTATAGTAGGTCATTTGCCTAGTAATTACTACGCTCAGTGTTGGGTAGGATTACTAATTACTTTAGTTATCTCAGTTTTCATTCCTTTGAGAATCCTTGTTTTGTGATTTGGCTCAATATCTACTACTATAGATATTTACCTACTATAGATTGCCTGCTGTAAATTACCTTTAGTTTACCTTTAGTTTTCTATAAGGTAAAGCATAACAGAATACAAGGAATAAATCGTTATATTAGACAGTGTAATTTAATACGAGACGATTGAATAGCACACTTAACAGTGCAGGTAGGCTAACGTTAGCTTACCTTTCGTGAAATAAGATTTGCTAACCTAACTAAGAAACACTGTTTACCAACGTAGCTATATTTAAGCTATAAACAAATGATTTCAGAAAGAAAAAATAGCCACAGTACCTTTTCTGATACTTGTCGCTGTCAAGATGCTCGCAGCTCGCGATTTTTCGGGGTTGTGGCTAAAACTAGGGGGCGTGTTTCAGGCGCCCAAATGAGCTCTTCTGATTGGCTGAAATTCTCTGCTCTCTGAACAGTGCGCGCCGTTGCCTCTACAGATGCACAAATCACTTTTGCACCATTTATCACACAGATAGGCGGTGCATAAGGGAGAGAGAGCGTGAAACTTGTCATTTGCAAGCGAAAAACAGTGTTTGAGACTCGTAGCAGCAGATTCACGCCGTTGTAGTTATGCACTTGTGTTTGTGCTAGAAAAAGCATCCAAGAAAAAAATATATATGTAAGAAAACATTCTACAAGCGTGCAAACCTAATTGCAAGAATTCACAAACTGATTTGCGGAAGTACAAAATTCGTCTGTGACTTCACATATTTGATGCAGGTGTGTGAATGTGTTTTGAACCATATTCACTGCAGCAATAGTAGCAAAACATGTGAGCGTACGAGTTTCTTGATTTGTGATTCGTAGACTAGGATTTGGGCACCTGCAGTGAAGGATTCAAGAACGTGTAACTGTTGAGTTGTGTTTGTGGGAGAGAAAAAAATATACAAGTTTGCAACTTTTGTCTGTGAATTCAGATTTACTGATACACATGTGTGGCTATTCTCTACAACTACAAATTCAGCTGGCACGGTCACTCAGTTGTTTTGCACCAAAATACCTTCATGTTGCAGCTGATTTTCGAATACTCTGGGTTTGTGCTTTATTCCTGGTCTGTCTGAATACTGTAGTCTGATTGGCTGGGCAGGGATGTAGTAAAACGTTTAATGCACAGGTGTAAAGTGCTGCCTTTAATTGTTGCCACACTAACACACACACACACACACAGGTTTGGTTTTGTGAAAAGTGGGGACATCCCATAAAAATGTTTTTTATGCTGTACAGACCGTATGTTCTATTGCCCTACACCAACCCTACACCTAAACCTACCCCCACAGGAGACTTTCTGCTTATTTCAGATTTCAATACACTCCATTCTGTGTGATTTATAAGCGTTTGAAAAGTGGGGACATGGGGTAATGTCCTGAAAAGTAACCTTCTAACCTTCTTGTAATACCTATGTCATACCCTTGTCATTATACAAATTTATGTCCTCATTTGGCACAAAAACGCGCACACACTCTCACACACACTCGCACACACTCGCACACACGTACCCCTCTAGACACACAACACTAGCACACACCGCAATCACACACACCACTCACACACACTCACACACACAAAAACACACACACACACTCACACTCACACACACTCCCACACACACTCACTCACTAACACACACTCACACACACACACACACACACAATCACTAACCAACACACACAAACAAATCACACACATCTCACACACACACACTCACACCCCACACACACACACTCACACACAAGCACACTCACACACACTCACGCACTCACACACACTCAATCACTCACTCACTCACACACACTCGCACACACTCAAACACACACACACACACACACACGCACACACACTCGCACACACTCACTCGCACACTCACTCACAAACACACGCACACACACACACACTCGCTCGCACACACACACACACATCACTAACACTGCACACACCACTCACACACACTCACACACACTCACACTCTCACACACACTCACTCACTCTCTCATTCACTCACTCACTCACTCACACACTCGCACACTCGCACACACACTCACACACAAACACCACACACACTCACACACATGCACACACACTCACTCACACACACACACACACACACACACACACACACACACTCACACACACTCACACACACACACACACACACACTCACACACACCACTCACACACACACACACACAATACACAAACACACACACACACACAACTCATCACTCAACAACACACTCACTCGCACTCACTCTCTCACACTCACAGAGAGAGAGAGAGAGAGAGAGTCGGAGATTGCGCTGCCCACACTCATAAACTTGTCAACGCTTCCCGCGATTTTTATTCATAAAATAGCCTAGATAATAGATCTCTACATTATATTTCTCAGCAACGAGGTGGCACTGTTTTTGAAGTAATTAATCGTTTGTATAGAGACACACAGACGCAGCATGCAGGTAAAGCACACACATCTGTCTGTCATCTCTTTCCCTTTCTCTCACTGTCTCTCTCTCTCGATCTCGATAATTAATTGAAATAAATGCTATAATTCATTCAAATAAATGTGATCTTACTGCACTATTACATCTCTAATTTGAAGCAGCAGAATAACGTGCCATAACTGACGAAAATAACTCATTTTTAACCCTTCTGGTCAAATATTGCGCTGCAAAGAGTAATACTAGTTTTAACTTATCTATAACTTGGCAAATGACCATGGAATAAGCGCAATAATCAACGGTTTGCCGTGCATTAAAGGATTTTAAGTGCAGGATGTGGAAGCCAAGAACCACCCGAGATGCACGGCAAGCCGTTGATTATCCCTTGCTTATTTAACAGCACAACTCACATAACGTGGAATACTCTGAGAAGAATACATGGAGCCTTACGTTTTGACGTCGCCGTAGAACATTGTTTTGTATTCTTTTAAACCGGTTAAACAAGTTGTTTCAACAAAATGATTTGTTTCACTCAAATGTTTCCAGTTGAATCTGTTTGTAGCAGATCTGATTCTGTACATAAGGAATTTCACTCTGGAGACAGCAGGCCAGCTTCAAAACAGTTCCATTGATTGATCTGAAACACATGGGACACTTGATAAGAGAAACATCCGTCACGCTAACTTCTTCCGTTAAACACAATAATGACTGGAAGAAGAGAAGGGAAAATGTGCATCCATTCAGGCTGACGTACCTCACGCACTCCTCAAAAGCATAGCACGCAACACAGATAAGCGTCCCATTCGAACAAACACCATGATTAATAGTTCCTACTCACATTAACATTGCATGACCCGTGTAGGAATTTAATATTTAGTGAAACTAAATGAAAAATAGTTTTGGGAAGTTCATCATACAAAAATAAAATACAATTAATATTTCACTCTTCCCAGGAGGCTACATTCACCCCCCTGAACTTCACAAAACTAGTCAAAAACTCGTGACTCAATGACACTGGGGATGTGATCACACTCTGACAAAAATCACAGTATCCGTACGCAACATATACATTTCGCAACTTACTGAGAGAGCGACAAAAGAAAGTTGGCCAGACTCTCAAGTGTCTGCCCGCAAAAGAAGTGCCATAAACACTACTACAAAGATACTTGAATGATCACCACATGTATTGTATCCCAGATGCATAACACTGACAGGGAATTTGTATCCCACACTTAAGAAGCTTTTGACCTGAGAAGGCTGAGTGAAGGGTTACGTAGGAGGGTTTTCTGGGTCATAATTTGAATCAGTCTATTAACTGGTTTTACTAATCTGCCAGCCCTTGTTATGACTGGGTGAGCAGTTTCGGTTAAAGGCTGAACAATCTCGCCAGAGACTCCATCAGGTGGCATGGACTCTTCCATGTCAAGCTCAACTTCCTTCACATCCATGGTAGAAAGGTCAGGCTCAGAGTTCTGAACGGTTTCCCGATTCTCACATTCGTGAACTGATCCATCAGAGACATGCTCTAGTCCTGTTCTAGAACTGGGATCCCTGGTTCCCTCTTCCAATAATGTGCTTAATGGACAAGCTGGGGAATGAGCTGACCCAACAAATTCATTACTAGCATCCTCGGATTCATTTAAGGTAGTGTCAACCACAGACTCATCAGTCTCACAGTCCAACTTGGAGTCATCAAAGGCCGGTTCTACACAGGACTCCCTCTCATCAACAGGTAAGAAGTTGGCTCATAAGAGCAAGTTCCTGTGAACCACCTTCTCCTGATTGGTTCGAGTGTTCCTCACACGGTAGGTATGATATCTTGTATCCACAGATACCACAACATGCAAAATTGAGTCCCATTTGTCGGCTAGCTTGCGTTGCCCACGCTCTCCTCTGTTGGCGAGCAATACATAATCTCCTAACTCAATGTCTCTGCCTTTGACGTCTTTGTTGTAATGCTCAGCTTGTCGTTGTTGACTTGCAGTGTTGTTGGCCTGAGCAAGTAACATAGCTTCTTTGAGATCGTCCTTCATTTTTCTCACATACTGGTCATAGTCTGTGATATTGTTATCCCGATCCACGCCCTGGAACATCAAAACGACAGGCAATCTGGGAATCCGAACGTACATGAGAAAAGACGGTGCAAAGCCGGTTGACTCATGGGCAGTACAATTGTAAGCAAACGTCAAGGTTTGCAGCATTTGTGGCCAGGCTTGTTTGGCTCTTGGAGGCAATGCCCTGATCATATTACCCAAGGTGCGATTGAACCTCTCGACTTGGCCATTGCCCATCGGGTGATATGCCGTGGTTTGTGACTTCTGTACACCAGCAACTTGTAAAAGTTCCTTGATTAACCTGCTTTCAAAGTTCGCTCCTTGGTCTGAGTGGATTCTTTGTGGAAATCCATAGACACAAAATAACTTATCCCATAAGTGACGAGCGACTTGAGCTGCTGACTGGTTCTTGCACAGGAACGCATTCACCATTTTCGTGAAGTGGTCTGTTACCACTAATACATTGACACTCTTGCCAGAAGAATCTTCAGCACACCAGAAGTCTATGCACACTAATTCTACTGGGCTGGTGGTTCGAATGCTTTCTAAAGGGGCTCTTCCCTCTGGTTCAGGGGTTTTGCTGACTACACAACGTTGAACATACTCTCAGGTGTCACTCTCCAAACCAACCCATGAAAATCTCTGTCTAGCCAAAGACAATGTTCTTCCTTGGCCTTGATGGCCTGCCTCGTCATGGATGCTGCACAGGACTACACTAACCAGCGAATCAGGGACTATGAACTGATAACGTTTAAACTTAGTCTGGATCCTTGCAAATGCGGTACAGTATACCATCCAACAGCTTTAGTCTGTCCCATTGCTTCAGCAGTCTCAGAGCCTTGTAAGGTTCCTTAGCTCTTTCTCTCAGAGACGGTCTCTTACCTCGGCACACATAGAAGAGAACTCTTGAAAGCACGTGGTCACCTTCTTGCTTCTCTTGAAGCCCTTTCAGTGAGTAGACGGGTAAGGGGTTCTGACCAACTGGTAATCTCGGTTGGGTTTCTTGAGCAAGCCAAGATATAACTCTATTCTGTGCTCCCACTTCCCACTGTGACAACTGAACTCATAGAGACCTAGAGGTGTGGTAAAGGCTGTAAGTCTCTTGTCTTCCTCACACATGGAAATGTTGTAGGAGCCAGATGTGAGGTCCATTGCGTTGAACAATGCATTCCCTCCCAGGGCAGCAAGACAATCAGCTTGATGAGGAAGAGGGTGTGCGTCCTTTATAGTGCGTGAATTCAGCCAGCGATAATCAACGCAGATACGGAGGTCGCCAGTCTTCTTCCACACGAGAACCAAGGGAGAGGCCCACTCGCTGCTGGATTTATGAATGATGTCTTGTTTTTCCATCTCCTTGTAGCTCCTGGTAATGCACACGTCGGTAAGGTAAACAGACAGGCCAGTTGTCAGACAGATGGATGCAATGCTCAAAGTCTTTCACTCTCCCGCAGTCTAGCTTGTGCTTTGAGAATACATGTTCAAACTTCTGGACTAAACGCAATAACTGGCCTTTCCATTGAGGTGACACTTCGCAAGAGTCAATGTCTAAATCACTCTATCCCATCTTCTGCAGAATGTCCTAGAAGTCAGGTGATCCATCATACAGAGTTTGACTCAGTGTTTCGACAGTATTGAAGGGTCACTCTGAATACAATTCCAAATTTCCCACCCCACACAAGAAGAAACATTGACAACCTTAGAGTTTTTTTTCAGGGTGATGGGCTTGTCATGCGGGTTAAGCATCCTTACTGGTACCCATCTATCAGCAGTCATGGAAACCACCACACGTCCCACGATGAGATCTTTTTTATGGGTTGGCGACTTGGTTGGTTCAATCAACACAGCACTGCCCTCAGAAATAGGCGATGTAGGAGGTAACCTGTCCCACACCAGGTGTTCCTGCTTAGGCAGCAACGTGACTGCTTGAACCAGTTTGGCATTTCCTATGATGTCAGGCATCTCATTGCCTCTCCATCTGTTAAGTCCAGAAAGTACGTTAAGGAACTGTTCAACATCATAATATTTCGTTGATTCAGGCCTATTTACAACACGCCAGTACGTGGGGTTCTGCTTAAACTGGCTCAAGATGAATTTAAGAACGTTGGTGCCCAGTATCAACTCATCTCGTTGTCCTGTAACAACCAGCGTAGGTACAGGACTTCATACTCATACGCTCTCATCTTCAACTGGTACATACACTTTGGCGCAACTTGAACTCCGCCACATCCAACCAGCATAACATTGGCCTGCATCTTGCACTGATCCAGAGACATACCCTGCATCAAGTAGACGGGACTCTGCAACTTCACTGATGGTACAGGCCATAGAGCCACTGTCTAACAAAGCTCTTAGAGGAACGCTGTCATTGACTAAAACGTTAGTATAGAAAAGGCTGTCTGCCCGCGCCAACCAGGTCACGCTCTGAAACAGAACCATATTATCACTTGTCACTGACTTACAAGTCGACTCATATATGCTTGATGCATCATCTTGGAGGGTCTGAACTTCTTCACCCACATTATCCCCTCCCAAATGCAGGTGTGTCAGTTTCCCTGAATCTGAGAGCGGCTCCCAGACTCGACACTTTTCCTAGGGCAATCCCTGCACTGGTGACCAACTTCTAAGCAGATCAGACATCTTTTCTCTGACAGGTAGTGTGACCATGTCGAATGGGTTCTCTCGCCGCAAACACGACATTTGGATGGACGAGACCAGGAGTGCAATTGAGGTCTATTAGGAGCAGCCTGTGTATTACTGCGGTCGAGCACCCTCTCCAGCATGCTGAGCACTCGCTCTAACGTACCCGTGTCAGTCAAGACAGTATGTGGAGGCGGTGTAGTGATCTCAGGCTTAGTGGTCTGGGTACTGGGGATGCATACTGCAGTGTTCACTGCATCGTTGACCACAGTGGTGGCCTCTGCATGGCTGACTGTGGCAGTTGCTACTTGGAACGAACAGCCAGGGAGAGAGTAAGAGTGTGGTTTCTTCGTTCTCCGCACCCTTTGATGCGCACCTATCGCTTCCTGAACCTCTGCCGATGACCACTTGGTGATAGGCTTGTACCTGAACACACTAGAAAGCTCAGCATCAGGGCAGTTTCTAATAAACATCATTGAGATTTCTTGTGAAATGTTCTTCATTCGACTACCTTGTTTCTGCAAGTGATTTTCAGCGATTTCGGCCACATTATTGAGACAGATCCAATAGTCAACAGGGCTTTCTTTGTCATGTGGCAATGTAGAGTAGAAGTCTGCAAGTGGAAGACAAGACTCTGGGCTTTCACTGAAATAACGTAAGAGCATTTTGTAAATGGCTTCAAGGGTAACAACCTTGTCAAGTGAGGGATTACTTTTTAGCCCTATTTTTGACTATGTTTTTAGCTCTACACAAAAGGTGGTTCAGAACCTCACCGGAATGCTCAGCTTTTGGACAGTCACACTTTTGTAAGTATACCTCCATTAACTCTATCCATTCATGGACAGAGTGTTTGTCTGTACCATCACCACGGAAAATGGGAGGTTCTCTATTTTCAGATCGTACAATCAGATTCAACCTGGATAGGTCAAGAGTAGTGATAGCATGCTCACTTTTAACTGTCAAGGGGCTAGTCTGATGCCCCAGAGTAGGACTACGATCGGCTAAAAGCCTATCCAGAATGCTATCTCCAATTTGGCTACCCAGCTCTTCAATGAGCTCTGTAAACTGCAGCCGAGAATCATCAATGATAGGAGCAGGTGTAAATGAAGCACCAGAATTAATGTTGTCCCCCTCTTGTGAGTAGCGCAGATTAACATTACAAGTTTGATTATTTTCCTTATGTCTCACAGCACCATCTATACTGATTAATCCTCTACCTCTCCCCAAGACTGGTGTAGACATGTTGTACATTTTACTTTCTGTACTGATCACCTGCTTAAGTAAATTGATCCAGTGTCTTAAAGATTTAATGTCCGATCCAAAAGTCAATGTCTTAGAATGTCATGAAAAATTCAATGTAACTGAGATGAGAGATGTTCATTATCTGACACTGGAAGGCAGGACGCGACCCTCGGCTTGACACCTGACAAGCGACTGCGGCCGGCTTGCAGAATCCACGGAAGTCACCGTGAAAATCCCACATAGACGGTCGAACCCCGGTGATCGGCGGCGGCTGATCGGTTGTATCCTAGAAGGTCACGGCATCAGTTTTATGTAGCAGATCTGATTCTGTACATAAGGAATTTCACTCTGGAGACAGTAGGCCAGCTTCAAAACAGTTCCATTTATTGATCTGAAACACATGGGACACTTGATAAGAGAAAAATCTTCTTCCGTTAAACACTGTGCACAAACCATGAGTTTGCTAGCTCCACGTGCGCCAGACAAAAGTCACATAAAACTCACATAAAGTAACCAATACACAAAAATACATTTGTATATATTACTTGTATATATTTGTATATATTACTTTTGTATTTACTGAATTTTGACCAAATTAATACTTTTAACCATACCAATAATGACTGGAAGAAGAGAAGGGAAAATGTGCGTCCATTCGTGGTCTGAGGCTGACGTACCTCACGCACTCCCCAAAAGCATAGCACGCAACACAGATAAGCATCCCATTCGAGCAAACACCATAATTAATTGTTCCTACTCACATTAACATTGCATGACCCATGAAGGAATTTAATATTTAGTTAAATTAAATGACTTCAACGCCATAGAAAAATAGTTTTGGGAAGTATCCAATTAATATTTCACTCTTCCCAACAGGCTACATGTTCAGTGAAGTTACTAAGCTAATCTATAATAATTCATTTATGTTCTGCAGGTGTTTGTAATGCAGAAAGAGATGAGACAATGTCAGTGATGGAAGGAGATCCTGTAATTCTTCATACTAATCTTTCTGAAATACTGAACGATGATACAATACTCTGGGCGTTTGGACTTAAAGAATCGGTCATATCTCAGATAGCGAGAAAGAACGACTTGACCTCAGTTTTTGTCGCCGATGAAGTGAGTTTCGCAGGCAGATTGCAGGTGGACCACAAAACTGGCTCTCTCACCATCAGAAACACCAGAAACAGACACTCGGGACAATATAAACTAACAATCTCTAGAGAAAAGACCACATCCAGGATATTTCAAGTGGATGTCTTTGGTGAGTATCTCAAGAGAATCTCTTTCATTTAATGAAAGGATCTTGTTTCAGGTTTCATGATATCACACGGTATGATTTCATGCTGCAAGCATCTTACATGGATGGTACAAAAAATCTTTATAAATCAGTACTGGTCTGTTTGTTTTCCAGATGTGGTTTTTGAGACGGATGGAGTGAAGTCAGTGTCCGTTACAGAAGGGGAATCTGTCATTCTACAGAATGATGCTACTGAATTACAGAAAAATGATCTGATAGTATGGAGGTTTGGAGATAAAGGCATCCTCCTAGCTAAAATCGATGTAGAAACTAACAAGCTCTCATTAAATCATGCTGATGAACGATTCAGAAACAGACTACAACTAGAACAAAATGGATCTCTGACCATCACAAACGCCAGACCCGAACACACTGGACTTTATGAAGTACAGATCAGAGGCCGCGAGAGCTCACAGCGGTTCCTTGTTTCTGTCAGTGGTGAGTTTCAAATGAAAGTATTTGAAAATAATCAAATAAGCATGAAATAAAAGCTGGCTTCTATGTCTTACTATTAGCATGGCTACAGATACAAAAAAAAAAGTTTTTAATACTTTACAGTAGGGCTAGGTAATATGATATCAGCAGCAAAATAAAATAAATATTAAACTGTAAAAAATTAGTTGCCGTCACAGTTCTGCTACTGTGTCGGAGCGAGGAGACGGAGGGAATCCAGAACAAATTTAGACTTTATTAACACCAAGGAACACACATGTAGCACAGGAATCAATGAACAATACATGTTCCCTGGACATGGAAACACACAGGGCTTAAATTATGGGACTAATCAAGGGTAATAGACAAGACACACCTGAACCAAATGACTAATCAAAATGAGAGGGAGAAACTAGGTCACGGGGAGAACATGGGGAGAAAAACGCAAGACACAGGAACACAGGACTGATAGTTTCTGCCTTAAACTTTTTAAGTTTAGGCTACTCAAATGTAAGAATATGTAAGAATTTAGGTTTTGGAAAAAAAAACATTTGGAAAAAAAATCTGCATATCCACGTGTTTCCCGTGATGTTTATATCATATCATCTAACATACATTGCCTTAATCAAAAATCAGCACAGTAATTAAGTGATTTCTGTCATTTTGTTAATGGAGATAACAAACATTCTGTAGAAACCTTCCAATAAACACTGCTAATTAAACATTTTAAAGCGTCCATGTGAAAACAAACCTGGAAAGAGACAAAGGCTTTGGAGAGAAAACGAGAGATTCCAGTTAATTATTCATTGGATATATTGTTAAATTGTGAGAGCAGACAACAAATGCGCAGCATGTCTTTTTATATTGTTACAGCGGAATAAGAAGGAAAAAATAAAATAATCAGGACTGAATAGAGTTCTTACAATTGATATTCTTCTTAGGTCATGTCACAATAAATACGTTATTCTCCTGACGGCTGAAAATAAAGGTGAAAGCACAACCTTATGATTTGAAATGATTTGTTTCAGTCTTTTTGAGGGGAATTTCCCCAAACCGAGAGTGTCTCCCATGATCTCAAATGCAGTAGATAGTTAATTTGCAAGCATCAGGGAGCTGCTCATTATGCACGATACTGAATGCGCTCGCTTTTACTTTCGCTTTCCAATTCGTGATCACCCGCACACAGGGGCGGATTTAGTGAATTGGGGGCCCCAGGCAAAATATAGGAATGGGGCCCTATACATTTGCACACATTTTCCTAGATCAACCTTGAGGTTCCATTTAGTTGTGATGTTGCGGTACTAACAATTAGTGCCCCACAGTTGTGTCCAATGCTTCTACATTTTTCATGTACATGTTATAATGGATTTCTTTCATGTTGTAGGGGGGGGGACCAAATGATCAGTGAGAGCAGGACGAATGTGTCACGTTTTAAACTCAACAAAATGGTAAAATACATATAATCAAGAGCATGCTCACAGATGAGAAAAAAAAACAGCGTTGGATGAAGTGGATTAGCGCCCTGCTACGCGCCTAGAATAGGCAATTGTTCCCCTTTTCCCCAAAAACGGTGATATTAATACTGTTTTCAGCTATAAAGTGCTACATTTTCGTTGCGTTTTTTAAAGTAATTTAGAAAAATGTTTGGAGCTTTTTGTTCGGAGCTAAATGGTAGTGTTGTGGTGTTTATAAATACCAAAGCCACCCCAGCCCCCGACACCCCACCAGTGAATGATCATTAGCATGTTTGATCAATTAGCTTTCTCAAATCCTCAGGACTTGCCTAAATAAAAGTTCAGCACATCACAATGTTAGTTTAAACTTTTAACCTATATAAATGTGCGCTGTTAGACGCATTTCCAATCATTTGTGCAGAGAGTGGAAGCTGAAGCACGCACTGCAGGACAGGGGAGGCGTACTGCGATTCACTTGCATTTTTTTCCTCTACACCAGCGGAACAACAACTAAAATAGGCAGTCATTTTTGCCATAAAGGTAAAGAGTAATATCATTCTAAACGTAACGGGTTAGTTTTATGGGGCACTCACAATAGCAACCAAACGTTATGCTCTTATAAATTAAATAAAGAAAAACAAACGTTATAAAATAAGGAAAAGCCCTTAAAAAAGGCCTGCATTCTAAATGCATTGTATAATTCCGTTATAAAAATATCCCTACAATTAAAAAATAAATAAAACACAAACTCAAGGCATATGTTCATATTTTGTCTCTTAACGTAGCCTAGATGCTTATATTTTCAGATTTTTATGTTGCTCTGTTCTGAATACCTTAAACTTTAAAGCATGTGACTGCAACGCAAGTTTGTCTGATATGCGAAATACAGGTATGAGCATTTTTTTATATCCAGCAGAAAAATGCTTTAAAAAAACAGCTTTAAAATTACATTATTGCATTCACGCTTTTAAAGTACTTTTCACTATAAAACCGTAAAATTTTACGGGTAGCTTGAATGTAAACATTGTCATAAATTCGTTGTATTCCCATGTGTAAAATAGCCAACAAATTCATTGTTGTAGGCTAACCCGATCTCATGAAAGTGCGTATAGCACGATTTTCTGCTTCTATTTAGCGTCATATTTCCATGCAGAAATTGACTTTGGCATGCAAAAGAATGATACACTCATAATTAATGTCATGGCTGGTTCAGTCGACAGAAATACGGGACACAGGCCTATAATAACTGCTGAAATGTTAGCGGGGCAAATCTGAGATCAGTCTGAGCGCTCATGACTCACAGTGCCGTACACCTGCAGGCGCCACAGACTCGGACAGTTGTTGTGGTAATAAACACCTTAAACAGCAAACGTTCGCGTGTCAGCGCTTAATGCGCATATCCTATATGAAAAGCATTTTAGGGGGCCCTTGGCTTTTGGGGGCCCAAGGCGGTCGCCTACCTTTGCCTAATTGGTAAGTCTGCCTCTGCCCGCACAGATCACCCGCAGGGAGCGGCGGTACTGAGCGCACATTTTACAAGATAATATATTTGTCAATGACGCTCAGGATCTGTTGCGCACCAAATCCCCTGCCGTGGTCTTGTCAGTCAAATGACAGCAGCAAGTAATGTGATCGGTGTATGGACGAACACAGTGTAACACCAGTAACACGGATTACTAAAGCAAGCCTAAGGTCAACTATAAACTAACGTGGAAAGTAAGGATGTAACATGTTGTATACTATATACTGTACATGTCAACTACCTGACACCTGTCAGTCCCGAATCATGAAAAATATTTTGTCCTCTAATAATTTACTGTCTCTTTTCAGCTGATTTTGGTTGGTCATCAGCTGTCATAGCTGGAATAGTTGTTGCTGGTCTGCTGTTGGCTGGACTTTTAGCTGCTGTTGTGATTTACTATCGCCGCATGATCTCTCAACTACAAAAACAAGTGGGTAAGTATTACAGTGGTATTACTGCTTAGAACCTTTTGTGTTCCGAATGAGAGAGGTAGGATACACGAGCACAAAGCTACATTTCGCAAACAAGCCTTTAAAGTATACTCCTTTGTCAGTCTGTGAGAGACGCATTCAGAATCAGCACATGGTCACTGTCTAGTGGGCTTTGGTATTTGGTAAAGTGAAAGTTAAGACCAAGTGTTCTTAAAGGGGTCATATGATGCAATTTCAATTGTTCCTTTCTCTTTGGAGTGTTACAAGCTCTTGGTGCATAAAGAAGATCTGTAAAGCTGAAAGGACTAAAGTCTCAATCCAAAGAGATATTCTTTATAAAAGTTAAGAGTTAACCACGCCTATCTAAAACGCCTCGTTCTAACACGCCCCCACATGTCTACATCACTATGTGGGAAGATTTGCATAACACCGCCCAAATGTTCACGCAAAGTAACTTATTCTCGCTGTAGTATTGTTGCTGCCGCCACCACCATGTCGTTGATGTTGTTTGACCTTCCAAAAGAGGACGATATCCAGCCCGGGGTCGTCACATGTGGTTGCCGCAAGCCTCCTTCGTCGAATCCGCTGGCTGCGCCGTTCTCAAGCCGCCCGCCTCTGCTCACTCTAGCCCGCCGTGTTTCATTGTGAAAGCGAAACTACTTTGGTTGGTTTTCCAAGAGAGGACACGACTAGAAATCAGTGGTTAAGTTGTATTTACACACTGTTCCAGAACACTTCAACCCAAATATTCCGAAAATCTTCTGGCTGACCTTTTAGGCCCAGCTGTTGAGCAGCATTGTGCAAAAGGATGGTCCTTTCCGATCCATAATCTAAGATGGCATAAGCTTTCATCTTGTGTGCCCCGTTTCGGAGAATGACCTTAACGATCTTCAGAAGAACCTTTCGGCTGGCAGGAGGCTACCGAAATGAGAAGTATCTCGTTCATAGTGTTGAGGAGACGGGCATTAGCAGAAGTACCTTCATTTAGGGTAGTCTTTGGGAGGTCTGCACTCCTGGGATTGATGTCATGAAGGACCAGCAGGTGACAGCTATTACACTGTTTGCAGCGCATTCTCAGATTGCACTCTGAAACTTGATGATTCCTCCCACAGCGGCAGCATCTGTCGCAGTCTTTGATCCAGTTTCATTTCTGGTCAACGGTAAGCTGCTTAAAGTTGTTGCAATTGTTGAGGGAGTGTTTGTGGTGGCACTTTCTCTGTGCCAAGCAGAATGGTGGCACTTTTAGCTGATGGCTTAGAGTCTCTGATTACCTCTCGTGTTCGTGCTGGATATCCACGACGACTGGCTCCTACGAACCTTGATGTGTCCTGCTGCACTTGAATTTCATACTCTAGCCACTCTGACAGATCAAGAAGGGTGGGGACTGGCACTTGGTGTGGATGTGCAAAGCATCGGAAACTTGACCTGAGGTCGTGCGGCAGCTTCCCCAGGAGCCGGGAGACATGTGAGCCACACTGCAACTCAAAGGTGCCCTTCCTTCCTAGTCGCTCTAGCATGCCAACGAGGGAACGAACGGAATGCTTTAATGTCCCCACTGGCTATGTTTGGACCATCCATGAGCTCTGCTATGCGTTGCAACACGAGCTGATGCAGCTGTCCGTATTGCTGATCCAGTGCTGCCATGGTCTTTGTGAAGGGTTTTTGGGAATGACTGTATGAATCAGCGATAAGCAGGGCCTCCAGCTCGAAGGACTATTTAAAAATGAATGGCTACTGGTAGCTCTTCTTCCTGGTTGTTAATTTGCCGGTTGATAACAAACCCACTACGGAGCGACCGGTTAGAGACTTTACCACAGATGATCAGGTATGTGGGAATAACCCATTTATTGTCACCACAAACTCAGTACACTGAAGAAATTTTGTTTTTCATGTTTGTTTGGCTTTCTACAAATTAAAGATAAAGGAAAAATACATAAGTACAAATAACAATTAACAGTGGTCACAAATATAAGAACACAATATTTGCACAAAGAATATATTAAATACAGTAATTAAACATTCAAAGAAGAAAACAAATGTGCCATTATATGGGAAGATGCGCTGCTAGAAATGACAAATAATGAGTAATCAGTTGAAATCTGACACCTCTCAGCGCTGAGGACCGAGATGGAGCCGCTCTGTCTAGAACATTAGTGCGCATGCGCCAAAAGAGTGCTTTAACTCTCAGAAATGAGCGATACATATTAAATATATATTAAATAAACCATATGATGATTAAATGGCAGATAGATTATGTCTTCTAAACATAATGGTAATATATGTGAGGAAACTAGTATGTAAATACACATGAACATCTTCCATGCTAGTTCGTCTTTGTCACCCACATACATTAACTTATAAACACTCGGAGCAGTTAAACGCTAACAAACAACGCAGAAAGCAATGGATGAACAGACTGTTACTTACTTTATAGGCACGCACACAACTTTAGCAAAAATAAATCGCTACAATACTACTAGCATCTGTCCGCTTTCCCGATCGTTCTAACTCAGTGGGCGGGACCCCGCGGGACTGTAGTGTATTGCAAGGGAAACTAAGACACATGAATATAACCCGTGTGTGGCCTTTTTTACCTCAGATGTTTAAGTGAATAAAATAGTCTTGACAGCCTTACTTACCGGAGTTCCACAACTATTGACTTTGTTTTCTCTCACCGGACTTGTGTGTGTGTGCGTGTGTGTGTGTAGGTGATGTAAAAGAGGAAAGCAGGCATGTGTTCATGCTACTTTTAAAAAAAAAATTATTTTACACCGCTTTTTCCATTCTCATAAAAATGGTCTGTTCTATTGACTTCCTAGTGCTATGAAGCCTCTCCCTTAGAAATACTCAATGGTCTCAGATTGGTTAATTGGCTCATCGAGGTCATCGTCAGCACAGCGGCCAGCTGGGTACGCAGGCTGTGCCTCAGCTCTGAGTGCAGCTGCCGCTTCGACAGAGATCGCACAAGAAATAGCGCTACAGCGTCAGCAAGGGCACCCGGCAGACAAGGAGACTCCGCATTCCTGGTGTTTGTGCCAGGAGGAAAAGAGCATGGTCTGTACGACAGGCCAGCGATCAAGAGAGCACATTCTTGTTTGACTATTGTATTGCCAATGTTGGTTGCAGTAAACACAAAGAGGAACATACCTCATCAACAGAGCTCTTTTTCTCCTCTGACTATTGCCCGCGATATAAGCAAACTTCTCCCCCGGGAGACTCGGCTCAGCTCGAGCCATCAGGAGTGTGTGTCCCCCAAGCAGCACCACAAGCAGCACCACACCCCCTTTGCTGCGTGTTCTCGGGGGCAGGCTTTATGTAAATTGTAGGGTTTGTGATGTCACAAACCCAGGAAGTAGCTCATTGTAGTCCCCTACCAGCTATACTTTCATGTTAACTGAAGGCATCCTCACCTTATTCCAGAAAAGTGGCTGATCCAATGCAGAGTTGTACAGCTGCAGCTCATATGCATGAATGTTGGGGTTGGGGGAGGGGAGGGGGCGTGTCTGAACTAGTTGATGCATGAAATCAGCACCCTGATGAAGAGGTTGACTGGCACAAAGTATTTTATGTATTTTTGAAAATATAAAAATACTCATGTTAAATGTTTAAATACTAATTACATTTGATTTTTTCCAAAGGCTTTAAAATACAAAATAGTATTTTGTATTTCAAAACGTATTTTAAATGCATGTATCTGAAATACGGCCCATCCTTGCTAACAATGTCCTAAAACGTATTAGAAAAATACAATGTGTTAAAACATGTCAGCAACATGTTAAAACATGCTAGTAACAGGCTAGCAATGAGTTAAAACATCTTAGCAACATGCCAAAATATGCTCTTTGTAAAGTTAAGCTTGATCTTCTGAACACATTTCTGTTCTGTTTCTATGTGCCACTGTAACAGCTGAAGAAGAGAAAGTGGAAGAAATGGAAGGAAGAACTGTCGTTCTAAACACTGGTACTACACTACAGAACGGTGATGAGATAAAGTGGTGGTTTGGAGATAATCCCATAACCCAAAACAGTGAATGGGCCATTAAAACCACTGATATAAATTGTGATGTTACTGACGAGAGATTCAGAAACAAAGTGCAGCTGGGTGGTAGGACTGGAGATCTCATTATCAGTTATATCAGGACCATTCACTCTGGATTCTACAAAGTACAGATCAGCGGCAAAAACAGAATCAAAAACAAGAGATTCATTGTTACTATCAATGGTGAGTAGATCAACAATCATGCACTGAACAGATGATTTGAACAAATTCCCAAAGTGCAACGTAATTTTAATTACTGTTCAATTTGAATGTTTTTCATTGTTAAAATAAAAATGTAAGATATAAAGTCGTAACATTACCAGAATAGATTCATTTGGGTGTAAGTAAAAAAACAATAACAAACACTTGACTGTTATATCATCACCAAGTGTGAACTATTCTACAGTGGGGGAAATATTTATTTGATCCCCTGCTGATTTTGTAAGTTTGCCCACTTACAAAGAAATGAAGGGTCTGTAATTTTTATGGTAGGTTTATTTTAATGGATAGAGGCAGAATACCGACTAAAAAATCCAGAAAAAACACATTATACAAAGGTTTTGATTTGCATTTCAGTGAGTGAAGTAAGTATTTGATCCCCGACCAACCAGCAAGAATTCTGGCTCCCACAGATTGGTTATGTGCGCATGTGGAACACTGATTAGTCCTGCCACTTTAAGAAGTTACTCCTAATGTCAGCTCGTTAGGTGTATAAGACACCTGTCCACACAATCTGTATCTTCCATTCCAACCTCTCCCACCACCATGGGCAAGACCAAACAGCTGTTAAAGCATGTCAGAGACAAGATTGTAGATCTGCACATGGCTGGAATGGGCTACAAGACCATCAGCAAGAAGCTTGGTGAGAAGGACACAACTGTTGGTGCGATTATTCGGAAATGGAAGAAATACAAAACCATCAATCGGCCTCGGTCTGGAGCTCTGAGCAAGATCTCGCCTCATGGGAAAAGGATGATCATCAGAAAGGTGAGGGATCAGCCCCGAAGTACACAGGAGGAGCTTGTTAATGATCTTAAGGCAGTTGGAACCACAGTCACCAAGCAAACCATTGGAAACACTACGCCGCAATGGATTAAAATCCTGCAGCACACCCAAGGTCCCCCTGCACAAGAAGACACATGTACAGACCGGTTTACATCTAAATGATCCAGAGAAGGCTTGGTAGAAAGTGCTTTGGTCAGATGAGACCAAAATTGAGCTCTTTGGCATTAACTCGACTCGCCGTGTTTGGAGGGAGAGAAATGCTGAAATGCTGACTGTGACCCCAAGAACACCATCACTACAGTCGAGCACGGAGCTGGAAACATTATGCTTTGGGGCTGTTTTTCTGCTAAGGGTACAGGACGACTTCACCGCATTGAGGGGCAAATGGACGGGGCATGTACTGTAAAATCTTGGACGAGAACCTCCTTCCCTCAGCCAGAACACTGAAGATGGGTCACGGATGGGTCTTCCAGCATGACAATGACCACCAAGGCAACAAAGGAGTGGCTCAAGAAGAAGCACATTAAGGTCATGGAGTGGCCTAGCCCGTCTCCAGACCTCAATCCTATAGAACATCTGTGGAGGAAGCTGAAACTTCTAGTTGCCAAACGACAGCCAAGAAACCTTAAGGATTTAGAGAGGATCTGTAAAGAGGAGTGGATCAAAATCCCTCCTGAGATGTGTGCAAACCTGGTGACCGACTACAAGAAACGTCTGACCTCTGTGCTTGCCAATAAGGGTTTCTGCACCAAGTACTAAGTTATGTTTTGCTTGGGGATCAAATACTTATTTCACTCACTGAAATCCAAATCTATTTCTAACCTTTATATAATGTGTTTTTTTCTGGATTTTTTGGTTGGTATTCTCTCTCTATACGTTAAAATAAACCCACCATAAAAATTACAGACCCTTTTTTTTTTGTAAGTGGGCAAACTTACAAAATCAGCAGGGGATCAAATGAATATTTTCCCCACTGTATCGCCTCTCTCTGAACTGAGGCATTAATATATGTTTTAAAAATAACATTATGAATTTCAGTGAAGCTGCTTCAAAACAGTGTGTATTGTGAAAAGTGCCTACACAAATATAATAAAGTTATGAAACTAAAGGTCTGTTCATGCCATGTACAATAACAAGATATTAATAAAAATCTTTCTAAATTCAAAAGAATAGTGCCCACACCACAACTATAATGTTAACGACACAGAACGATATAATTGGAATAACTTTCAAAATAATTTTTCAGCTGATAAGCGATAAAAATATTGACAGCCAATCCCAATCTATCCTGCTTTGAAGAGCTCGAGCACTTAAAGCTCGAAATGACAAAACTGCAGCGTGTGCTTATAATAAAAAGAACAATATTGTGCGTTTGTGTGGATGCTAATATAGTTATCTTTATAGTTGTTGTTCTTGGTGTGAATGAGCCTTAAAGGAGTTATATTGCAGAAATATTTTGAGGGAAATCACAAGATTACAAGAAAAGTTGTGATGATGAATCATAGGTAATTCAGATTTCAGATGAGCCCAAATGACGAACATAAACATCAAAATGAATTTGTTGAAAATGCAAATTAAATTCATTCACACTTTGTTTTCTGTATTTGCGTTTCTGTGTTGCTTTGACATCAAGTGGGGAACGTGTCAGCGAAGGTTGGACAATTGGTCACTCTAAAGACCGATATTAAAATACAGGAAGGAGATCTGATACTGTGGACCTTTGGAGTTAAAAACGGTCTCATTGTTAAAGGCGAATCAGGAAAAATTAGTATTAGTGAGAGCTTCAGAGGCAAACTGGAGCTGAATGATCTGCTGCTCAATGGATCTCTGACCATCACAAACCTCACCAATGAAGACTTTGGACATTTTCAACTACAGGTCCTCAACAGCGAACGGAACAGATTCAGGAGATTCAATGTGATCGAAGGTGAGTAGAACAACATTTATTCTAATTAATACACATTTAAACAACAGTACTGGTCTTCAAATCTGATTGGTTGGCGTTCCAAGAAAGTGTTCCACTTGTATGTGCTTGTTCATCCCATAAATATGACACTATGGGGCCGTTCACTAAGACATCACATGTCTTTTGTGCACTCAAGTTTGTTATTTTAAATGTAATTTTGTGCCAAGTATGCTTACAATAGAATTGATGCTGTCTAGATGAAGACGAGAACTTTTTAGAATGCCGCAAGCACACCGCAGGTCATGTGACAAGAACCATCCAATCAGCTTCACCAATCGACTTTGTTTGGGATTATTGTAGTTGGCAAAACAGAAAAAAACAGACAATATTGTGTCTAAATGTAACTTAATTTCTTATCTGCTGAACTGTATAAAAATCAATATCACATTTATATCACTGATGCTCACGGGGAAAAGTCACTCTTGCTTGTGTGATTTTACAGCACTGTATTATTCAAACCCAATTCCAAAAAAGTTGGGACACTGTACAAATTGTGAGTAAAAAAGGAATGGAATAATTTACAAATCTCATAAACTTATATTTTATTCACAATAGAATATAGATAACATATCAAATGTTGAAAGTGAGACATTTTGAAATGTCATGCCAAATATTGGCTCATTTTGGATTTCATGAGAGCTACACATTCCAAAAAAGTTGGGACAGGTAGCAATAAGAGGCCGGAAAAGTTAAATGTACATATAAGGAACAGCTGGAGGACCAATTTGCAACTTATTAGGTCAATTGGCAACATGATTGGGTATAAAAGAGCCTCTCAGAGTGGCAGTGTCTCTCAGAAGTCAAGATGGGCAGAGGATCACCAATTCCCCCAATGATGCGGTGAAAAATAGTGGAGCAATATCATAAAGGAGTTTCTCAGAGGAAGTTATCATCATCTACAGTGCATAATATCATCCAAAGATTCAGAGACTCTGAACAATCTCTGTGCGTAAGGTTCAAGGCCGGAAAACCATACTGGATGCCCGTGATCTTCGGGCCCTTAGACTGCACTGCGTCACATACAGGAATGCTACTGTAATGTAAATCACAACATGGGCTCAGGAATATTTCCAGAAAACATTGTCGGTGAACACATTCCACCGTGCCATTCGCCGTTGCTGGTTAAAACTCTATAGGTCAAAAAAGAAGGCTTATCTAAACATGATCCAGAAGCGCAGTCGTTTTCTCTGGGCCAAGGCTCATTTTAAAATGGACTTTGGCAAAGTGGAAAACTGTTCTGTGGACAGACGAATCAAAATTTGAAGTTCTTTTTTGGAAACTGGTACGCCATGTCATCCGGACTAAAGAGGAGAAGGACAACCCAAGTTGTTATCAGCGATCAGTTCAGAAGCCTGCATCTCTGATGGTCTGGGGTTGCATGAGTGCGTGTGGCATGGCAGCTTACACATCTGGAAAGGCACATCAATGCTGAAAGGTATATCCAAGTTCTAGAACAACATTTGCTCCCATCCAGATGTCGTCTCTTTCAGGGAAGACCTTGCATTTTCCAATTTGACAATGCCAGACCACGTACTGCATTAATTACAACATCATGGCTGCGTAGAAGAAGGATCCGGGTACTGAAATGGCCAGCCTGCAGTCCAGATCTTTCACCCATAGAAAACATTTGGCGCATCATAAAGAGGAAGATGCGACAAAGAAGACCTAAGACAGTTGAGCAACTAGAAGCCTGTATTAGACAAGAATGGGACAACATTCCTATTCCTAAACTTGAGCAACTTGTCGTCTCAGTCCCCAGACGTTTGCAGACTGTTATAAAAAGAAGACGGGATGCCACACAGTGGTAACATGGCCTTGTCCCAACTTTTTTGAGATGTGTTGATGCCATGAAATTTAAAATCAACACATCTCAAAATTCATTTCCCTTAAAATGATACATTTTCTCAGTTTAAACATTTGATATGTCATCTATGTTGTATTCTGAATATTGAAATTTGAAACTTCCACATCATTGCATTCTGTTTTTATTCACAATTTGTACAGTGTCCCAACTTTTTTGGAATCGGGTTTGTATCTTATAAATATAAAAAAAAAACATACAGGCATATGTTTTGCTTTCATAACTTGAATAGGCTCATTCATAACTGCATTCTGATAGGCTTCATCAAGCAGTGAATGCTTTTTTGAAAAGTCTTTGTTGCCAAGGGAGTAAAACAACAATCGATATCGTAGACAATAAATCCACACACCCCTAAAATAAAGTAGACCTGAAGATGCTTTATTTATTGATAGTCTTTATTTATCAATAATCTGTCCCTCCATCTATCTTCTGAAGCCAATGGAAGAGGAACGAAGTGATTTTTTTAGGTTTTCAAGGAAAGACGTCTATAGATTCATATTGTAAAAATATTATCTTTATATTTTGTCATTATATTTTGTTTAATGTTCTGTTGTTTTCAGCATGTGTAGGGACAATCGAGTGGAGCTTTAGCATCATCCATGTGTAGATGTATATGTAGCAGAATTGTTTTTTTCTTACTTTTTCATTTCTGTGATCTCTATTTTTTTTAGCTTCCACAGAAAAAAAAGTGAAGGGTTCGGTGGAAATGGTCTCACTGCTGTCTCAAGAGGGTGTGGATGAAGAGGATGCGCAGCAGGGGACGAGTTCACTTTAATAAGACACGCCCACCACTGTCAATCTTTGTCACATCATCAACACTTGAGCTGAACAACATATCTGTCACGAATCCGGTCCCCGTAACTCCTCCCGCTCACCACCAGAGGTCCCCTTCACCACACAGACTGTATCACCCTTTCACCCCGGACTACATTTCCCATGATCCATTTCACACTACACTGATTTGAATTTTTTCTTAAAGTAATTTTCAGATGCAAGGGGGAAAAAAAACGGGATAAACACAAGCATGAAACTTGCAAATAAAATAATCTGATATATAGTCAAGTCACCTTTATTTATATAGCGCTTTTAACAATACAGATTGTGACAAAGCAACTGAACAGCATTAATTAGGAAAATAGTGTCCCTTAATGTAAAGTGACAATAGTAAACCCTCATTTTTCAGTTAAAGACAGTTCATCATTGAATTCAGTGATGTCATCATCCAGCTCAGTTCAGTTTAAATAATATCTTTGCAATTATGTCAACGATAACGCTGGAAATGAAGTGTCCCCAACTAAGCAAGCCAGAGGCGACAGCGGCAAGGAACCAAAACTCCATCAGTGACAGAATGGAGAAAAAACCTTGGGAGAAACCAGGCTCAATCGGGGGGCCAGTTCTCCTCTGACCAGACGAACCAGCAGTACAGAAAAATCAATATAAGACGTAATAAAACAGACGATGAATAATATTAACAGCAATTATTATATGATGCAATCAAACTTATAGCAAAATGTGGTAGTTCTGTATGTTGTTCAGGGTTGGCATCATCTGAGGTCCTCTGAGGGGTTGGCATCATCTCTTGATGTCAGGTGATAGGTGTTTTGGATCCAGACTGAAGCTTGTGTAAATCCTAGTTACCACGGGATGTTAATCCCAGCAGACACAGAGAAACAAATACAAACATAATTAGCGTAGCTGCTGTTCCAACCAAGCAAAAATGATTTGTTTAACCTAAGCTAAGGAATAATAATGTGCATTTGTTTAGATATAACTGCAGTACAAGATTATTATTTGAATGCTTGGCCAAAGAGAGGTGTCTTTAATCTAGATTTAAACAGAGAGAGTGTGTCTGAACCCCTGACGTTATCATGAAGGCTATTCCAGAGTTTGGGAGCCAAAGGCGAAAAAGCTCTACCTCCTTTAGTGGACTTTGCTATCCTAGTTACTACCAAAAGTCCAGAGTTTTGCGACCTTGATGCGTGATGGATTGTAGCTTGGTAGAAGACTAGTTAGGTACGCAGAAGCTATTAAGGTCCTTGTAGTTAAGTAATAATATTTTGTAACTGATACTGAACTTAACAGGTAGCCAGTGCAGAGACTGTACAATTGGGGTAATATGATCATATTTTCTTGACCTGGTAAGTACTCTAGCCGCTGCATTTTGGACTACCTGTAGCTATTGAAGATTTAGGACAACCACCTAGCAGTGCATTACTTTAGTCCAGTCTAGAGGTCATGAATGCAATGTCCTAGCTTGTCTGCATCAGAAACAGTTATCATGTTTCGTAACTTGGCAATGTGTCTAAGATGGAAGAATGCCTTTTTTGTAACATGGGAAATATGATTTTCAAAAGACTTGCTATCTAATATAACACCCAGATTTGTGACTGTAGAGGAGTTAACCGTACATCCGTCTAGTTGCAAATTGTCATCCACGAGATTCGGCGTACTGTCTTTTGGTCCAATAAGTATATCTCGTCTTATCCGAATTTAATAGGAGAAAATTATTTGTCATCCATTCTTTTACATTTTTAACACACTCCGTTAGCTTAGATAATTTATAAGTTTCATCTGGTCTTGTTGAGATATATAGTTGAGTATCATCGGCATAACATTGGAAACTAATCCCGTATTTCCTAATAATATTACCAAGTGGCAACATGTATATCGAAAATAGCAGAGGACCTAGGACAGATCCTTGTGGCACTCATATTTTACTGGTGATAATTGAGATGCCTCCCCATTTAAATGAACAAGGTGGTAGCGATCGGACAGGTAGGATCTAAACCATCTTAAAGCCTGCCCTTGGATACCTGTATAGTTTTGTAATCGATCTATGATTATGTCATGATCTATACTGTTGAACGCAACACTAAGATCAAGTAAAACTAGCAATGAGACACAGCCTTGGTCTGACGCAAGAAGCAAGTCATTTGTAATTTTAACAAGTGCAGTTTCTGTGCTATGGTGGGGCCTGAAACCTGACTGAAATTCTTCATAGAGATATTTTTTGCAGGAAGGAGCACAATTGAGCATACACAACTTTTTCTAAAATTTTAGACATAAAGGAAGATTTGAGATGGGTCTGTAATTAGCCAGTTCACTAGGATCTAGTTGTGGTTTCTTAATAAGAGGCTTAATAACCGCCAGCTTGAATTTTTTTGGGACGTGACCTAAAGACAACGACGAGTTAATAATATTGAGAAGCGGTTCTTCTGATACAGGTAACAATTATTTTAGTGGGTACAGGATCTAACAGGCATATTGTTGGTTTTAGATGCAGTGATAAGTTTATTTAGCTCTTCCTGTCCTAGAGCTGTAAAGCACTGCAGTTTATCTTTGGTGCGATGAATGAAGCTGAAGTATTATACGCTGTAGAATCTACATTTGTTATTGTATTTCTGATGTTATCTATTTTATCAGTGAAGAAATTCATAAAGTCATTACTATTAAACTGTGAGGTAATATTTAGATCGGGTGGCGTCTGGTTATTTGTTAATCTAGCCACTGTGCTAAATAAAAACCTAGGATTGTTTTGGTTATTTTCTATGAGTTTGTGGATATGCTCGGCCCTGGCAGCTTTTAGAGCCTGTCTATAGCTGGACATACTGTTTTTCCACGCAATTCTCAAAACTTCCAAGTTAGTTTTTCTCCATTTTGCGCTCAAGACTATGAGTTTTTTTTTCTTGAGAGAATGGTTATTACTGTTGTACCATGGCGCAGTACGTTTTTCTCTAACCTTTTTCAATTTGATGGGGGCAACAGCTTCTAATGTATTAGAGAAGATAGTGCCCATGTTGCTAGTCATTTCATCCTGTTCATGTGTACTTATGGGTACACAGAGCATAGCCCATGTACAATTTAATAACATATAGCCTAGTTTGATATATGGGTGTTCGTCAAAGATTGCATGCGGTCGGAGATTCCCGTGTTTACAGCTCCATAAAATAACCTACTGGAAGCTCTGCAGTTTTGCTGTATAGGCCTATAGATAAAAATATTAAAATTACAAACACACAACATTTTGAGTTACTTCCATTTCTGAAAAAAAGAATGTAGGCCTAGTAATTGATGTTATAAATACACACTCTTGATTTTTGTTTTAATTATCCATCATACATAAAAAAACAACAAAAACTTTGCTCAAGACAAAAAGCCAGAATTAATGTAAACCAGGGCTGCGTTCAGCCCCGACAAAAACGGTGCAAAACGTGTTTTAAACGGAAACGGTGGTGTGTTGAACACTGTTCTGATGACGCAAGAGTTGCAGCTATGGCAGCTGAGAAGGCCATTGTTTGTGTTATTTTTGAAGAATTTCCGGAGCCTGATAAAATCATTATAAATACGTGTTTAATACCGCAAAATACGCTGGATGTTACAGTCACTGCCCTTGCCATCCAATAAAAGAGAACATGGGTTTGTGGAAACTGTGGTTCCTAATTATTGTGATCCAACATTTTCCTCGCATTTCAGGTGAAGGATAATCCACTTCTTACCTCCGAGACTGTGTTATGATCTATATGACCTTATTATTTTTATTGTGAGTATTAGGCTTATCATTATTGCTGAGCACTGTTGTTGTGCTATTGTAATATTTACCATTATATAATCAGAGGGGTATAGAAAAGTTTATGAAAGTGTCACTCCACAGTACAATAGCAAAATATATAAATATGTGTAGTATTTTTATGTTGCATTAATCAGTGTCGAGCACACCTTACTGAGGAAAGGATATGGATCAGAAGACATTACAATTACTAAATTATATTTATACAGACTTAAAGAATTTCCAGATCTATACTTGTGCTCTTATTTTTTCAGTTATTTTGCCTTTAATGTAAGTAAACATGTGCAAGCAATATACTTGCTCTTGTGAATTTATTTAGATGTTAATTACATTGTGCAGCTGTCTCTTTAATACCGCGTGGTTTATATACAGGTTGCTGCTGATTGGGCTGACATGTTTGACACACCCACCAAACAAGAGAAAACGCATCTCTAACCCGTTGCACACCGTTTCCAGCAAACATGTCGTTCAAAACGGAAACCGTAGCAAAACGGTGCACACTGGTTTGAGCTGGAACGTGCCCCAGACTCTGTTGCTATCTGTGAAGCCAAGCATTAGAATAGCCTACTAATCTAAATTTGTTAACCCACAGTAACAAATTTTAACAGATTAATTGCATATTTTCGTTTGCTGCATGCTTTAAAAAACACAGTAAAACATTTTTGAAATTTTTTTTTGAAGAAAAAAAAAAAGATACGTCTCGTATAAGTTGCATTTTCAGAGATAATAACGGCAGGCCTAATAATGTTGTTATGTACCAACATTGTGAACACTATAGGATAATTTAGTTCCCCTCACTTTACAACAAATCCTTTAAATTTAACCGTATCAGAACAGAATAAGAATTTAAAAATATATAATTCTAATGGATAAATATAATTGCAGTATATAATAATATATGCTTAGCAATAAACATGCCAAAACAAATACATTTATAAAGAAACGTAATTAAAGTTGGGCTTACTTCTCTCAGGCACAAATCCAAATGTGTCCGTATTTGTGATGTAGCTGAAGCTAAACTATTAGCCTTATTAGGTCAAATAGGCTTTGTAGTTCACGCGCGTTCCAGTATCGACGGAAAAATATCATAATGAGCAAAAATATGCCACAGTGGACCGGCACCGGGTCTCGCGCCGAACAGCACGGTGAACGGCTGCGGTTTCAGATGAATGCAGCAGCTTAGTGCGCGCGAGGCGCCGGCGCGATCAAACAGCTGAAACATCAAATACACTACTCCCTCATTTTTGGTCATACAGTAAAGGCATAATTCGAACATTTCGCTTTTAATCTGTGTATTTAACAGCCTGGGAGACCTTCCCAGGGCAGTACCTTGCCTCACTGACTAAAATCAGGGCGCTCACTACGGAGACGGCACCAGAGGTGAGGGGGCACAGTGGCCGGGCCGGGCCCCCTCAGGCCTGTAGCCAGTCACAGGGACTGTTTACACACACACTCACCATCATTCGGGGCCAAGTATTGTATGCATGCATCGCTGTTTAGCTACTTTACAGACAGTGTTGCCAATTTAGCTACTTTGTAGCTAGATTTAACGACTTCCCTGCCCCTTTTGAGACTTTTTTTCAAAAGTTTAGGGACAAACACAGCAACTTCTTGGACAAACCATATCTAAGTTCTCATCTTGCCCACTGATCTACGTTCATCTTTATATAGATCAGTGAATTTGCCATTGTGATGTCATTCTAGTGACATTTGGCTACCAGTTTTAGCTACTTTCGATTGAAAGCAGTTGGCAACACTGTTTACAGAGCCGTTCCAAGTCTTAAGCCCTATTCGCACGGGATTAGAAAATTTTTCTAGTCTTATTTTCTCTGTATTCTGGAGTACTCTTTTGTCTTGCCCCATTTATCACTGTTTGCTGGTACTGACCCCAGCCTGTCTGACTACGCTCTCATAATAAAGCCCTCATAATATGAAGCCATGCGTGACGAAGGCGTGTGGATGCATAGGCAGCACTTATGCATCCACACGCATGGCTTCATTACAATATTTCTGCATTTATGAAAATAAATAAATGTTGGAAATGTATTCAATATTTTAAACAAAGCTTTGTAAAATATTATTCTAAAGAATATTTTGGAACTTGTAGTTTTTCGAGTTGAATGCATTAGCCTATTGTGCCTGTTCAATGTCTGTATTTCTGTCGTTGTCCAGTACAGTTTTGTTGATCGACTCGCCGAAAGAGAAAAAAAAGCGATCTTTAGTGGATGCAAACAGCAGATGGTGCTAATGCAGTTATTATTATAGTTTGAGATGTTAAAAAGAAAAAGTTAACGTCGTAAACGTATCAAATTTTCGGGGTTCCCCGCATGTGTGTCAAGTCTAATAAAGCTGGAGGATTTCGGATTAACACTGTTAGTTAATAGCCACCGTTTATTATACTCAAGTGTTTAGGCGAACCCTGTATGAACGAGCGTCGCTGCTGGTTCACGTGGAGGGGATACAAACATTAAAGTCAGGGTATATCTACATAATGAACATTGCACATGATGTTATTATTACTATCATAAAAGAAAAAAATAACAGGGATCTTAAATTTTTTCGGTCTTTAGTAATTGCACAATGTTTAACGCGCGAAGAAGGGGGGTAGCGGTCGTGGCGAAAAGGTGGTCCAAGAGCCGGGTGGGAGTGGTTCGGTGTTAATATCAGATTTTGATGGAATTTGCAATATGAGGAAGACTTTAAAGATCTTTCTGTTTTTCACATTTAATGTGCGGTAAGTGTGTAATTTCATTCGTAAACACTTTCGGTTTCACTTGGAGCATTTCACATTGGATGAAGTTTCTCTTATTCCTCAAACCGTCACTGTTCCGCTGCCGGGATGCTTGGCACTCTTTTTTAAAAATTGTAAAATTGCGTTTTTACTCTATCAAATATTTTAGTAATCACCCTGAACTAGGTAATTTGAAAGCTTAAAAACACAAAATTCATCCTGTGAGAACCGTTTTGGAATCAGACATTGCGTTACCATGGAAACAGTACTTTAAAATCCTCTTAGCTAGCTCCTCCCCCTAGTGGATGGGGTCAGGTTTCATACTACAAAATGTACTATGCTATTTTATAATCAAATCTTTTTTAATGCTGACAAAACATATCGTTGGAAAGCTCTGACAGTCAAGGTTTCATATTTGGTGACTGTTTTGCGGTAGAAGTGATATCGTGACAGAAATTGATCGATTTGGGACAGAAAAATGCGTAAAAAAAAATTCAGTAGAGTTTTGGGTATTTTTGGTACAGCACCCAAACAAAATCTCTCAATTTTTGTGATATCAACTTCAAATTTGGAACATAACTTGGTTAGACATATGGCTTTGATTTTATAGCAATTTTAGAGTGCAATATATTTTGTAAAATATTTATTTTATGTAAAATAAGGTTTTAGTATACTATATTTCTTACTGTTCAGATCTAAATAGTAATTTACTCACACTCATGTCATTCCAAAACAGAAATGAAGATACGTTTAATGAAATCTGAGAGTTTCCAGTTTAGTTCGAAAAATAATCATTTGTTATAGTTCTTTACGAAATAACCACAAACTTTATTTTCCATCGAGTGAGGAAAACATGGTCACTTCAGGCCAGTAAAGATCTCAACAGTAGACATTATTGCACTTTATTACAGGCGCCTCACGGAACTGATTTCAGACAGACTTCTGAGGCAAGGCCCGTACATGGGTGGGGTTTTTTTTGTTGTTAAAGCACGCTACCCACAATCTGAGAGCTTTGGTGAAATCGTGATATTTATTTACTGCAATAGTGATTTCTCGCTAACAATGTTATGTGTGACCCTGCGCCACAAAACCAGTCATAAGGGTCCATTTTTGGAAATTGATTTATACATATCAGCTTTCCATTGATGTATGGTTTGTTAGGATAGGACAATATTATAATATATAACGGCCATCATTTGTTTTTATCTCCTGCTACAATAAAGAGATTTTTAGAGTGCAGACGTTGAGCAACGTTTGATATAAGAAACAGGTCTTTGCTCCTACAACAGCTGGGCGAGTGTGTTGAGAGCGTGTTGAGAGCGTGTTGAGATGGGAGTATAGGAATTACACCTGCAGCATGTCGTGTGAAGCAGTCGCCAAACTCACTGACACCAGAGCAAAAACTTTCACTTTTAATGCAGGAGATAAAGCAAGAACTTTATATCCCAGCAATGTAGATGATCGTGAAGACCGATGCATGGAATCATTTGATTCTTTAAAAGAAAGACTTTCACGACTGCACCAAAAAGAGATACGCTTTGAACGACACGCTAAAACTCTGAGTGAATATCATCGATGCGGACGCATTCCCAGAGGTCTTCGAACTGAACAAGCCCCTACCATCGGCAAAGAAAATCCGGACTTCTGTCAACGCTGGTGTGAAGTTCTGAACCATTTGATGTTATTAATCGTCGAACACCTCGAAGGAACTTTCTTCTGTAAAAACTTCTATCCTGGAGTGTGAGAAAGAAATCCAATCTGCATACAATAAAGGAGAAACTAAATGAACTACAACTGAACATCCAGGAACAATTGAAGAAATTCTGAGATGATTTAATCACCTTTAAACTAATAAATTTAGACGAGATACAATGGATAATAAAGACAAGATCTACAGATGGATGTCGGGAAACGGGAAGAACCCACAGACGCCAGTGAATCCAACCGTTCTTCTTCTACATCTACCAGGCCTTTCTTGGCAAGTCCACATCGCTCCCAAAGAACACGCACCAGAAGAGGCTCGAGGGGAAAAAGACTATAAACCCTACTGAAAACAAAGACAGAAGACCAATCTATCTGACAAAGAACTGTGTCCAAATTCTCAGTAAAGGTTTATCTTTTGTTCCGACTCCAAGAACTGATCCTTTCTTAGTCAAGATAGAACGGTTCATGAGAAATGTGACACTAAAGTTTTTTGGTTTGTAACAGAACTAGTGCAACTAATCAATTTAAACCTAAAAGTGCCTTTACACCCCACATCTCCAACCCCTCGGTGAACACAGCTGGTAGAGAATGATGTAGATAAAATGTTGATGAAAAACCCAAGTTTGAGCCGAAGAATCTAGACAAAGTTCAAAAAGCAGCTTTAGAGGATTAAAAAAATTATAGAACTATTATAATCCAAAAATCAGATAAAGGCGGAGCTATAGCTATACGAAATACAGATAAATATATCTCTAAAGTAAAAACAATGCTTAGCGATTCTTCATGTTATAAAAAAAAACTAATATTTAATCCTACTATAGAATTGAAATCCCAGATTTGATGTTAAACAAAGGTTTTGAAGAGAAATGGATAACAGAACAAGAATCTAAATGCTTAAATCATCATCCAGTTGTCCCGGTGCTTTATGCTTGACCTAAAACACACAAATCTATTGTAGATCCTCCTTATCGACTATAGTATCTGGTATTGGCTGCCTCACGGAAATGTTGTCTGTATTTATAGATTATTATTCACAACCATTACTGAAACAACTGCCTTCCTATTCGAGAGATACAACAGATTTTTAAAATAAATTACAATCCTATTCCAATTTGGATTGGTTAGTGACATCTCTGTACACTTCAGCTCCACACAAAGAAGGTTTAGAATCTTTAGATTATTTTCTCCAAACTCTACAGAATCCAAGATTGCCTTCTAGAGGCACACCTCTAGCACCACGTCACGCTAACCGGGAACATTTGAATTAGATTTTATTTACAATAATCACCCTTTTGGAAGTTTCAGCACTGGGCAAGATACACTGATGATTGCTGGAAAGCACGTGAAGAGGAATGGTTTTTGAATTCTAGATTAGGTTCTATTACATTTTCAGTTCAGCACAATTTATCATCAGTTTATTTTTTAGATGCATTTATCTCAAAAGTCAGTAAGATCTCCACCACAGTGCTCCGTAGACAAAAACACGTTGTCGTCTGCTGATAGTCATCACACTGACAAAACGGTCACCATTAAGTCAACTCTATAGACATGTTTGTGATTCAGAAGAGTCAAACTGAAGAATGGTTTTTGTTCAAGAGGATATCCACAGACTTGGTTTCATTCAGCAGTAAGTATTGGTTCATTTTAGCTTCAGCTCCTTTTCTTATAAAAGATCTTCAGATCTGGCAAATATGCTAGATCGATCACATGTAGTGCGTGATGAGAAGAACATGTATACAAGGTTGTTTCCCATGTCAAAATTGCACATGTTTACTGACGAATAAAACATACCATATCAAATCTTGCATCACATTGTAACACATATACCTTTGTCTTTTGTGCAAGTGTTACACGAACCAGTCTTACTCACGAGTCAGGTGTATTAAATATAATTACCAAGCACCTATAAATTCTAAATGACAAACAATTGAGAGTTCAACAGTTAGGACCAGAGCATAAAAACAGTCCAGCATCCCAAAGCACAGTCCTTGGCTTGTAATCACTTAAACCCATATACTTTGCTCAGTCTCTGTTGTAGAGAGCATAAAGTGAGAGCACGGTCTTAGTTGAAACATGAAGTGCACAACACAGTACTTGAATGCCAAGATGATGCTCCAGCAAAGTTCAACCTGAAAAGAGATGCTTGAAGTCCAGCGTTGCTTTTCAGCAGTCAGCTCTCCTAGTTCCAGGCTTCTCAGATGTTTAAGCCACCAAATAATCCATACCTGCTCAGAACACAGACCCTCTGCAGACAAACATTTAAACACGCAAACCATGTGCTACAAACACTTAGTTAACCAAGCAAAATACCACGAACAATTACTCACGGATGAGCTTAGAACAATAAAGTTCCTCAAACCACCACGAGGTAAGCTTCTCAGAAGAAGATAGAGAATTAACTTCCAGCCATTACTCGTTCTTTGCTACCTTAAATAGGTAAATTCATGCATTACCTTAACAGAGCGCCCCTAGTGCTCAGGTGAGAAGTGACAATGTTGCTCTAAGAGGATTTCTGGTACATAAGTAACAGGGAAACTGTTACAACATGTTCTACTAATAATATAATATACTTACTTCAATGTCCATGTCCACTGTTGTATGTCGGAAAAGCTTCGGGGCCATTGAGAATTAGAATCAGTGAACACAGTCAGCTACTCGTAGACGTGATGATACTTCTCCAGCGGCCAGACACTTTACTGAACATAACCATAGTGCTGAACAGCTGAAATCTTTAGAGATTGAGAAAATAATGAATGTTTTATTTAAAGACCATGTCACCGTTGGGTCTAAATGAGGATTTTGATCTTTCATGTTTCTTGTAATATTTTTTTTTTGGGAGCAGTGTGTATGAACGGCATGTTTAGCCTGATGTGTTATTGTCCCCATTGATTTTTGTTGAATTTTCTGCTGTTATAGATGGAACTGATCTGGAGTCTGTGAGCTTGGAAGTCTAATTACTGCCACCTGTTGGTCTTTATTGGTCTTGATATAATCATTGAGTTACTGGGATCTTGTCACACTGACCAAGGCAGCGAGCCTAAACGTTTGTCATTATTGCTAAATGTTTACTATCTACATAAACTTTTTTTATTTTTTGGTAACTGCATGCACTGGACACTGTGCTCTCCATGTTCTGATGTAGTGTGTAATGAATGATGTGTAGTGTGTGTATTACTGACTCATGTGTGTATGAAGAAAGCTTTGTTTGATTTTGAGCACAGGAGAAATGGTTTAGAAGCGATTGTGTGATTTTGCCAGAAGAGTCAGGGCTTCTGTGGATTCAGTCTGAAGATGTGGATTTGTGTTTACGGTTTTGAGAAAATGAGTGATGGTTTCAAGAAATGTGTTTGAGCAATTCAGAAAAACTGTCAAATTAAAATGTTGCAGAAGTGCTTTTTCAAGCGAGTTTATCAGCAGTTCTGTGTGAAAGGGAAACAATAAAGCCAGATCTCTATATCCACAGCACAGCTATCAGAAACAGCATCTGTTATATAATATATAATTTATCACGTGATTGTACTGTTACGCTCGCAGTCAAATTAACATGCTATTAATTACAGGTCAAAAGTCTGAATTGATCAGTTTTCCCATCAACTGGTCATAAATCATTAACCTACACACTCATATTTAACTCCTCTTATATATGAAAAGGTAAACGATCCAAAACCATAATATCTATAATTATGCTTTTAATGCTTTGAGTTGAATTTATGCAAATCAGAAACTTAAAAAAAATATAATTGTGTGTGTGTGTACAGATAAAATAGTAGGGTCCCGTTTCTAAATATATGATTTTAATTGTGAATTCAAGTAAAGTATTAAATAGTATATAAGTGTGTGTTTGTGGTCATTTATGCATCAATGTGCATTATGACTACGAGTGTACTTATGAATGTTTTATGTGAGATGACTTCGTAGATGACGTCTGTGAAGTGAAGTTTACTCTGACCCTTCGTTTCAAATTAAAAAACACAATAACTGCCATTTAAAGGGCGCTCTAACAATCTTTATATTCCTTTATTTGCATGTTACATGATTAACAGAGTTCATAAGCCTCATTTTCTCACCAAAAATTACTATCTTTTTTTTTCTTAAACCCTTTTTTTCTTAATTTCTTTTGAAATACAACAAATTCCAATGACTTTATTTCCATTTCAAACACTTCATGAGTTCTTTACAGTGCAGAAGGGTTTAAAAATGACTCGGTAACTTTAGAGTAAATAACCAGTTATAAAATGTTCATTGCTTTTCAGAAGATTACGTCGCGAGCCGAATCCCTTTCTATATGACTATCCGGCGCCCGTACAAAGAGATCTCAAAAACGACTGCGTCCATGTTCTTGTCCATGTTACAGAAATCATGATTAAGCACACACACCACACACACACCCACACACCCACCACACACACACCCCCAAACACCATGCTCACTCACACGCACACACACACACACACACACACACACACACACAACCACCAACACACACACACACACACACGCGCACTCACACCCACACTCTCTCACACACCCTCTCTCTCACAAACACACACACACACACACACACACACCACACTCTCACACACACACACACACACACACACACTCTCACTGCACACACACACTCTCTCTCACACACACACACTCTCACACGCACACTCCCACACACACACACACACACACACCCACACCACCACACACGCCTCTCTCTCACACCCACACACACACACACACCACGCCACACAACACACTTCTCTCTCTCCTCACACAACACACACCACACACCACTCTTCTCTCTCCACACACACACAACCACCTCTCTCTCACACACACACACACACACACACACACATACACTCTCTCTCACACACACACACACACACTCACACATACACACGGTGAAATTAAAGTCAGCTGATCCTCATTGAGTGTAACTGTTAAACACACACACTGCAGTGAAGCTGCATTCAGAAAGAATACACACAAGTCCTGATCCGGACTTCAGGACGCTTGACTTTGGATCGGATCAAACCCAAATAACGGTGTTCAGGGCACGAGCGAGAGCTGCTGCGGACTACAGGAGACACACGACTAGCCCTTAAAAACCAGCCGCCGAGCCACACGCGGGTTCATCCAATCAAGGCATCAGAGCTCACACGCTGAAAGCCTATTGGCTGAGAGAGCTGTCAATCAAAGGGCTGAAGAGCTCAGGAGGGATTCATAATACTTTGGAAATGTCTTTAATATATGAATGCGTACACACAACCTGCTCTTTGAGAACTTCAAAAGAAATAACACTGGTAAAAAAGAAAATCAGGGACAGACGCTTCACAAAATCAGCGACAAAGAAAACGAACGCGTGTGTGGATTCAGTGTAAATCATCTCTAAAATAGCTTTTTTTATATCGTTTTCTATAATCGTTTGGCAGTCAGTGGATTCAGCTCATTTCTGTACAACTACTATTATAATAACTAACGAACAGAACTGATCAGTCTCTATAAATAAGAATAGTAGTGCAGCCGCTTCAAAGGTAAATCTAGTTTTAGAATGAGATATTTAAATATTTGTATTAAAAATCTTTGTTTAGTATCTAATTTCAGTTTGTTACAGGAAGCATCAAAGTGCCACCGCAGATAACTAACTACTTATGAAGAGACCTGAACCGAAGATTCGTTTCGTCTCCATGTGAGGACATTCGATTCAAAAGAATATTTACAGACGACAGACGCGACGGGATGAGCAGCGGATCGAAGCCAAGCATTCATTGGTGTCGTACAATTCAGAGTTCATACGATTTCACAGTCTGGACGAATCTCACGCTTTGCCACGGTAAAAATCATTCCACAGAATTCTACAGGTTTCCCTACAAAAGAATAGTTTTTCACGAGAGAGAGATTCTCAGATGATCCAGGTTTTCACAAGAACCCTGAAGAAACACCTGCAGATCTGCCAGGAGTGGGAGGGGTTTAGTGTGTGTGTGTGGGCGGAGCTACACATGTGGGAGGGGTTTAGTGTGTGTGGGCGGAGCTACACATGTGGGAGGGGTTTAGTGTGTGTGGGCGGAGCTACACATGTGGAAGGGGTTTAGTGTGTGTGTGGGCGGAGCTACACATGTGGAAGGGGTTTAGTGTGTGTGTGGGCGGAGCTACACATGTGGAAGGGGTTTAGTGTGTGTGTGGGCGGAGCTACACATGTGGAAGGGGTTTAGTGTGTGTGTGGGCGGAGCTACACATGTGGAAGGGGTTTAGTGTGTGTGTGGGCGGAGCTACACATGTGGAAGGGGTTTAGTGTGTGTGTGGGCGGAGCTACACATGTGGGAGGGGTTTAGTGTGTGTGTGGGCGGAGCTACACATGTGGGAGGGGTTTAGTGTGGGTGGAGCTACACATGAGGGATGGGTTTAGTGTGTGTGGGCGGAGCTACACATGTGGGATGGGTTTAGTGTGGGCGGAGCTACACATGTGGGAGGGGTTTAGTGTGGGTGGAGCTACACATGTGGAAGGGGTTTAGTGTGGGTGGAGCTACACATGTGGAAGGGGTTTAGTGTGTGTGGGCGGAGCTACACATGTGGGAGGGGTTTAGTGTGGGTGGAGCTACACATGTGGGAGGGGTTTAGTGTGGGTGGAGCTACACATGTGGGAGGGGTTTAGTGTGGGTGGAGCTACACATGTGGGAGGGGTTTAGTGTGGGCGGAGCTACACATGTGGGATGGTTTAGTGTGTGTGGGCGGAACTACACATGTGGGATGGGTTTAGGGGCGGGGTCTGTTCTGCATCTGTTAAAGATGCTCCGATCAATCATCACAAACACAGATGGATGTGAGCATCTCAAACGTGATCTGATCTCGGAGAATCTTCATGATGAAGATTCAGCAGAAAATACTGTGTGTTTCAGTCCTTTCTGCTAGTCATTAGCTTTAAACCACATCTAAAGGACTTTACATGATTCTAGCGCTCCTTCATTAGATTACATTAGGCAGATTTGGGAACAGGCTGCAGGGTATTATGGGAAAACACAATGAAATGAACCATTTTTCTAGATGATTTCGCTCTGGGTTTCTGTGGTAAATCACACACATGCACTCAGACGACAGCCAGACGGGCGTCACTGGAATTAAGTGTTTGAACTGGTTAAACGACAATATTCTTGTCTTAAAAAGAGCACCTTCTTTCTTTTCTCCATGTCATATTTTTTCCTGATAATAAGATGGTCGTCCTGCCGGAGCGTAACGGTGAGCGTGGATGGATGGATGGAAACAGTCTGAGACGATCGATCGCATTCAGAGCGTCTGCGATGAACATTAACACTTCAGAAGAGCCGAGAGAACAGACAGGAGGAAGAGCCAGAATGATTGACAGACGCAGCCTGAGGCATTGATGTCCCGCCCAGTGCCAGGTTCTGAGAGACAGAGAGAGAGAGAGAGCGAGAGAGAGACATGTTAGTAAACTGCGCCATCTGCTGGACAACATACTGAACACATCCTAGTGTGGTGAGGTGTGTGTGTGGATTGGTTTTGTGTTTGTGTGTGTGTGTGTGTTTGGTGTGTGTGTGTGTGTGAGTGGTGTGTGTGGTGTGGTGTGAATGGTGTGTTGTTGGGTGGGTTTGTGTGGCGTGAGCTGTGTGTGTGTGTTGTGTTTTTGTGTGTGGTGATGTGTGTGTTGTGTGTGTGTGTGAGTGAGTTGTGTGTGAGTGTGTGTGAGTGTGTGGTGTGTGTGAAGAGTGTGTGTGTGTGTGTGTGTGTGTGAGTGTGTGTGTATGTGTGTTGTGTGTGTGTGTGTGTGTGTGATTCTCACGTAGAAGGGAACACCTATGGCGTTGTGGATTCCCATCTGTTGTGCGACACACGTGTAGTTTTCCGTAATCTCCTCAGTGCTTTAGCGAACCACCAGCACGTGCAGAGCCACTAGATCTGAATACTGACGCTCGAGAGCTGGCCATTCTGACACACACACCGACACTGACTGATCATTATTAGTTACTGTAATCAGCTTTACTGTCCTGACTTCATATGGACGAACACAAATACCAGTAAATGATCCGATGCGTTCCTGTCAATCTAGTCTCATGTAATTGTTATACATTTTTAATTGATATGATTTACCGAGTTCTTAAGAACCGTTAATGCTTAAAATTGCATTCATGTGCTTGTTTCATTCATGTATTTGTTTTATACTGTAAATAGACAGACAGGATAAATTTCTCTCGTGGCAGCATGTTTATTGTAGAACTTTACTATAAAACATTTTTTTGTTTGGTACTGAAAAAATTAAGCATCCACTATCATCTTCGATGGAAAAAAAATCACATATATATAGATATTATTTAATATATATAGAATACCACAGTTTGGCAAAGTTCTACCCTTGCAGAAGCTACAATGTGCATATCACTATTACAGAAGGTTCAAATGCCCACTGATGCTCCAGAAGGAAAAAAACATGCATGTAATTGCATCTATTATGCCCCTTTTTTACAAGATGTAATTTGGTTTGGGGGTTCTCCAGAATGTGTCTGTGAATTTCAGCCCAAAATAGCCCAGTTCATTTTATTAATATTTTGGAAATATCTTTTTTGAGGGCTTTTCTCAAAAAGACTGTTTTGGAGTGTATGTTAGAAGATGTACTAAAGTCAGACCGAACCTAAATAGAACATCTATCTGGTTGTACAATCCATTTCTCGATATCATAACGTATCACACATGTATTGGGAAACGTTCGGGATAATCCGTGTTTCTGAGTGACTGACCTGCGCCTGTGCTCTGTCACCCTCAAACTCAGGCCTGAGGACCGCAGACGCTCGCAGTGCAGGACTCCAGCCTTCCCAACCGGTGTCTCTGAGCTCCTCCAATCTAAGGTACGGCGGGTCTGTGGGAGACCACACAGTCTGAATTCTCCACCACGCGGCAATCACACACAAGTCTAATCTCCACAGTCTTGATCTCCATCACTTATCTCCCCAACTCCACACCGGATAAACCACACAGTGTGTCTCAACACCGTCGAGCTAACGTCTGATCCTCACATCACACACCAGGATAAATATACACACAGTCTGATCTACCACAGTCGATCTCTTCTCATCTCTCTCTCACACACACACGGATGAACACCACAGTCTGATCTCAACAGTCATGATCTACAGTCTGATCTCTCTCTCATCCTCACACACACCAGTATTCACACACCATCGATTTCAAACCAGTCCCTTATCTACACACATTCTGATCTAACAGTCTGATCTCTCTCTCTCACACACACACACACACACAGGATGAGACACACACACCTTCTTATCCTCAAACCCACCACAGTGAACACCCAGGCCTGATCCTCAAACACAGTCTGATCTTACGTCTGATCTCTTCTCTCTCTCCTCCCACACACCACACAGTCTGATCTCCCAAGTCTGATCTCCACCGTCTGAGCTCTAAAACCCAAAACGTCTGATCTAACGTCTGATCTCAAACACAGTCTGATCTAACACACATTCTGATCTCACACACATTCTGATCTAACAGTCTGATCTCCACGCTGATCTCACCATCGATCTCACCAGTCTGAGCCTCACACGTCTGATCTCACACTCATCTGGCTCACACGTCTGACCCACACCGCTGATCTCCACTCATCTTATCTCCCACAGTCTGATCTCCACTCACACAACCATCTGATCTCCACAGTCTGAGCCTCACACACAAGTCCCCTGATCTCGATCTGACTCCACACCGTCCCCTGATCCTCACCCCACATCGCGATCTCACACACAGTCTGATCTCACACACAGTCTGATCTAACACACAGTCTGATCTCACACAGTCTGATCTAACACACTGTCTGATCGAACACAATCTGATTCAGCAAGCTGCTAATGGTGCTAAATGTAAATATCTCTCAGAGTTAATTTTATGTAACAGTACCAGGCCTAAAGCCCTATTTTCAATAATTGATTCTGCTCTCAGTCCCACTATTAATAATTTTCCTGAGACATCTGATTATCTTTGTGAGGATTTTGCTAGATATTTTAATGATAAGATCTCACAGATTAAATCTCTAATGCCTTTGTCAGCCTATACACCACTTGATGTTCCTTTCTGCTCTTCTACATGGTCTGTCTTTGAGCCTATCACCTTGAACTCTCTTAAAGAGATTGTTGCTGGTTTAAAACCTACTAGCTGCCCTCAGGATGTGATTCCCACACATTTTCTTAAGCAAGTTTTTCAAGCTATTGGCCCTGATTTGTTGTCTGTCATTAACAAATGTCTTTTTACTGGGACTGTACCCGACTGCCTTAAACATTCCTCTGTTCTGCCTCATCTTAAAAAAACTAATTTGGATCCTACGCTTTGAGTAATTTCGCCCAATCTAAAATTCACCTTTCCTCTCAAAATTTTTAGAAAAAGTGGTCCTGAGCCAACGTTTGCCTTTTTTGAATGATAACAATATACACGAGAAATTTCAGTCTGGTTTTAAAGGCCATCACAGATACCGGGCAGTCTGTGGCTTTGGTCTTGCTAGACCTTAGCTCTGCATTTGACCACAATATTCTCTTATCACGTCTAGAAGCATGTGTGGGCCTACGGGGTACGGTGCAACAACGGTTTCGCTCATATTTTATGTTACTCTGTTTGCCTCGGGCACCATTCTTCCTCTGATAAACATTTAAGTTCTGGTGTCCCTCAGGGCTCTATTCTTGGCCCGGTACTGTTTAATCTCTACATGCTACCTTTGGGTTCTATTTTATCTAGATATGGTGTATCATTTCATCTATACGCTGACGACACACAAATTTACCTGCCTATAAAGTAGGGGTGGGACAATATATCGATATTATGATATATCGTTGTCCTTCTCCATGCAATACGAGAATCGATATCTGGTGCCAAATATCAATATTTTAATTATTACAATAAGGCGCTCTATATAGATTTCCCTGCTCCCAGCATCTAAAAAAATGCGTGGAAATCGCGGCCGCGCCATTTCCACCTTCTTTCCAAAGCGCTCTGAAGCAACCATGAACCGCGTTCTCTATGAAGATGGAGAAGCACGAGGAACCGAAGGATAAACAAATTTCCTGCCACTGTATTAGCTCTACTGCTCTATATAGCTGTTTTATGGACTGAGAACGAAACAAACTGCGCAGAACGCTATCAGCGTGGACCATAGGCACAGATCACGTTATTATTGCAGAGCGCACACTGAGTCTGTGAGTAGCCTAACCTCTCCGCTCGGATAGCAGGTGGATTTGCCTCACTAACTATATAGTTATACGTTGCCAACGGCGCGTCTAGTTTATTCAACAAACTAAAACGATGGCTTTCTCTCATCTCTCAGATATTACAATGGTGTGTTGTTGTGCAGTGGGCACGACCGTCATAAACATAAATCTTCATCTATGTCAATGGACGATGAACGACACACGTCAGTCGTAATTTGGTGCAGAATTGTGGGGCGCCCCCCAGTGTGGCGCTTTGCGCGCGTTTCTACTTCACATGACATAACAACCTGAGTGCCCAAAGAGGCTATTCGGCGATTTTTCCCTGCAGTCAGTGTGGGCTCCGTTTTTATGATTCAGAGGATAGTCAAGTTTTGAGAAAGCACTCCAGTACCTTTTGAAATGTACCAGTATATAGTAAATATATTATAGCTATATATAAAGTTTGAATAATCTTTTAAATGTGTTATAGTTTCAAACACAGAAAGTGTAAAGCTTTTATAGTCCAAGAATGAAATGATATTTACTTAACATTCCAATTTATTTCAGACTTTTTGCTGGTATTTCTTTTCTTTACAGTTGTACTTGTATAAGAGAGAAAACTGGCAGCGTAACCTTTTCACAGCATTGGTTTTCTAGTTAGACGATATTGGTATGTTCGTTAAGCTGTTCTAGTCACTTATCGATTATCGCAAATCGCAGTATCGTAGCCCACTTCTATCGTACAGTGAGGTACCCTGCGTTTCCCCCCCTACATAAGCGTGACTATAAGCTGCCTTTAAGCCTATATTTAACTGCTTAGCAACTGAAACTCGGGTTGCTATTATATGTCTGTAGTCTAAGTACTTAATGACGATAAGACTGAAATGATCTTTTTTGGTTCAATGGTCACAGCATTCTGATAGGTTGATCTCGAATACTCTGTTACATTCAGTACGCCCCCTGGTTCGGAATCTGGGGTTCGCTTTAACAGTCTTACTTTGAGATAGCGATATGTGCTGTGGTTTGTCTTGTTTCTATCGCTTCGGTCTTTTAGACAAATGTTAAGCCCTCGTTAGTCTGTAGACTTGAAACTTTCATGCATGAATTTGTAGCATCCCGACTAGACATTAATACACTCTTTGTACATGGTGCCTCTAGACTTGCACCGCTTACAGTCTCAACTGCCCAGCCCGGCCCCTCAAAGGGAAGCGTAAATGTGATCATATCACACCGGTTCTGATTTCACTTCATTGGCTACCGGTCAAATACAGAATTGATTTCAAAGTTTTGTTATCTGTTTTTAAGACTTTGCGGAACCAGGCACCACAGTACCTATCTGAACTACTGCATCCGCCTTCACAGTCTAGATCACTTACATCTAGGGACTCTGATTTACTATATGTTACTAGAACCAGACTTAAAAGCTGGGGTGATCGCGCATTTGCGGTCATCGGTCCTAAGTTATGGAATAGCCTTCCGGCCTACATCAGATCCGCCCAAACCTTGTCAACTTTTAAATCCGCCTTGAAAACGTACCTTTTCTCTGTGGCTTTCAATATCCCTTGACTCGTATTGGCATTAATATATTTTGATTCTAGCTTTTCTCCTCTATTTTATCTTATTTTAGGCTTTTATTTATTTTTTCTCTTACTTTTATTGTTTCTCTAGTGCTTAAATGTTTTGTGTCTTTATTGACTGTCTCTTTTAGCCTTGTAAAGCACTTTGGTCAACACCAGTTGTTTTTAAATGTGCTACAAATAAACTTGTGTTGTATTGTATTGATCTCACACACTCAGGATGAGACACACACAGTCTGATCTCAAACCTCTACTCACAGTTCACCACCACGTTGACGTATTTGACATCAGGAGTGGAGACGTCATTGCTCGCTTTACACTCGTAACGTCCGGCCTGAGAGCGAACAATCCCAGAGATCTCCAGATACTCGGCCCCACGTGCCAGAGCCTCAGCGAGCACACAACACACACAACACAACACACACACACACCTCATCAGTGTCCAGCAAGGGCCGCATGTGAGGCTCCTCAGACACCGGTCCCCATCACTACACCACTACATCATATATAATAAATATCATAATATTCCACACCATACAACAACAAGAGCTGATCGAACAGCATCACACTTAATAAAACACAACGCTGCCGAGATTGAGCGGAATGACACCACACCAACACTCTCTCTCTATCTCTCTCCTCACACACACCCACACACCTCTCCTCTATCTCTCTCACCTCACCACACACACAACCCCACCTCTCTCTCTATCTCTCTCACTCAACACACGCCCACACACACACCACCCCCAACCCACACTCTCGCTCTATCTCTCTCACTCACACACCACACCACACACCCTCTCTCTCTTCGCTCTCACGGCACAACACCACACACACACACACACACACACTCTCTCTCTCTCTCTCTCACTCACACACACACCACACACACACCCACACACACTTCTCTCTATCTCTCTCACTCACCACCACAACATCCACACACACCTAACCACACTACCCACACACACACTCTGATCTTGCACGTTTTCTCAGAAGTTGAAAAGCGTTTCAGAACACAAGTAAGTGAGGGGGGACTCATTTGCATATTCATGTTTTATTCTAGCCATCATTTACACGTGAGGCACAATGCATTTATTTAGTGAATACTAATTTATGTAAACATGTAATTGGCAAATGTCAGCAACACCGAAAGATTCAAGACCACAAATCCACACACACCACACACCACCACACAGCACCCCTACCTGTTCTCTGCTCATTTATTCCTTCAACCCTTTGTTGTATTTATTGCGTCCACACACACACACACACACACACACACACACACACACACACACACACCTGTGATCATTGCTTTAATGCATTTATTAATACTCATTCTTTCTTACGCAGTGTTAATGAGCAGCTAATGATCAGGTAATGAACAGGATGAACATTCATGAGATAATGAGATTCTGACGTTTGATGAAACTATGCATGTGTAAAAACATCATAATCACACGTACAGTAACACACATGTGCTGTGTGTGTGTCAGTGAACAGCAGACTTGAGCAGTTTGTGTGTGTGTTGATCACTAACATGAATTCTTCAGTGTAAACGTGTGATTTGAGCGGTAGATCGTGCTGCTGAGGTGGATAAACGTCTGCTGACATCTTTCCTCTGAACATGAATCTGAAGCCTCTGACTAACCGAGAGAATAAATGTGAGCTAGACGTGTTTTCAAAGACATTTTCAATATTTGAGAAACACAACTGAAACGACTCAATCACAGTCGTGTGATGCATGACGTCTCTGACTGAGCCGCTCAGCGCTGGTTTAGAGCCGGTTTAATGTTACAGCAAACACTGATAACACTTGATTAATGTTCCAGCTGTTGTGTAAAGAACATTAACAGTAATGTTCCAGGCCTCCGTCTCCAACCTTTAGTGACCTTCTGTGGAAAAGAGGATCTCCAGCATCGATCCACACACACACACACACACGGATGGATGGTTAATACTTTAAACAGCATTCAGCTCTTTTCAGTAAATGCAGCTCCCAGCACGTCTGCAGCAGTCAATGAGAAACATCTTCAGGACAACAGATACACTGTGAACATGAAACCACTGATCCACACACACACACACACACACACATCAAACCACCGCGTCCACATGTCACACACACACACTTCTCTCGCTGAAACTCTTTCGACTTCCTGTCTGACAGAAAGAGAACATGCTGACAGAATCCAGGTCAGAGCGTTTGAAGGTTCTTCTGTGAGTCTGAAGGACATGCGGACACTGAACCCACGATCACTTCAGACTGACAGAACCCTCACAATCAGGACAGCAGGACAGGAGCCTGATGCTTTGTGGTCACTAGGTAGTTCTAGGTGGTTGCTAGGGTGTTCTGAGTTATGCTATGTGGTTGCTAGGCAGTTTTGGATGATGTGCTGTGGTTGCTAGGGTGCTGTAGGTGATGTTTAATTGGGTTGCTAGGGTGTTCTGAGTGATGCAATGTGGTTGCTAGGTAGTTTTGGATGATATTATGTGGTTGGTAGGGTGTTGTGATGTGGTTGCTAGGGTGTTCTGGGTGATGTTATGTAGTTGCTAGGTAGTTTTGGATGACACGATGTGGTTGGTAGGGTGTTGTGGGTGATGTGATGTCAAGTCAAGTCACCTTTATTTATATAGCGCTTTTAACACTACAGATTGTGACAAAGCAAATGAACGATAATTAGGAAAATAGTGTCAAAATGAACATGACAATAGTAAAACATAATTTTTCAGTTAAGGACGTTCATCATTGAATTCAGTGATGTCAACCTCCAGCTCAGTTTAAATAATATCTTTGCAATAATGTCAACGATAACGCTGGAAATGAAGTGTCCCAACTAAGCAAGCCAGAGGCGACAACAGCAAGGAACCAAAACTCCATCTGTGACAGAATGGAGAAAAAACCTTGGGAGAAACCAGGCTCAGTCGGGGGGCCAGTTCTCCTCTGACCAGACGAACCAGCAGTACAGAAAAATCAATATAAGACGTTTTATTGAGGTGGTTTGGATAGGGTTCTGAGTGATTGCAAGGTGGGTTGCTAGGTAGTTTTGGATGATACGATGTGGTTGGTGGGGTGTTGTGATATGGTTGCTAGGGTGTTCTGGGTGATGCTATGTGGTTTCTAGGCAGTTTTGGATGATGTTCTGTGGTTGCTAGGGTGTTGTGGGTGATGTGATGTGGTTGCTAGGGTGTTCTGAGTGATGCTATGTAGTTGCTAGGTAGTTTTGGATGATGTGCTGTGGCTGCTAGGGTGCTGTGGGTGATGTTTAACGGGTGGTAGGGTGTTCTGGGTGGTTGCTATGTGGTTACTGAGTTGTTCTGGGTGGTTGCTAGGGTGTTGCGGGTGATGTGATTGCTAGGGTGTTCTGGGTGATGCTATGTGGTCACTAAGCAGTCATGGGTGGTTGCTAGGGTGTTGTGGTTTATGTGATGTGGTTGCAACAACACACATGATCTGCAGCATACAGGGTTTAATAGGAGATTTTCCAGCAGCTGATTGGCTGTCTCTCACCTGACGGGTTGAGCAGTCTCCAGGTGATGGAGGGATCTGGCCTCCCACTGGCCAAACACGTCAACGTCACGTTACTGCCCTCGTTCACAGTGATGTCGTCCGAAACTTTATAGATGACTGGAGGAACTGAGAGAGAAAAACAGAGCAGAACGACATGAGCGGGAAACACTGAGGGATGCTGGGAGATTTGTGTTCATGCTAGTACAGATACACACACATCAGTGTCGCTCATAAACATCCGCTTGACCTCACAACACACACACACTCATAATAAACTCTGCGGTGTTTAATGCGGACGCTGCAGAGCATCAATAATGCCAAACACATGTGGAAATATCACACACACATCATCTGTTATGAGCCGCAGACACACTCGTCCATTATTCCCGCACAGGTCTGATCAATGTACGCGCAATCCCACATATTCATCAAACCCACGCGCCATTTATTGAAGCGCTTTGTCATTTTCTTAATTTAGTCTGAGATCCAGACTAACGTGAACTCAGAGCTGCAGCTTCAGCAACACAAACCTGCCATAAATCAGCGGCAAGAGACAGAGATTCATCTGCAGCACATCTGCCTCCAGCAGCACTCATACGCATTCATCTGTGTCTGTCAGCACTCACTCACAGACCCCGCCCCTTATAACTGAAACTCCGCCTCCTCCATACACTAATCTACACCACAGCGCTCATCCCACATTCATCTGTGATTCTGATCTCTAATGAAGTCCTCTCTAATCCCAGACCCCACCTTTTCTGACACAAGTCCCGCCCCACACCAATAAAGGAATTATGCAAATTAGACTTAAAAACACCCACATAATTATTGCTGACTGCAATTTGCACAGAGCAGTGAATGAGATTATTACACACGTCAAGAATGGACATCATTTACATACAGAAGTCTTAAAGGTACAGTGATAAATATAAATATGAATGATAAATATGAATGACATTATTAATATTACAAATGAAATTTAGTAAGAGAGGTGGAAATGATCATGGAAAATGAAATTCATGGCAACCCGGACTGGCATGATATAATATGACTGCTGGAAAAAACTAAAATGCTAAAAATATGTTGAACAGGAGGCCAGTGTGAGATGAGATGAAGCGCTCTCTGTCTGTCTGTAGGCTTGTAAAAGGACAGACGTGTTGTCAGTGTCTGATAAATGATGCTCACTAGGTGGCAGATTGACTCTGTTTCTCACAGCAGTGCTTCTGCACTCCATTCTCTCGCTCTGTCTCTCTGCTTTCTCCTTAACCAATCACTGTTGGCTTTTAAAAACACTCTCTCTCTCTCTCTCTTATCTCAAGGAAGCGGTCTCTGCTTCTCTTAACACGCATGAATTGGAATTGTATGTGGCAGCAGGAGTGACAAGAAATCTCATACAGAAAGATAGGTTCTCAGACGACAAGAGCAGGACTCATCACACACACACACACACACCAACACTACACACTTCACACTCACACTCACCAACACAGTTTCATGCACACACACCACACACCAAACACATCAAACCATTGACTCTCACACCCCCACACACACACACACACTCACACACACACACACACACACACACACACACACACACACACACACACACACACACACACACTCTCACACACACACACACACACACACACAAAAACACACACACACACTCTCTCACACACACACACAAACACACACACACACACACACTCACACACACTCACACACTCACACCCACCCACACACACACACACAAAACACAACACACACACACACACACACACACTCTCCCACACACACACACACACGCACACAAAAACACACACACACACACAACACACACACACACACACACTCACAACATCACACACACTCACACACTCACACACACACACACACACACTCACACACTCACACACACACACACTCTCACACACTCACACACACACACACACACACACACTCAAACACACCTCAACCCACTACACACTCACCCACTCTCACAACTCCCACATACTCCACACACACTCACCTCCACACCACACCACACACAACTATCACACACACCAAACACAAACCACAACTCACACCACACCTCACACCTACTCTCCACACACACACACTCACACACACTCTCACACACTCCCACTCAACACACACACTCACACACACACACACCACCACTCCAACTCTCGCACACCTCACCCCAACCACACATCACCACATACAATTACTCTTCACACACACTCCACACTCCACCACTAACACACACACACTCTCACACACACTCACACACCACACACACACACACACTCACACACTCACACACACACACACACACTCTCACACACACACACACACACACACTCACACAATAATTACACATACTATCACACACACCACACTCACCACACCACTCTCACACACCCTCAAAACATGACTCTCACCACACCACTAACACACAACACACACTCACACACACTACACACACACACTCACACACACACGCAGCATCATTTCAGGGTCGCTCTCACACCTGAAAACACCATCAGCAGCTGCTCATTATGCTGCAGTTTATGATGTTTATATTAGTTCATAAAAGCCTCATGAGTGAAAATCATCATGACCTTCACACAGAAAGAGCTGTCAGACCCTCCACAAAAAACACATTACTAACATTACAGACGTTATTCATGTTAATTAAATTACTCATATTAATGACATTACTAATACTACTGAAATATTTCATACTACAGACATTACAACAGACTAAAATTACTTGCTAAATACTAAAAGATACTTAACTAAATTTAACTTACTACAACTATAAATTACTAATATGATTGACTTTACTAATGTTATAAATCACTGATATTACTCATATTATTAACACTAGTGAAGTTAGTAATATCACTAACATGATTAATACTATTATTAATTAGTAATAAGAATGACATTACTAATATTACTGACACTTGTAATATTAATGATATGGACATCTCGTGACTGAGGTAATCATTATAGGGTCTAATCGTGAAGAATCAAAGTTTCAAAAGTAGACATGTGCGGTATTCAGTAATGCGATATATCACGATAATGAATATGTACGGTATTGTTATCGTGGGCACTTCAAAATACAGAGAATAATTATTTATTACAAATTATTCAGAATTTTGAATGCATTTTAAGAAGAATAATAATCTCATTAATATAAGGATGTCCAACCAACACTACTTAATAAATCTATTCAGCAGCTACACAGTTTAGGTAATTATAACATAAATCATTTACATAAAGCCTTTAAGGCACAGTAACATATTTTAATAATAAGTGGACCTCAGGGAAAAATAAATAATTACAAAATGTCTTCATAATTCTGAATTACAGCAAACTAAACTTGCCTGACCTTAAACAGAGCTACCAGTATCTGCAGTTCTACAGTACACTGAGTTAGGGCTGGTGCATTATTATACTGCTCATTAATTATAGTTCATTTAAAATAGTAAGCCAGAGACCTGAAAAACCGTCTGATCTCAAACCGCCGAAGACCAGCGGAAAGCTGAAGATCTGCACCATATTCCTCCCGAGAAGAAGCAGGCCAAAGATTCATGTTAAGCTGGTAAATATCTCAGTCTGCTAAAAATATTTGACCCAATACAAGCACAGAAGAGAAGAGCTGCTCCCTTCAGAAAACAGTCGCCTACTGCAACTTACCAATTAATGATATAAACGGCAGGGTCAGAGGTCACAGGTCACAGGTCAGGTGATGAGGTATTAGCCAGGGTTAATGTTTCTAATTATCTCAACATGTCAAACACACAGAGGAACTGATATAACTGCACCAATGTACACACACACACACACACACACACGCACGCACGCACACACACACACACACAAGCACACACACTCGCACGCAAGCACACGCACTCGCACGCACGCACACACACACGCACACACACTCACAAACACACACACAAACACACACACACGCATGCACACACACACACACACACACTAAAGGATCTCAGTCACTAGCGCTCACATAACAACATTCACTAACTGTACTGAACCAACAAAGCAATGCTAGTCTAATGAATGACAGAGAACCACTAATGCTTTACATATTAAAATCAGTTCATAACAACACTACCCATAATCCTGAAGAGAGATCCACCAATCAGAGAAAGCGCTGTTACCATGGAAACAGAAAAATGAATAAAATAAAAATCATCCAGTGACGTAATAAAGATCCTCAATCCTCCGTGAGTTTATGTTCTCACGTTCACTCACAGACGAGGAATATTTGTTCTGCAGACACATATTGGTGAATATTTTGAACTAAGCAACACTATTCATGTTTTGCTGCTGCAGATTTGACATGCTTCCCTCATGAGTGTATTTCAGACCGTAAGAAGCTCAAGCATCAGCAGACAGACAGCATCATGAGCAAGATACAGTGAGCTCATGCTGCTCTCGCTCCTTCATCAATATTTCACTTTCACATGAACATCATCACACCGCGTTCACATCATAAGCAGCTCCAGAGCCTCTTCAGTCTGCGGCCCAGCAGAGCCAACGCTTCCTTCTGTCTGAACTGCACACCAGAACAATAACCCTGCAGCGTTTGATCGATTCTGAAGATGAACGACATTTGCCTGCAATTTATTTTGTCAGGAGGCATCTTTTATTTTGTGCTGCGCAGCAGAGCTGCTCGTATTAATCTTGAGGAAACTTGCACAGCCAAGTGGATCTTCTCTAATTGTATAAAGATTTATGATTTTGCAAAAACAAAACTGCAGCATACAATACCTAAGACTAATGAACATGTTCCTGCATAGAAAACCAGAGCGGGTCTCCCTCCTCCCGCATAAATCTGGCCTGCGCTTCACCAAAAACCCTTCAGACGCCAGCGACAGCAGAAACCTTCAGATGTGACGCAGAAGAACTCATCGCTCATCAGCGCAGTGTGAAATCAGCTTCCATTGATGTGTGGTTTGTTAGGATAGCACAATATCTGGCTGAGATACAACTATTTGAAAATCTGGAATCTGAGGGTGCAAAAAAAATCTAAAAACTGAGAATCGCCTTTAAAGTTGTTCAAATGAAGTTCTTAGCAATGCATATTACTAATCAAACATTAAGTTTCGATATATTTACGGATATAAGATAAGATACAGTAAACTTAAAAATGCTAATATTTACTAATGATATTTACAAATTTACTTTTAATATTTACTTTTGGTAACATTTAAATATATATTTTTAAAAATATGAATTTTCCTCATTTTCAAACTTTAAATCAGCAATCCTTCGGCGGCTGCCAAGCGCTGCTGGGTTTAGCATTGAAGAGCATCAGTGGCTGAAATGTCACAGTTTTGCACTGTTCTTAGAAAACGAGAGCAGCGAGCCTAGATTTATGCTTTTAATTCGGATAGAAACCTGATACAGTAGTTTGTTGATCTAAAATTGTAATTTAGACCATACGTGCCATTTTTTCCGGATGCGTCCTGGCCAGGATTTCTATATTGCCTAAAATACAGTGGGGCAAATAAGTATTTGATACACTACCGATTTTTCAAGTTTTCCCACTTACAAAGAATGGAGAGATCTGTAATTTTCATCGTATGTACACCTCAACTGTGAGAGACAGAAAAAAAAAATCCAGAAAATAACATTGTATGATTTTTTAATAATTAATTTCCATTTTATTGCATGAAATAAGTATTTGATACAATAGAAAAATAGAACTTAATATTTGGTACAGAAACCTTTGTTTACAATTACAGAGGTCAGACGCTTCCTGTAGTTCTTGACCAGGTTTGCACACACTGCAGCAGGGATTTTGGCCCACTCCTCCATACAGGTGTTCTCCAGATCTTTCAGGTTTTGGGGCTGTCGCTCGGCAACATGGAGTTCGATCCCTCTATAGATTTTCTATTGGGTTCAGGTCTGGAGACTGGCTGGGCCACTCCAGGACTTTGAAATGCTTCTTACGGAGCCGCTCCTTAGTTGCCCTGGCTATGTGTTTGGGGTCATTGTCATGCTGGAAAACCCAGCCACGACCCATCTTCAATGCCCTTACTGAGGGAAGGAGGTTGTTGCCCAAAATCTCGCAATACATGGCCCCATCCATCCTCCCCTCAATACGGTGCAGTCGTCCTGTCCCCTTTGCAGAAAAGCACCCCCAAAGCATGATGTTTCCACCCCAATGCTTCACAGTAGGTATGGTGTTCTATGGATGCAACTCAGCATTCTTTCTCCAAACACGACAAGTTGAGTTTTTAACCAAAAAGTTCTATTTTGGTTTCATATGACCACATGACCTTCTCCCATGCCTCCTCTGTATCATCCAGATGGTCTTTGGCAAACTTCTGACGGGCCTGGACATGTGCTGGCTTGGGCAGGGGGACCTTGCCCACGCTGCAGGATTTTAATCCATGACGGTGTAGTGTGTTACTAATGGTAACCGTTGAGACTGTGGTCCCAGCTCTCTTCAGGTCATTGACCAGGTCCTCCCGTGTAGTTATAGGCTGATCCCTCACCTTTCTCAGGACCATTGATACTCCACGAGGCGAGATCTCGCATGGAGCCCCAGTCCGAGGGAGATCGACAGTCATCTTGAATTTCTTCCATTATCTAATAATTGCGCCAACAATTGTTGCCTTCTCACCAAGCTGTTTGCCTATTGTCCTGTAGCCCATCCCAGCCTTGTGCAGGTCTACAATTGTGTCCCTGGTGTCCTTAGACAGCTCTTTGGTCTTGCCCATAGTGGAGAGGTTGGAGTCTGATTGATTGAGTGTGTGGACCGGTGTCTTTTATACAGGTAACAAGTTAAAACAGGTGCAATTAATACAGGTAATGAGGGAGGCTAGGAGGGCTTCTTAAAGACAAACTAACAAGTCTGTGAGAGCTAGAATTCTTGCTGGGTGGTAGGTGATCAAATACTTATTTCAAGCAATAAAATGGAAATTAATTATTAAAAAAAAATCATACAATGTGATTTTCTGTATTTTTTTCCCTCATTTTGTCTCTCACAGTTGAGGTATACCTATGATGAAAATTACAGATCTCTCCATTCTTGTAAGTGGGAAAATTTGAAAAATCAGCAGTGTATCAAATAATTATTTGCCCCACTGTATAGGTTATGCTTTGTTTGCCGTGTGCAGACCGATCGGTGTAATACATCAAAATACCATACAGACGGTTCCTTGTGCTTTCAAAATGCTCTCGAGGTACTTTGACGTCAAACACTGATCGGCCGCACTGCTTTTAAGTCGAACACAACTAATATGTATGCGTAATTGCATCACTTTGACCGTAGATCCCACCTTCTCAGTTCTCACACGCCATGATTGGTCCATTATGTGCAATGCTTGCATGTTATTGGTCAAACTGCTTTTCGATCATTACCTTCAGCAAGCATGAAAACAAAGCCAAAACAAATCCTGGCAAGGACGCGTCCTGGGAAAATGGCACGTATGGTCACCCTAACACAGTGGTTCCCAAACCTGTCCTGGAGGACCCCCTGCCCTGCACATTTTGTATGTCTCCCTAATCAGACACACCCAATTTAGTTATTGCAGTCTCTACTAAAGAGCTGATGAGTTGAATCAAATGTGTTAGATGAGTGAGACATACAAAATGTGCAGGGCAGGCGGTCCTCCAGGACAGGTTTGGGAACCACTGCCTTAATAGAACCACTGATCTATAATAGAGATTTATATATATAGATCAGGCAATAGAACCCATTATAATAAGTGATGCTGTCTTGGATGTGGCGCGACATGACAAATCCCCGACAGCAAACTGATGCCGCGTTCTGTTTATAACGTACGTGCTGATGTTCAACGGTTTTGCTTTGTCGCGTCCAGGGTAGACAGACTTTAGTGATTTTGGCGCGAGCATAAATTTCACTTACCACATAAACAGAGTAAGGAGAGATGACTGAGGAGGATGGCGAATGATTTGCAGATCCTCAGTACCTCTGACAAACATATAATCTTGTCAAATGTGTGGCAAGTACTGCCGCTCCACAGTATAAACAGAGTACGTGCGATCTCGAAAGTGAAAGTGAAACTAAAAGCGATGCCAGTTTCAATGCCAGGTATACTAGCGGCTCCCTGATGCCGAAATATATATGATGTATAATTACCCAGTTATATAACTGCGAGGAAAAATATTGAAATATATATTTTCCTTCCATCTCGTATTTATTCCCTTTAGGGGTTCCGCCTACACGTCATTTGCGGGGGGGTCACGAAGCCGGCTCAACATCGTGATGTCTATCAGCTATCGGTGATGAACTTATCGTCTATCGGCCCAACCCTAATTTACACAGCGCATTTTTACTTAGGCTACGCATATTAGATCATGAATTAATAAAATGCCGTCTCTGCAGTCACACAGAGATTATAAGTATCGTGCGAAACCGCAAAGTTTATAATTTGCATGCACTCTGAAAAATGATCCGTTTAAACTTTTCAACGATTTTGCTTCTGTCTTATTGTGCTTAATCTGTCAAATACACATAAGATTCACATAATCGAGCTGCACGATCAATTATATTTAAATCACGATCACAATTTATGCTTCTCTTGATTTATTAAGCTTACTCCTCTGCGATATTTTCCACATTTATCCATTTATTTGGCATTTGCGTCGTCTTGCATTGGTAACGAGCCTCCACAAGCTGTCATGGTTGCGGTTGCCAGATGCCAAGAGTTTAAATCCCCAATCAGAGCTCTTCTCGAAACATTTATCTTCCCAAACTGGCAACCATTCACACATGCGCTCTCTGCATTATGGAAAAAACAAACATGTAAGCTGGAGTTTAGTGATCTCTATTGAGATTTTCTGCTCAAATAATAGTGTCATATACAGCCAGTCTATTTGCTGCGTCTAAATCTGTGTGCAAGCCATGTTGATGTTCTCTTGATTTGTGCTATAATTCTGATGAAATACAAATATTGTCATTTAATTGTTTGTGAGTGAATCGTGATGAACAGTTTAACCATTATCACGCAGCAAATGCAAACAGTGGTGAGAATATCAGATGTGTGTTATACTCTGGATCCATGCATTCAGTCTTAAAGTGACAGCAGTCGTCTGTGTTTTTAATGTCAGTCAATCAACAAAAGAGTAAATCTCTCACTGCT
>JADLZN010009924.1:536529-551529 GCA_018155175.1 Sinocyclocheilus anophthalmus
TTTAAGACTTTTTAAGACCTTTTTAATACCACCTTATGTGAAATTTAAGACCAAGCCTGTGATGGAAATACACAAAGAAAACAAAATATCATCGCTGTCAAAAATTCTATTTGTTATTACGATATACAGTGAACTTTTCATATCAGCAGACAATATCCCATACAAAATATTCCCACAAAACAAAAGTGTCGCATCACCGAGATTTTTGGTGGTGTAAACAATTTATTCCAAAGCAATATTTTCAGTGTTCTATCAGCTTTTACATACTTAAATCTGCATGTATTTACCTTTACAAAGGCATGTCATTTACCTTTATAAAGGCCAATATTTGTTTTTGTTACTATTAAATTATGCTGTATCTTTCAAGTCAAATTCTTACAATTGATCAAGAAATGTAATACACTACAGGGCTGCTACCAATCAAATTAAATAATTACAAAATTACAACAGCAATAATGTTAGGGTTTTTTTTTTTTAGGATTAATGTTGTAAATACATTTTGAACATACAAATAAGAAATGTTGGGGAAAATGCAAACTTTTAAGCATGAGACTACACCGCCAGTAGGTGGCGGTAAGTCACTTATTCCTTCAATCCTCTGAATCATTCAGTAACATAAATGTTAGTGTTGCTTGGAGTGTGCGCAATAATTCTGTTCTGATCTTAGTTTGGAACTATTTTCGTTGGTGAAATAGAACAAAACATGTAAGTAACTTCATAAACTTTACTACTTGTTTGTTGAATTAAAATCAATGTAACATTTGCAATCTTGAAAATATTCAGCAAAATAGCTCCCTTGTCATGGTATGTTACTTGACGATATCATGCTATAAATAAACTAAACATTTAGAATTTGTACCTCAGTATGTTTGTTCTGTGAGTTTCTTTATGTGTGCCGTACGCTCATTTGATTTGATTTCTCCATGAAAGTCTCTCACAGAGACAGCACGAGCCTCAACAGCACGACATTGATCATAGAAATACACTATCCATTATCAATCGCTGTTTAAGCTGAATGCAATAAAATCAGAAGAATCATTTGCGCGTTTAGATGCGTGATTATATTTTGTCACTTAAGTTTTAATCAGGCTATTAGTCCTGTCGGGCAAGTACAATTCTCAAGCCATTTTTCAGTAATCTTGCATGAACCCAGTTAAAGTAGTTCGGCGGCTGGACAGCGAGCTGGTGCTCGACTGTATTCTGTAACCACAATTCTCTCTGATGACGCGGTTGGTAACTACAGAGGGTTGTGACCAAAAATATTTAAGACCTACTGAATCTGAATTTAAGACATTTTAAGACTTTTAAGGCCTTATTTTAGGAAAACTTTATTGAAGACATTTTAAGACTTTTTAAGGACCAGGCCACCCTGACAACACACACACACACTCACTCACTCACTCACTCACTCATCACTCACAATCACCACTCACTCACTCACTCACTCACTCAACACTCACTCAATCACTCACACACACACACTCCACCACAACACACACACACTCACTCACTCACACTCACGCACTACTCACTCACTCACACACCTCACTCACTCACTCACACACACTCACTCACTCACTCACACACACACTCACTCACCACTCACTCACTCACACTCCTCATCATCACTCACTCATAACTCACTCACCACAATCAATCACTCACACTCAAACTCACTCACTCACACATTCACTCACTCACTCACTCAATCACTCACTCACTCACTCACTCCTCACTCACGCACGCACGCAGCACGCACGCACGCAAGCACGCACGCACGCCGCCCGCACGCACTCACTCACTCACTCACTCACTCACAAACACACACACACACACACACACACACACACACAACACACACACACTCACTCACTCACACAAACAAACACACACACAAACAAACAAACAAACACACACACACACACACACACTCACTAACTCACACACACCCACTCACTCACTCACTCTCACACACACACACACAGAGACGCCGTGATTCCCGCTGAACTACTGACGAACACAACCTTCATACAGAGTTCTGGCATGAAACTCTAGATGGCGCAGTCCGATAGGTCTAACTCAATCTGACCTAATGACATCATTATCACATGGCAAAGCTGATTGGTTCTCTCCTGTATCGGAAGCCAATGAGCTCACTGCTCAATATTCAAACATTTGACTAGTGCTTGCCGTAGCAGAGCAGCTTGCTTCAGAAACGCTTCACCTTCCCCAGCTCCACCTGTATAGATCTGCTACGAGGTGATTCATGTACGCTATATGGGAGTTATTCATGTATGTTATATTTGCAGCAGCAATATTTCTTACATGCTCACAGCAGCATGTTGTGGATGTATTGGCAGCAGCGCCAAGACCAAATACATTAACATTATCATGTACATTACCATGCCAATCCCCCCGAGAGCTGTCCTGACAGAAATGAAGACACGAGGAGACGTGAATGACTGGTCCAGTCACGTGATTCTGGAGTGCGGTCACATATCATCAAGTCAAACAGTAAAGGCCAGCAGTTACTGGATCTTGAACAGGTTAAATGTGTGTTTGCAGCAGATCAGTTTACATCCCCGGCTGACAAAGATATATTCTGACAACATTCCTGCTACGTTATGAAAATCTCATTTCTGAACGTTCTTTTTAAAACATCCTGCTTTTGTTTTGGTCATGCAAAGGGAACATTCCATTGTATCATTTTGTAAACATTATGGGAATGTTACTTTTGAATGTTCTCTGAACGTTCTGAAACAAATAGTAACATTTAAAAAAAACATCAGATGAATGTCCAACTGATATGTTTCAGGCAAACCTTCCACAAACAATGTATAATGTTTTGAGAACATTATTAAAGACCAGATAACTTTTAGCAAACATTTAGTTAATGCTAGGAATGTTAATTTATAGCTTTGAGAGAGCGTTGCCAGACACTGTTGGAGGAGAGCTGATAACATCACTGAATCATCAGTGAGCTGACTCTTGTTGAAAATGACTTTATTATTGTCCTCTTGCATTATTGACAAGCTATTCTGCTGTTTAACACTGTAAAGCTGCTTTGACTCGATCAGTATGGTATAAAGCGCTGTAGAAATAAAGGTGACTTGACTTAAAAGATTATATTACATAATATGTTATAATCCCAAATACAGTTGCATAAAAATGTCACTTGTGTTATATGTAGGATTTCTATTAAATATTGTCAACTTAAAAGCTAAATGTAACGTCCAACACCTAACAGCATGATTACAGTCATCGCTCAGAGAAGGTTAACAGAGACTTTTATGGAAATGGAAACAGAAAGGGAATATAAGAATCAAACGCAGGTTATTCTCTGAGCACAGATCCAGCGTCCTTCATCAGATCCTCTCTATTATCGACTGGCTCTTAGATTCATAAAACATCCTAATCATTTTCAATTTAAATGTGTTTGATGGAACAGCAGCCAGAGTGCATGTCCTTATTCCTCAGCATTACATTTACACAGGTATAAAGAATGAAACATGAATATGCTCGAAATATCATAGCATTAATATCTGTGTATTTTTAAAACTAATGTGGGTTTTGTCTGAGGGATTGGAGGATCTACAGTTCAGTCTCGCACGTCATACATCATTAACGTGTTTGATCACACGCTTCACAGCTCAATATTTTAAAAGTCGACAAAATATGATTTGTTAATATAATTTATTCCGTTATCTGTTCAAATTACAATGTCGAGTTCTGACTTAACGTGACAGGCCTGAAATACTGCAGTACTTTAGCAACAAGAAACAACGGTTTCATACTCTACGAAGCACAGAGGTTATAGTTTAACAATCATAAGATGATGAATCCAGTGCTCGACATTAACGCTTCATTAAAGGTGCTGTATGTAGGATTGACACCGAGTGGTTGAACTAGGTATTGCAGTCCAAATTCAAAATATTGGAGAGGGTTTTTTCACCGGGCTCCTCCTCCCCGATCACCAAATATGGAGCTTACAACGCCTAGTTTTACTATGCATAACCTCATCTGCATATCATTTCCAAGCACATCCCATCCACGTGACACCATGTTTAACACCGTCAAAGGTACAAGACGTTAAAGAAATATGAGATACGGACTATAAATGCCATTTGTGCCATACACAATTTTTATTGCTAAAAATCATCCAGTATCCTTGTTATGTTTTAGCATAAATATATCAAATATACGGTTTAAAATAGTTCTCAGATAAATATTTTAGAATAGAGTTGATCTCATTCTTTTCCACTGGCCGAATAGTATTTAAATTGTTTTAAACAATCTAAATCAAATGAAATGAATGCAGTTTTGCTGATAAGGTGAACATCTTTTAGCTATTTTAGTGGAAACAGATAGGCCTATATTTATTGGAGTGTAAATACAACTGTCTGACTCTGCGCGTCATTGACAAAGTATTTTAAAAAGGAAAAATTACCGTTTTCTTCAAGTTGTATCCTTCAAACACTATCCTAATGTTGTGGAGATGCTTCACACGACATCAACATTTACATTTAAAACTCGGTTAACAATGCATTTATTATCTCAGGCTTTTAATTCTACTGGGTATTGAGGGGTGTCATTGAATTTTTAGTGTTTACATTTATCTTTGTATGTTCTTGGTTTTATTTGCTTTGCTTTGTTTCTACAGCACCTTGGGCAACAATAGTTGTATAAATGTGTGCTTTAAAAGTGAAATAAACCGAAACAGAAACAAACAACAGGTGCAGCTGTGGCTGTACAGTAAGATGTTATCACTGGACCTGTTCACACTGAACAATAGACTGCGCCACTGAATCCAGCAGTGTCCGCTGCAATATCAAAGTAAGCGCGCATCGTGATCATTGTTCTCACTAAAAATATTTTCTCATAACATGTGATCTGCAGTTTAATTTAAAGAGGAATTATTGTGCCTATAGCACTCCTCGCTGGCATTAAAACAGCATGCCACAGGAAAAGTGATCAAGCGCATCCAATATAAATAGGCTGTCTAAATTCATATAATTTTGGTTTAACTTCTGTGTAATGACTTTATGTAATTTCAGTTATGTAATTTCTTCATTAATGAGAGTGGAATATTTCATGTAAATGTGTCTATCGACATGAAAACTGAGTTTGAAATCATTGTTTACTTCATTACTTTTCTCTCTCCAGGAAAAAAAGTCCGTGCGCATGGGTCAGGTACATTCAGAGCAGGTTTTTTGTGTGTGCCGTACGCAACTCACTCATCTCCAAACGTCTATAGGACTTTTTAATTTAGTTTTTTAAAAGGATTCATTTCCACCAATAATTCCTTGTTGTATATTTTTAAAAATAAATATAGTAAGATTATTTAATGCATTTGTATTTTTCAGTGTAAATGATTTAATTTGATAACGTATAGATAACCGTATATAATTAAATTATAGATCAAATGTAAGGAATTTATTTGAAATGAAAGTATTAATGAGATAGTGCGAAAAAATAGATAGAAAAAATGATGAGAATATGCTCAGACAATAAATGTCATATTTGCAAAAAAAAAACAAAGCACACACACACATAAATATATATAATATATATATATAAGAATAAGCTCGATACCATAGAGCCCCCCCCCCCCCATAACAAATCCAGTTAACCCTGACACGAGCGATTCAAAGTTTACTTTAGGATGTCAGTGGCTCAGTTTGATGCTTTGTGCTGCAAGACGAAGTGGATCAACTTGATAATCGCCAATCTGGATTTCACACACTCACTCTCACTAACACACACACACACACACTCACTAACTCACTCACTCATCACTCACTCAATACTCACTCACACTACACACACACAAAAAAAAAACCACACACACCTCCTCAGCACTCACTCACCTCATCACTCACTCACTACCACCTCACTCACGCACGAACGCACGCACGCACGCAACGCACTCAAAAACACACACACACTCATCCACACACACACTCACTCACTCCACACTCACGCACTCACTCACTCACTCACTCACTCACTCACACACACACACACACCCGCACGGCTCACTCACGCACTCATCACTAACGCACGCACGCAAGCACGCCCGCACAAACACACACACACACTAAATACACACAAACTCACCACTCACACTCACTCATCACTCACCTTCACTCCCATCACACACACACACACACACACACCCACCACAACACCGCTCACCACTCACTCCACTCACTCAATCACTACAAAAACTCAGGCACACACACACACACACACACACACACACTAATTGTACATGACGAAGCATGATTTTGGTGGACGGTGAGACACAAATTTGTCTCTCGGCGCTGAAGCTGAAAGTGACCTGCAGTTTCTCCTGTAATTCTTCTCTTCACTGAATATCTGCAGGATTTGCTCAATAACCCTGAAGCTGAGGCATGTGCTGATGCTGATGTTACAGAGCTCCGCTTCATTCTGTCTGGTTTCTCTGAAGTTTGAGCTCTTCTGCAGACACTGAATTATTGACACAGATACAGACAGACGAGACAAACTGCAGGCCTGAGCCAGAAGCTGCTGCGATTCCTGCCTAAAACTACCACAGATCATCACTGCTAACGGACATAAAGCTGAAAATAATCTATAAATATTAAACAAAACAAAAAGTAAAATGGTTGCCTTCTAATAAAGCTTCATCTTTGCATTGTACAAAAGGTTCTTTAGATTAATAAAATGTTCTTCACACTAACACCGTGTCCTAACTACATGCGACATGCTATAAAAGCTATCTTTTCCATGTAAATCTGAGGTTCTGTCCTAACTAGCCGCAAGTCACGGCTGGAACAACATACAAACTATGACAATTATAATCTCAGGTACTGATTATGTGCTTTATTGAATGTTAAAAGTGTCAACTATGAGTTTGAATATCATACTGCATGACATTTGTAGCCATACCGAAATCAACAACACATAGTTTACCTCAGATCTTGAAAATAAATTAAAGCAGAAATGTACGTTAAAACTGTGAACCAATGAGTGTATTCCAAAACAAAGATGGTATCAGTCACTCAGTATGTTAAAAAAATATTTATGAATTAGATTATAAACGTATTCATTTCGTTGCGAGTGCAGTGCGTGTAGTTAGGACACGGTGTTAGACTAAAAATGGTTCTTTGAGAAATGATCAAAATAGTGATTTTATGACATCAATGGGAAATGCCATTTTGGAAGCTTTATTACGAAGAGTGTTGGCAACTAACGGAAATAAGTACAAAAATGACTAAAACTGAAATAATAATCAATTAAAGCCACATAGAAATATTTAATAAATAACAAAAACTTCAACTAAAATGAAAATATAGCAATAAAAGACCATTAAACAAATACTATAAGAGTATATAAAGAGTACAATAACACTAATATAAGTGAAACCCCCACAGATGCACACTGATGGAGGACGCTGAACCACATCTACACACCAGAAGATGATCGAGACTCGCGGATCTCAGGAACAAACTCCTCCAGCGAGTCTCTCTCATGAACAGCACTGGTTTGTCTGTGTGAAAATGATCATTAACTCAAAGCAGTCTCACTAACGACCAGCAGCATGAGTTTCCGCTTCTCTGAGGCTCAACATGGAAAGTAAAAGCGTTGGGAGTCGCTCAGCTCAAGCGCCCTACAGACACAGAGAGAAGGTCGAAGATATCGATTACCCATCAGGCATTGCTGCGCTTCGTCTGGAGGCCCGGCTCTCGAGGAGCGCTCTGACACACAATCCTGCTGCTCGTGTGTTTCTGCCAGCGATTCTGAGCGCTGAATCCGGTTTGTCCGTGTCGGAGTGTGTTTGTGTGTGTGTGTGTGTTTGTGCCGCTGTCAGCGCGCTGCGGGAGTCTCTGCGCATCCCTTTGGTGCTATCACTCCGGATGAATGACAGACGCCTGCAGATCACACACACACTCACACTCACACACACTCACACACACACACACACACACCGCTGAATTAGCATGAGTACACGTCTGAACATGAGCCTTTCTGCTGGCCAAGAGAGGAGATGATGGAAGAAGAAGGAACCCCCTCCAGCCTGTGTGAGTGTTTGTGTGTGAGTGTAAGTGAGAGTGAGTGTGTGAGTGTATGTGTGTGTGTGTGTGTGTTTGTGTGTGTGAGAATGTGTGTGAGTGATTTCTCTAATCATTTCCTCTGTCTCCAGAGAATCAGTGTGTGTTCTGGGTTTTTCCCGCTTCAGGATGAGAATCACAGCAGCTGATCTGAATCACATCATGGCTCTGATTGGGCCGCAGATGATCACATGACACATTCACACCAGCAGCATGACTGTGTCACACTGCTTTACACAACAGTGATAGAAACTCAAAGTGTGTTGTGGGGGTGGTGTGAGAAGATGAGAGAGAGAGAGAGAGAGTGTGTGTGTGTGTGTGTGTGAGAGAGAGAGAGAGAGGGAGAGTGTGTGTGTGTGTGTGTGAGAGAGAGAGAGAGAGAGAGAGAGAGAGAGTGTGTGTGTGTGTGTGTGTGTGTGAGAGAGAGAGAGAGAGAGAGTGTGTGTGTGTGTGTGTGAGAGAGCGTGTACTTGTTTAGTTGTACTTGTGAAGGCCAAATGTTTCTAACTGTGCCAAATGTTCTCACTAATATAGTGAAACATTATGACAACCAACTTAAAAATATGCATAAATCGACAATTCAAGTTTTTAAACTCTTTTTTGTTGTTGCAAGAATCCAGTTAAGAATATTTTCCACAACATTTCCATTGTTATGAAAACCCTATTTCTGAATGTTCTCTGAATGTTCAAATCATAGTTTTTTTTGTTAAGGGAACATTAAATTCTATTATTCTGCAAACAGTTAATGAACGTTAGTTTGTAATGTTTTCTGAACGTTCTGAAGAAAGCAGCAACATTTAAAACAGCTCAGACAAACGTCCAACTCAAATATTTCAGAAAACGTAACGTTATTGTGCTAACAGTTTAAGAAATATTTTTCTAAACTCAGGATGAACGTTCAGTTGATGTTATTGGAAGAATGTTTGTCCATAACTTTGTGATTGTCCATAACCTTCCGGTGAACAGTTGTCATATAGTGTAAAGAACATTTTAGTCATCTAAAGAATCTCTGGCCATTATAAAAAACCTTTTGTGGAATGGAAAGATTCCACTGATGATAAAGGTTCATCATGGAAGCATCAATGCCCATAAAAAACTTTATTTTTAAGAGTCTATTTAAATCTAGTGTTTGCACAGGTTTCTGTGAGCATTGGTTTAGGGGTCAAAGGTCAGATTAGGAGACAGAAAATATCATTAACCTCAGAGAAAAACAATGGAAGTCTGAGATGAGCTCCCTGATATAGTGTGTTGTTCTGCTGATGAAGTGAAGTTTCCCAGGATCATCTGGATACAATAACACACACACACACACACACACACACACACTCACACACATACACACTCAGCTGGTCTGATCAGTGTAATTAAACACGAGCCGCTATCAGATCAGAGCAGGAAGCTCATGAGTCTCATTGACGACAGACCAACGGTCAGATCAGTGAAGAGCCTCGTTTAGCACGGCTGATCCAGCACCGAACGCCACTGCTGCACTGCATTATTCTGCACTGAATGCTCAAATCATGCTGTTACCATGGAAACACGGCGTTCGGCGCTGATCCGTACAGACGGCCAACAATGAGGCATTTTCTGGTGAACAATACGAGTGTGCACACGCTCAATCACGGCCCAGAGCCACTCCTGGAAGTTTCTGGAGTCGGGCCAGATGTTCCTCCGCTCCGACCGGAGACAAGCGTGAAGCGCGATCCCTCGGAGGCCAGATGGATGTGCTGCGTCTCCGCGCCGTGAAGTGGAGCCTATTTCACAGGCCGCTGGCTGCGGCGAGGCTAATGGCGGAGCTTAGCGCTTTACGTTCCTCAATTATGTACTTGAGAAACGCCGGGCTCTGACTGACAATCGCAGTGGAGCAGAACACGCCGGAGCGGGACGGTTAATTGTGGAAAGATTACGGAGAGATAAGAGAAGATATAAAGCTGGGCACGGGATCAGGGGTTACGATCAGAGACGCCGGCGGATCTCGCCGACAGCTGGTGAACATATTCACCAGATAAAAGCGGGTTAGCGGAGATAATGTATGACTCGCTTAAACATGGCTGGAATCTCAAGGCTGCGCAGTTTAACTCATTGAGAAGTGAAGCTCTTCAGATTCTAATCAGAGTCTCTGAATGCATTAACATTTAGATTCATCGGCGAGGAACACTAACGAGCTCACGCGGCCAGAAACGAGAGTATCTCATATCTGCTAACGTCCTGTATAGAGCACTTCATGAGAAATACAGGCTGTGAGATTGAACTGTCAGTGGAAATATGCTGGTAGGCTCCACTCATAACAGATGCCATCTCTGCTTTATCTGCAGCCGTCGCTCCTGTCAAACTCACACTCACCTCATGCTTTATTCATATCCACCAGCGATATGTAGCAAGCGCAACACAAACTGGAGAAATCAGTCCATGCAGACAATCACATCCGCACTTAGCCTCAATTAAGAGTATCTGAAGCAAACTGAGACGATCTAACATTATCTGAGACGATCTGAGACGATCTAACATTATCTGAGACAATCTGAGATGATCTAACATTATCTGAGACGATCTGAGATGATCTAACATTATCTGAGATGATCTAACATTATCTGAGACGATCTGAGATGATCTAACATTATTTGAGACGATCTGAGACGATCTAACATTATCTGAGATGATCTGAGATGATCTAACATTATCTGAGACGATCTGAGATGATCTAACATTATCTGAGACGATCTGAGATGATCTAACATTATCTGAGACGATCTAACATTATCTGAGACGATCTGAGATGATCTAACATTATCTGAGATGATCTGAGATGATCTAACATTATCTGAGACGATCTGAGATGATCTAACATTATCTGAGATGATCTGAGATGATCTAACATTATCTGAGACGATCTGAGATGATCTAACATTATCTGAGACGATCTAACATTATCTGAGACGATCTGAGATGATCTAACATTATCTGAGATGATCTGAGATGATCTAACATTATCTGAGACGATCTGAGATGATCTAACATTATCTGAGACGATCTGAGATGATCTAACATTATCTGAGACGATCTGAGATGATCTAACATTATCTGAGACGATCTAACATTATCTGAGACGATCTGAGGCGATCTGAGGCGATCTCTGGCAGGGTCAAACTCATCTCAGGCTCACAGTGACAGTATTCAGTGTCAAAACCACCCTTCAAACACCAGCTGACAAAACCTTGTAGGATCAGTGATTTGCAATGTTTCTAAAACATTCAAATGTGCAGTTTTCTTGTTGTGATAAAACATTATTTAAAAAGTTAGTCAGTCTCCTAACCTTTTTTTACTCACAATATCACATCCTTTTAATGTTTACTTGTAATACTCCAAAATGTTTAAAGGGATAGTTCAGCCAAAAATGAAAAAAATATGTCATCATTTACTCACCATCATGTCATTCAAACCTGCACAAGTTTCTTTATGTTCTAGCTTGCGCTCACTGTTGTACACAGAAGCAGCTCCGGGCGGATGACGCATGCGCCGGTGAGTCTCGTGAAAACCAACATTTGTTAACAGGAGCAAAGGAAGCAAAGTTTCAGCAAAGGAAAACCAGTCTCCTCTTGACTTATATCCAAATCCTCCAACATTCTTCTTTACAAATCCTTGTTTTGTACTTCTAATTATAGACCGTTGTTTTGTTTTGATCTCTCCGCTGCGCTTCCACGTGCATCACTTCTGAGCGGCGCATGCGCAGCGATGAACTAATACGTCATCCTCCCGGAGCTGCTTCTGTGTACAACTGCTGGCGCAAGCTACATTAAAGTGATTATTACGTTTTGAATATGGATATTTTTCTTACTAAAACGCATCGATGGATGGGCGCTTTTTATTTAACTTCTTTTGGACTGATGCATGCAACACCCGCTGAGTGCCATTAAACAGCTTGAAAGATCAAAGACTATTTTTAATATAACTCGGACTGGATTCGTCTGAAAGAAGAAAGCATATACACCTAGGATGGCTCGGGGGTGAGTAATTTATGGGCTAATTTTCATTTTTGGGTGAACTAACCCTTTAACATTCAGCAAATAATAATTAACATCATAAGGACGTTCGGAGAATGTTGCTCTCAGAATGTTTTCTCTCAACGTTTGTCACGTAAAATCATCACCACAAAGTCTTTTCTAAGAGTTTTTTCTCTCAACATGACATGAGAATGCATAAATGCTATAAGAATGTTCTATAAATATTATTTTTTGCGATTTAGTTATTTACTTCATATCTGTCAGTAAGTAAATCAATTCATATTTGTGAATCAAACCATTTCATTTCAAACAGGTGAAAATAAGGCGGCTGGAGAAACTACAAGAACATGCAGTCACTGCCGGAGGAAACGATCTACAGTGAACATGATGACTATTGTGTGTAAATACTGCTATTTCTCATGTTATTGGTCATGTGACTGAAGTGTGTTTCAGCTGGAGGTTTTTCAGCTCAGATTCTGAGCTGGAGGAGTGTTCCCGACTGCAGTGCAGAGATGAAGGTGAATCTGACGCGCGTGTGTGTGTGTGTTTTACTGCCGCCTCCTCAGAAGAGCGTGACAGAGAGAAAGTATCTGAGTGGAAATAATTGGCTGCAACTTTTATGCAGCTTCATTTGCAAATTATGAATTAATGAATTCCATCTGTCCTCCATCTTAAGTAGTTTACACAACACGCTTCAGACACACGTTAAAAGCTCCAGCGAGCGGCTCCGGAGGCCTCAGAGAAGCGCCGCGGCTCCAGATGCCTGACGTTAATTAGGAGAAACGCTGAACTGGATGAAGCGAACGCTCACCCGTCTGCCTCTTTAATCAAATGGAACGTGCCACTCACACCTCACAATAACTCCCAATTCTTCCAATTCAACACCAGTCTTTCACTGACTCATCATGTGATGCTCTTAATTAACAGAGAAACAGCAGAAGAATCTCTGGCGTCACACCGTCCTGCTCGTCTTCTGAACGACATGAAAGAGAGACGCTTTCCTCCATCTCTAGTATCTCTCACAAACACACACACACACACACACACACACACACAGCGCTGTGTTTGCAGTGAACAGCAGGTACGTGAGAACTGCTGTGAAAACAGAAATAGACGCCGCAGCTGCAATATGCTGAACGAATCTTTCATCTGCGCTGAGACTCTTTCAGAGCTTCACACTGAAGCTGAAACACACGGCACACGTCACATCACATGATCGTCCACCTCCACACACACGCCAGCAGCGCTGCAGGAAAAACACAAAAATGATCCGTTTACAGACAGTTCCCTCAACCCTCAAACAATGCAATGCGTAGTTCAAAATACAGGTATAAAACTTTGGTGAATATGGAAATCATCTTCATATTAACACTGCACATTGGGCCGTATTTTCACATCTAATGTGTGCTAGTCAGTTCATATCATACTGTATAACATCACTCACAACATACACAACTCATACTGTCCATCTGCTGAAACAGACAGAAGAGATCCAGGACCTGGTTTTCATTCAGAGCCGCTCTGTCCTTTAATAAACAGCGGCGCTGAAGGACGAATGAAGCTCAAACCCACAGACAACATGAACCAATGAGTCACTTCTTCTCAATCAAAGCACTTCTGAATCAATCAGACTGCTGACTGAATCAATCTGATTCAGGTTCTTCTGAAAGAACTCTTTGAAATGTGTTTCTGATTACATCTGTTGAAGTGATCCATAGACTGCAAACATGCAATAAGAGTTCTTTACTTATTTCCACAAAATTCTATTGATTATTCTCTGATTTTTGTTATTTTTTTACTGTTGTCAGTGTGCCGGAGCATCTGAATTAATCATCGATTTACAGCAGCACAAACATACAGCGTGTCCAAACCAGACCCAGCACAATCAACCACAGCCAATCAGAAGAGCGCGTGGGCGGAGTTTAATATTTGGACCCAAAAGATTATATAAAGCACGTGATCAGAACCTACTATAGTAATATAAACAAATGTCTTTAACCCAATACTGTACTAAGTTTTCTACAACGATAGGCAGTGGTGTAGTCTACGTGATACGCAGGTAAAGGTCACTAAGAAAGGTCAAGGACTTCCATAAACCCACTTAATAAAGCGCAACGTCACTGAGCGTAAAACATCGTTGAGACAGAACTTTCACACGTTCATTCATAAATTAACCCCGTCTGTGTTGCGATCGAAGCACTGAGTTTTTGAAAATCACGCTGTGTTTCTGTTGATGATCGGTGCTATTGCGCAACTCTTCCGATTTCAACAGACTGGCCGAGGCCATCCTAACAATGTGCCACTGCTGCGCATCGCCACGAAAGCTTATCATTTGCACATGTTTTTATGCCCATTTAAACATTCAAAAGAGTTTAAAGCATTCAAACACAGGATGCGGAAAACTCAAATGAGTACTCGCGCACACAGAGAGTAAACGTAAACTTCAGTGAACGTAAACAGTTGAGAGAGAAATCGGATGTGTTGGATGCATTGTTTCTTAAAGTGAGCGGGCCTAATTTACTAGCTGTCCTTAAAGATAATCCAAGAAATTAAATCAGAGAAAATCACTCTTTTACGGAATTACTTTGTAGTTTAACAAGAATTAATCTATACTTCATTTATACAGTGAAGACTATGCAATGCTATTTTACATTAGATTATTCGGTTTCTGTACCTGCACACCTACAAACTTAAACAATCACTCAAAAACTCAAATTTATAGAACAAACATATAAATTAAACCATTTAAAACAGGGCCCACACATACAACCTGCACCGGGGCCCCGCAAACCCCAGCTGTGGCCCTGGGAGCAGCGGCAGATCAGTCAACTGTCCCAAGCGTCTTCACACAGTCATTACCTGACCTGGTCACAATCAAATATGTTAGCTTTACTTGGCAGCATAAA
>JADLZN010009924.1:554029-584029 GCA_018155175.1 Sinocyclocheilus anophthalmus
CAGACAGACACATACACATACACACACACACACACACATTCACACACTATCTCTCTCTCACACACACCCACACACCCACACAACACACACACACAATACAAGACACACACACACAAACCACACCCACACACACACACACAAACAGGTCCTCTGCTATTTTCGTTATACATGTTGCCACTTGGTAATATTATTAGGAAATAAGGGATTAGTTTCCACTGTTATGCCAATGATACACAACTATATATCTCAACAAGACCAGATGAAACTTCTAAATTATCTAAGCTAACGGAGTGTGTTAAAAATGTAAAAGATTGGATGACCAATAATTTTCTCCTATTAAATTCGGATAAGACAGAGATATTACTTATTGGACCAAAAGACAGTATGCCGAATCTCGTGGATTACAATTGGCAACTAGACGGATATACTGTTACTTCCACTACAGTCAAAAATCTGGGTTATATTAGACAGCAACTTGTCTTTAGAAAATAATATTTCCCATGTTACAAAAACGGCATTCTTCCATCTTAGAAACATTGCCAAGTTACGAAACATGATACCTGTTTCTGATGCAGAAAAGCTAGTTCATGCATTCATGACCTCTAGACTGGACTATTGTAATGCACTTCTAGGTGGTTGTCCTGCATCTTCAATAAACAAGCTACAGGTAGTCCAAAATGCAGCGGCTAGACCAGGTCAAGAAAATATGATCATATTACCCCATTTTTACAGTCTCTGCACTGGCTACCTAATAACTTTCGTATCAATTACAAAATATTATTACTTACATATAAGGCCCTTAATGGGTTAGCTCCTGCGTACCTAACTAGTCTTCTACCACGCTACAATCCATCACGCTCCCTAAGGTCGCAAAATTCTGGACTTTTGGTAGTACCTAGGATATCAAAGTCCACTAAAGGAGGTAGAGCTTTTTCGCATTTGGCTCCCAAACTCTGGAATAGCCTTCCTGATACCGTTCGGGGTTCAGACACACTCTCTCTGTTTAAATCTAGATTAAAGACACATCTCTTTGGCCAAGCATTCAAATAATGCCTCTCATAATCTTTTACTGCAGTCATAATCTTTTTCTGCAGTTATATCTAATCAAATGCACATTATCATTAGTTTGGGTTAAACAAATCATTTTTGCTGGGTTGGAACAGCAGCTACACTAATTATGTCTATTTGTTTCTCTGTTTTTTTGCACGGGATTAACATCCCGTGGTAACTAGGATTTACACAAGCTTCAGTCTGGATCCAGAACACCTGAGAAGAGATGATGCAACCCCTCAGAGGACCTCAGATGATGCCAACCATGAAACAACATACAGAACTACCACATTTTGCTATAAGTTTGATTGCATCATATAATAATTGCTGTTAATATTATTCATCGTTTGTTTTATTACATCTTATATTGATTTTCTGTACTGCTGGTTCGTCTGGTCAGAGGAGACTGCCCCCGACTGAGCCTTGTTTCTCCCAAGGTTTTTTTCTCCATTCTGTCACCGATGGAGTTTTGGTTCCTTGCCGCTGTCGCCTCTGGCTTGCTTAGTTGGGGACACTTCATTTCCAGCTTTATCGTTGACATAATTGCAAAGATATTATTTAAACTGAGCTGGATGTTGACATCACTGAATTCAATGATGAACTAACTGCCTTTAACTGAAAAATGCAGTGTTTATATTGTCATTTGCATTATGAACTAGTTTCCTATTAATGCTGTCAGTTGCTTTGTCACCAATCTGTTTGTAAAAAGCGCTATATAAATAAAGGTGACTTGACTTGACTTGACCAACACTCACACAGACTACACACACAACACACTTCACCAGACACACACACACACACACACTCACACAGACAGACACATACACACACACACACACACTCACATACACACACACACACACACACACACACCCTCGAGTTCCAGTAAGAATCACAGTTCAAGAGTGTGTTTTAACACCCTGCTCATCTTCACAGTGAGCGAGCGAGTGTTTCTCACACACGAGGTCAGGCGAGGGTAATGAGTGAACGCAGACGCCTCACCTGACATGTTTACACACTCCGCTCTGAGCGCAGGCCTGGACATCTGTCCATCCCGCCACCAATTACCAGGAAATAAACTCACTCCCGCTTCTTGTTTTTGGTAACTTTTCTTTTCTTGGAGAGTAATAGCAGGAGAATCTCACAGATGCAGTTTTTAGGTTTACAGCCGCAGTTCTGGGGTAATAAAGGCCCGCTGGGGCGTCTGAAAGATGCTTAACACACCTGTAAAGAGCCGCAGGAGCCGCTGGAGGGGTCCGGAACTGTAAATTGGTTCCAAAGGGAAAATTCTCCATTATAGAGATGACAAAGACGTCTCTACTGGCAGCGTCTCCGCTTTTCTCTCTCTCGCCTCGAGTCTGAGACCAGCTAAAGCTTTCTGTGCCGCTGGAACACACTATCATCATCACACACGGCCTTGTTCTGGATATGAACCATGAACCAGACCACTTAAAGACAGTTCACCCAGAAATAATCATCCTGCCATCATTCTACACCTACAGGACTTTCTTTTGTCTGCTGAACACAAAAGAAGAGATTTTGAGAAGTGTTTTTTGTCAATAAAAGTCTATGAGCTTAAATGTTGTTTGGTTCCTGACATTCCTTAAAAATATCGGTAACACTTTATTTTATTGACCTGATTATTTGCCAAGTGATTATGCTTTATTACAATGTGTTTTCTTCACAAAATGATAAAGCAGATGCATTTTCCTCCATTGTATGGATGGCTGAGAAAAACTATATACAAAAATAAAAAGAATGAGTTTCAATGACATTCTTGTGTCACTGTACTGCATTACTCAATGACATCAGTCATATTTACACAGTTATAATGCATCCGTTCTGTCCCAGTGAACGAGAATGACTGGACGGCGCTGCACTCGCTCAGTGTAAACCGGACACACGTCTCCAGTGTGAACACACAGATCCACGAATCGATTCCCGCGTGAGCGAGCGTCTGATGCAGAACACGTGAGCGAGCGTCTCCGCTGGCGCAGGATCGAATGCTTCAGTCTGATATTAATCTGGACGACACAAACAGCTCTGAGAGAATCAGAGAAACTGGAGGGATGAGAGATAAACAGCTAAACTAACCACTCGTCTGATATCAGATGCTGTGAGACAGATGATTAGAGCGGCCTGGAGAGAGAGACAGACAGATTACAGGAGATGGATGATGGGATTCAAGAGAGAACCCAAAAAAAACACACTGCAAATAATAGAAGAGAAACGCAAGAGAGGAGAGCAAGAGCAGAGAGAAAGCGGAGGAAGACTGAGGTCGTGAGGATGAAGAACAGACGCACTCGCACACACTCTCTCTTCAATAAAACATAAGCCTCAGACAATCAATAGAGCCGCTGGCCGCCTCAGACGCTGCTGCTGCTGCTACATAAAAGAGAACAGCACGACCTCTCCAGCTCTGCAGCGCTCTACTGTCTCACTGCTCAATCTGCCTCACTGCTCACAAACCTGCTGTCTCACTGCTCAATCTACCTCACAAACCTGCTGTCTCACTGCTCAATCTGCCTCACTGCTTAACCTATCTCACTGCTCAACCTGTCTCACTGCTCACAAACTTGCTGTCTCACTGCTCAACCTGTCTCACTGCTCACAAACTTGCTGTCTCACTGTTCGACCCGTCTCACTGCTCGACCCGTCTCACTGCTGTCCCACTTCTCAACCCGTTTCACTGCTCGATCTGTCTCACTGCTCAACCCGTCTCAATGCTAAACCTGTCTCACTGCTCAATCTGCCTCACTGCTCAACCTATCTCACTGTTCACAAACTTGCTGTCTCACTGCTCAACCTGTCTCACTGCCCATCAGCTCCACCTACATCCCGCCTCTTTGCTTATTTTCGGTTATCCGGGAGTGATGCGCTGCCAAGATGGTGATGGCTGGCTCCGCCCACTTTGGGCTTCAAAAACTCTCTTCGGAAACCTACGGGTGACGTCACGGACACCATGTCCATGTAATTATACAGTCTATGGTCTCACTGCACACAAACCTGCTGTCTGTCACAATGCTGCTGCAGAAACATCTAAACATCCTTAAATTCACCTGAAAACAAACATCTCATGCTCATATCATAGATATCATAGAGATCATAGAGTATATTCAATATGGATCATATAATATTTTGTCTCCTGGCAGGTTTTGTCATGTCTCTTGAGCAGAAACAGTCAGGTTTAAAGATGTTTTATGGAAGATTCTCATTGAGAATGATTTTTTTTGCAGTGCAAATGTGATATCAGCACGCGCGCACATTAATGTATCTATTATAGAGATTTTTGTTGACTTCTATTGCTTTTACACTGAACTAATAATTTTTTATTCTCTACTTACAGCCGTTTCAGCATTTCTACACTGCATGTATTGCATTATACTACAACATGTTATTATATAAAGCTAAATTGTTGAGCTTATGATGTTTCCTCTAAACTCTCACACAAACCTTTTAGCATTTGTACATTTTCATTATTTATTATGTTTATGAATCTGCTTCCTCATTGAGACTGTGCGCTGATAAAGAATTCAGGTAGTGTATGTCATAATGAGACATTTAGTTACACAATGAGGTAATAACCTCAAACAACACAAACCACACACACACAACACACACACACACCACAAGGCCGTACCATCGAGCCCTGGGGGGGGACCAACTTTATATATATTATATATATATATATATATATTTCATTCTACACAGAAACATTCGTAAATCGCTGTCAACGCTGACCTTTATTAATAAAATAGCGATACTGAATCCTGAATTGCTACACTATATATCTCAGCACTGAGGGGGTAAAATCACTGATTTTGAAGTAAAACTCACAGCTTCATTGTTTGTAGAGATACACAGGTAACTTAATTTACACATGCACCTTTAATCTTTCACTCACTCTCAAAATAGCCATATTTGAGGAAAAAATAATAGTTTGCATGACTGAATATATCTGTCGGTCACTTAACATTTCTAATCATATAATATTATAATATTAAAGGGTCATATGATGCGATTTCAATGTTTACTGTCTCTTGGGGTTCAAGCTCTTGGTGTATAAAGAAAGATCGTAAGTTGAAAGACTAAAGTCTCAAATCCAAAGAGATATTCTTTATAAAAGTTAAGAGCCAGCCACGCCTCCTAAAACGGCTCGTTCTAGCACGCCCCCACATGTCTACATCACTATGTGGGAAGATTTGCATAACGCCGCCCAAATGTTCACGCAAAGAAAGAAGGCGTAACTTTTATTCTCGCTGTAGTAATTGTTGCCGCCGCCACCATGTCGTGAAAGCACTGTGTTTCATTGTGAAAGCAAAACTACTTTGTTTGGTCTTCAAAAGAGGACGATATTCGCTTTGTCATGCCTGGAGCTGATCTGTGCTGGTTGCTGAGGAAATACATTAACTTCGCTCTGTGGATCACCGGATCTGCTTTCAGCGTGGATGAAGCGGAGTCCAGCCAGGGGTCGTCACTTGTGGTTGCCGCAAGCCTCCTTCGTCGAATCTGCCGGCCGCGCCATTCTCAAGCCCACCGCCTCTGCTCACTCTAGCCCGCTGTGTGTGACGCTGTGAAAGCAAAACTACTTTGTTTGAACTTCCAAAAGAGAACATGACTAGAAATCATTGGTTAAGTTGTAATTATAACACTGTTCCAGAACAATTCAACCCAAATATATATATGTGTGCAGCGCATTTTATGGAGGACGTTTCCTGATCTTGGTAGAGTAGACTACAATGCAGGCTATTCTGACTCACAGACTGTAAGTACGTTATCCATATTTACACTGGAGAGAGTCCTGCTTTCCGCACAAGACCAAGTTAAAAAACCCAAGCGAGTTTTTTGTGCAGTGTAGAGTAGCGCTTGTTTGTTTGTCATTTCTCCGATCACAAATGCGACATGGTTTTATGTTTACGCGGCCCAATGCAACGCAACGTGTAAAAAGACAATATAAATCATTATAATCCATAATTATATCTCCACTGGATGCAACGAATGCCTGGTTTATAATGGGTTTTCATGTGTTTGTCTCGTCGCTCCGGCCGAACAGGGAATCACGATATGGTGAGGGGCGTAACATTTCCGTAACACGCTTGAGGTATTCGGCCAATCACAACGCACTGGATAGCTGGCCAATCACAGCACACCTCGCTTTTCAGAACGATGAGCTTTGTAAAAATCGACACGTTTCAGAAAGGCGGGGCATAGAGGAGAAACAATAATGTACAGTATGTGGAAAATAATGTGTTTTTAACCTTAAACCGCATAAACACATTTCATTACACCAAATACTGTTCTTTTTAGAAACGTATTATGACCCCTTTAAATGATTTGCAACTTCCATCTTACCTCGCTCTCTTTCAAAATTAAATTAAGGATTCATGCTCTGCTTCTGGAAACAGTAAAGCACGCCTACTTTGATACCTAAACCTACCCCTTACAGGAAACTTTCTGCATTTTTCCATTCTCAAAAAACTTAATTCTGTATGATTTACAAGCTTGTTTCTCTATGGGGACCTTTCATTTTAATTTAGGTCCCCACCATGACACAAGTCCCCATGAGTCTGTGTGCATTCAGGTTTAAGTCCCCACCAGGATATATAAACAGGTACAAACACACACACACAGTCCCATCAATGAAGGAATCAATAGTTGTGATGGTCTACAGCGGATCTATTCAAGGACAAACCACGAGATGAAAGAGTTTCATTATTCTGATACTTAACTCACACATAGCCTCTATCAGCATGCTTGACCCTTTAAATAGTACAGCAAAAACTGCTAAAGTATGATAACTAGCACACGAACCAGACACAGTGATGTCTGTGCTCCAAACGCTGGCGATCCGTCAGAACTGAGGAGACTGATGTGACCTCACATGTGAACGGATCATTAACAGAGAATCTGCTCAATGTGTTCAATGATGAGCTGGAGTCATTAGCACCGCAGTATTTATCTGTAAAACTGCACTGAAATCATCTGTTAAACCTGAAAAATAAGATGTATCACGGTTTCCACAAAAATATTGTGCAGCACGACTGTTTTCAAAATTGATAATAAGAAGAAATGTTTCTTGAGCTGCAAATCAGCATATTATACTGATTTCTGAAGATCATGTGATACTGAAGACTGGAGGAATGATGCTGAAAATACAGCTTTGATCAGATTCAGCAGAAGAGACTTACAAACATGAAACTATAGTGTATAATCACTGTTTCTCTAGACTTCATGTACATCCCTGCACATATCTGTAGATATTATCTCTATACAGCCTATGGTTATTTTTGTCTGTGCCTTGGGTATTTGTTAATATATTCTATATACTTCATTTTATACATATTTTATTTTAGACTTTCTTCTTGTATTTCTGTGCACTGGAAGCTTCTGTCACCAAGACTAATTCCTCGTGTCATTAAACACACTCTGGGGAAATAAAAGCTCATTCTGATTCTGACAAATACAATCACCGACTCAAAACCCAAAAAAAAACAAAAAAAAAACAAAAACCACTGACCAGCTGAATGAAATACACACTGAGAGATCAGGAAGCAAACGCTCATCATCACCAGAGATTCAAACACGTGTAGAGAGTCAATTACCAGCTGAGAGGAAATGAACACGAATCAGTGACACAGAGAGACGAGGAGCAGCGGCGGAGCATGTGTGTGTGTGTGTGTGTGTGAGAGTGTGTGTGTGAGTGAGTGTGAGTGAGTGAGTGTGTGTGAGTGTGTGTCTGTGTGAGTGAGTGTGTGTGTGTGTGTGTGTTTGTCTGTGAGTGTGTGTGTCTGTGTGAGTGAGTGTGTGTGTGTGTGTGTGAGAGTGTGTGTGTGTGTGAGTGTGTTTGTCTGTGAGTGTGTGTGTCTGTGTGAGTGTGTGTGTGTGTGTGTGTGTGAGTGAGTGAGTGAGTGTGTGTGTGTGTCTGTGTCTGCGAGTGTTATGTGTGGATTATTGTGGTGTGTGGTGTTTTTTTTACAGGCGCAGCTCTCGGCAGTTTGACAGACAGACCTGCTGTTATTGATGACACAGATAAGATCGTTGTCTTTAGGGAGCAATACGCAATAAAGTTATTTAATGAAATTTCACAGAGGAACACGACACTCTCCGCGGGCTCCTTCACACACACACACACACACACACACAAGGAGATCGATCGATCGCTGGAGTCGCTGCACACGAAATGCACAATCACGCCTCTGTGTCCGTCCTGCGCTGACCGGCTCAGCTCTTCAGTCCTGCAGCAATCGCATCAAACACTTACAGCTGCATCCCTCGTCATTAACCAGCTCAAAATACTCAACAACACGTCAACACGGAAGTGTGAAGATGCTCCGACAGACGCCACCGTCCCCCTCAAAACAACACGACTGATCTCCAGAGGTCAGAGGTCAGCTGGTTTCGTATCCTGGACATCGTGGATCAATACTGAGCGATCGATCCTGCTGAGCTCGAGCCGCTGAGAATAAGACACAGATTTACATACACACACCAAACACAACTAATGAGGCTTTATTTCCCACTGATTTAAATGCCTTTCACACCACGAATGATCAACTATAAACATACGGACACAGAAGAACGGTTTCGCTGAAATCACTTTCAAAGCAATTATCATCAGCTGATGAACGATAGCGCTCCAGCATTTAAAGCACTAGCCCGAGACGCTTTACTATCACTGCCGAGACAAACAAATAATAAACATTAATACAGTATTTAAACTCAATCTAGCGGTGAGGATGTCATGTAGTGGATGAACATCAAACACAGTCGCTACTAAGGCTTGGTAAAAATATCGATTTCTCGATTCTAATCGATTCTCAGTTTTACGAAACGATGTTGATTCTTAAACCCCAAGAATCGATTAGTCTAGACTGTTTTAGTTAATGAACGGAACATTGTAGCGCTCCTCCCAACCAATAAATCGCAATAAGCTTTGAGCTTTGTAACTTTTGATATGAAACAAAGTCTCAGATTTAAAATTCTTGCCATTTTACTGCAGCATTCAAACAATAAATGCCGCTTTGATGCTGTTTAATGTGGAGTGACAGATCGCTGCAGCTCCTCTGCTTTAATAACAGTTTCAGCACGAAATAAACATGAAGAAGCATCTGAAGCTGTGTTAAAGAAAGAGTACAGTTTACCGGAATCCGTATTCTGTCTCATGTAATCAGTGTTTCAGCCGGCAAGATCGTCAATAGATACGGCTGTAAACAATGTACAGGCCCGTCACATGTCCCTCAGAAAAACACTTCGGGTGACCCCGAAAACTCGTTAGTCAGTAGAGAAACCGACCTCTAGAGAGGAAGCATTTTGCTAAATATACTGCCCCATAATACAACCATTTACTATAATTTTTACGTTCTTCAACGCCTCTAATTCATGTTTCTTACGACGCCATGAGTTAAATCGTTTATATTAAAAAAAAAATGACATTGGAGTAGAAATCTAAGCTAATTATGTAATTGTAACTTTTTGATAAAAAAATTTTATTAAGTGATTAACGTGTTTGTATACAATCAGTTAATTTTAACCGCCGAACTATAAGCAGTACAAACATGACTAGCATGCATATTTCCCAGCGATTAGTTGAGCATGTACCAGTATATGATATATATCAGAATAATCAATATTCGAATCTGAACGCGTGTGCGTACAGCATCGAGGAACGGTAACATGTGTGATCAAAAGCCAAGAATGAACCCGCGGATTGCTGTTTGATAAACGTGGTAAGGCATGTATAGCCAGTGTTCAATGAAGTATCGGATGCGTGTAATAATACTGGCTAAGTGAAGCCATGAAAGCTGCAGTGTCATTCTCAAAGTACAGCGGAACAAGCAGACACACACAACCTCACAGGTAGTCCAGAGCGCTGCGAAAGCTCCTGTCTGCAGGCGGTCAGGCGGGTTTGGAGCGGACACCAATTCTTAATCCACCCAGCCGCTGTGAAAATAGAGAGTCTGTGCTGAAGTGATGGTTCACCGGCGGGCTCACCGAGCTTCATCTGAGTGGAAATAATGCAGCTGCATGCGACGAAAAACAACCGCGTCTTCAGTGTTCCATTACCGCACTCACACTCCAGCGGCTTGCAGCCTGCTAGAGTAGCGTGTGGTTATAATGCAGATGACTGCAGTTTCATGTGTCGTGTGGCTTTTGACACCTCATCGCATAATTAAATGGGGCTGATTGATGTGGAGTCATTGATGAATTTATTACGGCCTGCGTCTCCCAAACTGCCTTCCTGGAACCATCTGAGGGAGTTAAAATAGCACCTCATAGCCGAAGAGAGGACACACACCACACCCACGCCCACTCTCACACCCAGCACCTTACACACCACACGCCACACCACACACATCACACGCAACAACACATCCCACCCCTGCACGCACACACACCAACCACACACACAAACACTGCAAACTCTCGCACGCAGCACCCGCACACACACACACACACACAACTCTCGGCACACCCACACACACACACACACACCACCACTCACACACACACACGCAACACAACCACACACCACTCACGCACACACACACACACCTCACACGCACACACACACCTCACACACTGCACGCCACACACACACACACACACACCACGCCACCCCAACACTACGCACACACACTCCATCTCGCCACACCCCACACACACACATTTCACACACCATCACACTCCACTCACCACGACACACACCCCACACACACTCACCGACACACACACCACCAACTCACAGACACCACAATCACACACGCGCACGCACACCACACAACCACACACACACCGACGCACGCACACGCCCCACCACAAAAACACACACACAAAACCACACACAAACACAAACATTCACTGCAAAGATTCCGTGCTGAACTGATGTGAATCGCATGGTAAAATAATGAACACTTTATGCAACAATGTCATACCCTCCTAACTAATTAACTAACTAAATAATTAAGCAGAGCACCAAACAGGGTTGCGCTCACGACACACTCTCTTCGAGGACGCTTTTGAAAGCCCAATTTGGACTAAATCTGAATTAAGACAGCAAACAGAATGGACATTTCAAACTGTGGTTATCAGCAGCGAAGTCGTCATAGTGGGTGTGAACGTGTAGAGCAGTGACTGGGAGGCACCACAGATATATTTTTTGCATTCCTCATCGGCTCAAATAGCAACAAAATCACTCCCGATCAGTGTTCTGACTTCAATGAAAGGAAAAAATTTGAGAGAGACAGATAACAGCAGCGAGAGAGAGGTCCCTCTTCCGTCCCTCCAGAGCGCTGCATTAGCTAACTGTTGTTGTTTGTCACTTTGAGCAAAGTGATTAATACAAAGCATGGTTATCCATGTACTACATTAAAAAAATACAAACTTGAAAACTTAGGGATTTTACGATGTTGATGACGTTAAACGCTTTTGTCATCACAGTTCGGGAAAGGTCCACTGGACTGATAAATTAGTGACGACAGAACACTATATAGAACATAATAGAATGTAACAGAACGATAGATGAACGACCGAAAAAGAAAAAGAGACCCGATAGATAGATGGATGGATGGATCCAACCCTGAATATTGTTTTTGGTTAAATCTGTCTGGTGTCTGCTTGAATGGACACGACTCTTCTTCTCCAGATCTCTTCCTCTGTGTCCTCAGGTTCATGAAGCTCAAAGGCGATGAGAAACATGCTCTCGGACTCGCTCACGTTCTCCGCGGATGAAGCAGAGACTGCTGAACTCAGACGTCTGGGACTCATAAAGCTTTGACAGAACTTCTGAGATTCCCTCAAGGGCCTTTTTTGCTTATAGGATGAACAAAGACGCTGAATCTTTTGTTCATTTCTCACATTGAACAGATAATGTGGAGCGGCTCTCATCTCTCATGCTGCAGGAACTGAATTTTGTCTTCTGGTTTTGTAATTAGATTCAGCATCTGAGCTCCAGAGAGCAGGTGGGAGTGAAGCCAGAGCCCGAGGAACTGGAGAACTGTGCAAAAGCAAATCAAGTCAAAGCTGATGAATAACTTTCATGTGATCAGAACCGATATACAACACCGCGTACATCTATTTCAGTTTCTGACGGCATCGAGTTACTCTTAGAAACCAATCTAATCTAGCACCATTTTAAGAGGAGTCATTACAACCTTCACATGAAAGAGGCACTAGAAGAAAGCCAGTGCAGAATCAGAAGCTGCACACGCAAACGAGAAGAAACCACTCTTTCAACTATTTAATACACTGGCACTCTGTCTCCGATCTGTCTGTCTGTATCAATCAATCTATGTCTATCTGCAGTTTTTATAAGTGAACAGAGGGGAAAACAAACACACAATCAACACGCACAGCCACGCACACACACACACACACCACACCACACACACAACAAGACACACACACACGCACCACACACACACTGCGCACACACAACACACCACACACACACACTCGCACCACACCCCCACATCATCCACTCGCACACACACCATCGCCACTCTCGCATCACCACCCACCCACACACACACACAACACACTCACACACCACACAACACACACACACGCCACAGCACTCGCACAAACCACAAACAGCACACACACAAATCCGCACAAACCCACACACACCACGCAAACACGCACTACACGCCAACACACACCTTCGCCCTCGCCACAGACACACACACACATTCACACACCACACACACACACACACAGCACACACGACGCGCACCCACCACCCATCCACACGCACACACCCATCTCACACACACACATCACACACATCACACACATCACACACACACATCACACACACACATCACACACATCACACCACACATCACACCCATCTCACACACACACATCACACCACACACACATCACACCACACACACACACAAACACAAACACACACGCATCGCTCGCTAACCCACACTCTCACACACTCTCACTCACACCCACACACCCACACACACACGCACACACACACACACTCACACACGCACACACCACACACTCACCCACAAATTTACACACACACACACACCACGCACGCACCACCACACTCGCACTCGCAACCACACCCCCACCACACACACACACACACACACGTACTACCAGCAAACGCACAGGCAACCCACATCACACAGACCAAACACAACACACTCACACACACACAAGACACATCACCCTTCACATCGCACACCCAACACACTACACCCGCCCCCACACACTCGCCCCACACACACACACCACACACACACATTAAAACAAGCATCTGACACTCACAACAATCACACCCTACGTGTTTCAGTAGCCATGGTTCTTCTCATTTCCGATGCTGTAATCGACACATCCTGAGTGGGGAGGAACGGAGTGTGTTGTTCTTCAGTCTCAGTCTCGCGGCGTTCCGCCATCACGTCTGCTTTTGCTCGGGTCTCTGCTTTTCTGAGTTCCTGAGAAACTGGCCAATTTGAAAGTGTGTGACAAAAGCAAGCGTCCAATTTCTGAGTCACAGCCGGCATCTGAACAAAAAGCATCTGGTGTTTGATTGAAGCAATTCTGATGTACCACACAGTTCACCATATGTCACGAGTGAGGCGTCAGACAGCAAAGAAATGAAAAGAGTTTTCAGGAGCTGGTTACATGAGCAACCTTTAGCCTCCAAACCCGGCTCTCCGCTGGGTCCCTGAGGGCCCACACTCAAGCACAGCCTGCTGGTTCCCGTTAAACCTCGAGAAGGAGAGCGGAAGGTGCGGGGACGGACGATAAGCATCTTGTTTAATAGACCATACAGACTTACATGTAGAATACCAATTCATTTTTCATTATCCGCAGAATAAACTACAGATGCGCCACATTACCAATCTGTTTCCGTCCTTATTGTCACAGATGCGGTCTGGTGAAAAATGAATGAAGATTTATCAGGATGGATTCATCTAACGGTGAATCAGCACTTTGGGAATCTCTCGGTGGCCATAAATCACATGATAAGAGTCTGTTCTCCAGACAAAAGCAGCTAAAAGCCTTCCTGCACAGCGAGGGCCCCGTCCGAACGGCCCCTCATTAATAAACGCTGCGTTTCATTGTCCTGACACAGAGTTTAATGAGTCGTTCACGGGCCGTGGGACAGACAGCGAGGCTGTAAATGGACATAAACGCCGGGATATCTCTGCGCTCTCACAGGAGCGGCCGGCTCATCGCTCTCATGTGTTCAGAGAGCCCCGAGCACGGGTCCGTCAGAGCGTCTGTATTCACAGGCATCATGTAAATGTGAACAGGTGCTGCGCAGTAAAGCTCATAATGTCTGCTGAACTCCGTCTCGATGCTGTCAGCTGTTTGGTTTGTCCTTGTGAAGTCTTTGAGAATAAATGGCTGATTTGCTAAAAGCTTTCTAAATGGACTCTGTTTTATTGAAAGAGGATTATCCAGTCAGAGACTGATGTTCATTTTCCATTTCAAAGGAAAAAGGCGGATCACGGACACAATTGCTCACTCCCACCGACTTACTCCCATGATTCCTGATTCATAATCGCAGCAGCGTTTGAGATACAGCCACTTTAAGTGGGAGAGATTAAAGTTCACAGAGAGAAGAATGAAGTCAGGAGACGGGAAAACTTTCACACGAATCATGAGCTGCGGAATTTCAATTACCTTTCCAGCATCATCTCTGACCTTTAAAACAACACTCGATACACTGTAAACCCAACGACTAACACACTCATACACACACACACAATACACAAATCTCTCTCACAGACATAACACTAACATCACACAAACAACACCAAACTCACATATACTAAACACACCACACACACACACAACACAACACTCGCTCTCACAGACACACACACACACACACACAAAAACAAACACACACACACACACACACACACACACAAACACACACACACACACACACACACACACACACACACACAACAAACACTCTATCTACAGCACACACAACAACCCCCCCACACAACACCCCTCACCACATACACACACATTCACACACACCACACAAACACTCTCTTCACCACAAACAACCACACATCTCTCTCACCTGACCATGAGCACACACTAACACAACACTCACATCTCACACACACACACACACACTCAACCCACACACACACACACACACTCCTCACCGCACACACACACACCACAACACAACACTCACACAAAGCACACACACACACACACAAACACAACACAAAACACAACCCTCTCGCTCACAACACACACACACACAACACTCACACAACACACACACAACACACACACAAAACACACACAACACACACATCTGGACTCTATCTAAGATCTATCTTTGGTTTAAAGGATAAATATCAATAATCCACCCATATATACGATACTATCTATTAATAATGACTAATTCGATTGTCGCTTTAAATTTTAAATCGCGGAGTGCACCACGCTACAGCTGCGTAGCATCATACGTTGGATTCACCGTTATCTTGCGTCATTACCGTTTTCTTTTTTCTCTGCCTCGTTTCTTTTCTCTCTCGTGCGTTTTTCCCGAGTTTCAAACAACGTGATAAGCTAGGACATCATCCTCCAACACGGTGAGTATGGATTCTCAGTTATGTTTGTTTGCAGCTGCTCAATGTATAGGTTATCTCTCTCTGTCGGAGATGCGGGATTCACATGTGATAAATGCAGGGAAATAGTAGGCTGACAGACTTGAGACACATCAAACTTTAATGAGGCTGTAGATAGCGCTTTGGATGTGACTAGCCAGGGATCTGTCCCATTGTTCGGTCCGGTTAGAGAGCTCGCCAGGCGGGCGACCCCTGTGGTGATGTGAGGCGGTATCGGGTCAAAACAGCTCCTGCCGTCGCTCAAACCACCAAACAGGTTTCCCATCAGGCGCACCCTGGGCAGCTGCTCCAAGTGCAGTAGTATTGGCGATTTCTGTCCGGCACGTTGCAATCGGGCCAACAGCCCTATAGTCAGTTACGGGAGCAAGAGCGCCGGACATCTGCAATTTAAAACGTGTTGGATATGCTAAACGTAAATACCAGTACTACTTGTGATACGCAGTGCTAATGAGTTCGCTTTGACTCAAAAGTCTTGTTCTAAAAATACCAGTAAGGAGTGTGAACTTGCACGGATGTACGGCACTTCATAAACCGCTTGGTCTCTGCTTACCGTTGTGACGAGATACATAGCAGACTGTCGTCATTAAATGGCTGGATGTCTAAGTGGTGCCAGCAGAATAACATAGGTTTCATAGACAATGGGACGAGTTTTTGGGGCAGACCTGGCCTGTTGAAAAGAGATGGTCTTCATCATCCAGGGGTGGTGCCGCTCTTCTCTCAAGAAATATGGCACATAATCTTAGAGTTTGTACATGACTAACTGGGGCCTAGGTCAGGAAGCAGACAGACTGTCTAAACCTGACCGTCTGCTAGCTGCCTCACGTCACAGAAACCAGTTCATTCTCAGCACATAGAGACCCTTTCACATAAATATCACACTACAGAGATTGTGTCTGTTCCCCAAACTAGAATACGAAACATAACGTCCCACCCATTTAGTGTACCCCAATTTCATGATGTTCAATACACTCAAAACACGATGTCCTCGGATATAAACACAGGATAACGCTGGTGATGGAATTTCAGGGTCCCTTACGAAGGCACTGTGTGACCGGCTTGCTCATGCTCATCCTCGCTGTGCTCTGTTTGCCCGAACCATGGCTCAAACCTGATGATTCCATTCTTTTCAGAGTTCCCCCCCCACGCTATGTTCTCACATGAGCGTTTCCAAAGTAACGGGGCGCGTTGCTTCCATATATCACCATGTTTTCAGTATTTCAGATGGGCGCGGCTTCAAGAATAACTCGTTTTGAAGTAATTTGGTGCTCATTACCATACCAGAGAACCCGGGTTCAGGCTCACCCTGTGTGTTCGTCCTGGCGATGAAGGCACCCGGGACATACGCCGTTATACCGCTAGCTGATTTACATCCGAGGTTCGTGCTGCTGCCGATAAGTTCTTAATTGTTGGGTGTTTTATATCCCTGTTGATACTGCACAAGATTGCTTGGGATCAGATTCATCGGACATCTGAACCTCCATGCGGTTAGCCACCACGTGTCAGGACCTACTATTTGGAAATGCCTACTCCGATTTAATACTGTCCCTGGCATTGAGGTGCTGGTGGTGAAATATGCCGCCGCGACGAGCTTTCGCCTCATTCTCTGTTCTTGGGCAAATCCTATAGCTCCCACCCTGTACCTTCTCTCTTTTACAAGGTTGTAGAAACCATCATTTCCACCACAAGATGCGTTGTAGTCATTCTTCTTGATTTATCCAATCCTTCGCATTTTCCCCACCCTCAGCCTGATGTCGGTCCACCGCACCTAGCCATCTCTTTTCTCGCATTTTCAATACAGTTGTCTTACGCTTCAGGCCGCTTCAGGAAACCCAGTCTGGACCCAGTGTAATGAGCCCCCCACTCGACTACGAGCGCAGCCCGGAGAATGGCGCACGTTGCGAAACACAAACCTAGAGATTCGATTGCTGGCGGGCCGTAACTATCTCAGAAAAGCATTAAAACCTGCGAGATATGAGGTACTTTTTCGTCTTTTAGCCGAAAACCAAACAACCCGAGGTCTTTCTCCTGCAGTGGCTAAATTTACGAAAAATAAATCATCAACAAGTGATGACATTTCCCAACCGCACAGCAGTAATGACTTTATGAACTACTTTCCTTCTAAGATCGATACTATTAGAGACAAAATTGTAACCATGCAGCCGTCAACTACAGTCTATGCACACAGATGTGTGCTACCGATCACTGAGGGATCCTTCCCTCATTCTTACTATAGGAGAAGAAGAATTGTTAAACTGTTAAATCTAACCCAACAACCTGTTCATTTTAGACCCTTATTCCCTCTATGCTCCTAACAAAATTGGGGCTCCGAAGTCATAGCTCCTTTCTGACGAGTATTCATCATGTCATAGGATATTCCCCAACCCTTTCAAACCTGGTGTATACCCGCTCTCACAAAAACACACACTTGACCCCCAAGAATAGTTAAGTACCGACCGATCGGAATCTTCTTTTCTTATGTCTCAAGCTACGAGAAAAGGTCGTATCTAACACTTATATTCCTTTTAGAGACAAATGGTATCTGTGAGATGCCGTCCAGGATATAGACGTAAGCCTATAGAGACTGCTCTATTAGAGTTCCCAATGACTCCCTTATCATCTGATCGGGTTGTATCTGCTATTAGTGCTACTGGATAGCGCTGCCGTCACCATAGGACACACATTCTTTGCACAGATTAGAACGTGGTGGCATGTAGTGAAATGCATTGAGATGTTCAAGACATACTTATTGGGACCGCATCAATTCGTAGCAGGTGGCACTGAAGAGGTTCATCCGAATCAAAAGGCAGTATTGGCAGTACCTCAACGTCGTAAGGGGGTATCTCACGCTTTACATGTCCCTGGGAGAATATCACAGGAAAACACATGTTAGCGCTTAATGTTATGCTGAGTCTCAGCTAATACAGTGGGGAAAAAAAAGTATAGTCAGCCCCCCAATTGGCAAGTTCTGCCACTAAAAGATGAGAGAGGTGCCTGTATTTTCTATCCTATGGTTACTCAATATGAGAGAAAAAAACTTGAAAAAAAATCCAGAAAATAAATTGGAGGATTTTTTTAAGAATTTATGAAAGTATGGTGGAAAAAAGATGTGGCAATAAACCAAATTTAATCTCACACTTTGTATAACCCTTTGTGGCAAGCACCGAGGTCAAATGTTTCTGTAAGTCTTCACAGGGTTTCAACACTGTTGCGGGTATTTTGGCATCCTCCAATGCAGCTTCCCTCTGAGCAGTAAGTTGGGGGACTGTCAGCCTGGGCAACACAAGATTTTCAACTCCCCAAAGAATTTCTATGGGTGTTTAAATCTGGCGACTGGCTAGCACTCCAAGGACTTGAAAGCTTCTACGAAGCACTCCATTACGTGGCCCAGGGCGGTGTCGTGATTTGGGATCATTGTATGCTGAAAGACCGACCCGTTCATCTTCAAGCCCTTGGATAGGCAGGAGGTCCTTCACTCAAAATCCTCACGATACTGGCCCTGCCCTTCCTTCGATTACATGGATCAGTCGTCAGGTCCCTTGGACAGAAATAACAAGCCCCCAAAGCACGGATGTGTCACCCCATGCTTTCACAGTAGTTATGGGTTCTTGGATGCGAAATCCGCATTCTTCTCCTCCAAAACACGGAACAAGTGACGTGTGTACCAAAAAGTTCTATTTGGTTCATTCTGAAATATGGACATTTCCAAATCCTCTTTGGATACCAAATGCTTCTAGCAAACCTTCAGAGGGCACTGGGAATGTACTGCTTAAGTAGGGGGACTTACTGTGGCACCTGAAGATTTGAGTTCCTGGAGGGCCGTGTGTAATCGAGGGTAGCTTATACTTTGGTCACAGCTTCTGAGGGCATCACTAGGTACCCTCTGGTGGGTCTGGGAATTTTTCGCTCCACAGTTGCTCTGTGATTCATTTGACCAACGGGCTGGTGAGATCTTGGGGAGCCCTCAGATCGAGGGGAGATACAGTGGTCTTGTATGTATTCATTTTTAATTTTGCTCCCACATGATTCTTACCCCACCCAAGTGATAATATGGCAGATTCAGCCTTCACCGCCTATGGTGCATGGCTACAATTTGTTTCTGGTGTCGTGTGACGCTCTTTGGTCGGACATGGTGGAGTTTGGAGTGGGACTGTTTGAGGTTGTGGACAGGTGTCTTTTTTACTGATAACAAGTTCAAACAGATGCAATTAATACAGGTAACAAGTGGAGGACATAGGAGCCTCTTAAAGAAGAAGTTACAAATCTGTGAGAGCCAGAAATCTGGATTGTTCTGTAGGGACAAAACGTATTTTCCGCGGAAGCTACCAATTAATTCCTTTTAAAATCCTCCAACTGGATTTCTGGATTTTCTTTATTTGGTTCTCAGAGTTGAGGTATACTATGATTGAAAAATTACAGGCTCTTCATCTTTTAAGTGGGAGACCTGCAACTGGTGGTGGATAAATACTTTTTGCCCCCCCCTGATTTCTTTCCCGGCCCGGCCGAAAAATACCAATATGAAAATGGAATGCATAGTTGATATAAAAAACTTGATGACTAGTAATTTCCTACTTCTAAATTCTGAAAAAAAACCAGAGGTGTTAATTATAGGACCTAATAACTCTGCATGTAATAACCTAGAACAATGTCTAATACTTGATGGCTGCTCTGTTAATTATTTGTCATCAGTTAGGAACCTAGGTGTGTTATTTGATAGCAATCTTTCCTTTGAAGCCACATTTCTAGCATTTGTAAAAACTGAATGTTTCCATCTCAAAATATATCTAAATTACGACCTATGCACTCAATGTCAAATGCAGAAATGTTAATTCATGCATTCATGACCTCAAGTTTAGATTGTTGTAATGCTTTATTGGGTGGTTGCTCTGTGCGTTTAATAAACAAACTCAAGCTGGTCCAAATTGCAGCAGCTAGAGTTCTTACTAGAAACAGGAAGTATAACCATATTAGCCCGGTTCTGTCAACAAAGCACTGGCTCCCTATTAAACATCATAAAGATTTTAAAATCTTGCATATTACTTAACCCCTGAATGGTTTAGCACCTCAGTATATGAAGGGGAACTGCTAAATACTAGAATATCAAAATCAACGGTGGGAGAAGATCCTTTTCATATTTATGCCAAAACGCTCGGAATAAACCCTACCTAACAATGTCGGGAGGCAGAACCACACTCGGTCAGTTTAAATCTAGATAAGTAACCATCTCTGAAACGGGCTGACACCATAAACACATCCGTTTTCTAATATTCCAAAAGCGTTATAACGTATGGTTCGACTGCATTAACTGACGGACACCGGACCGGGAACACCTTACCAAACACCCGCATGTACTACTACTTTGTTATGAAGAATGGCATCTACCGCTAATAATCTAGTAGTTCTCTCTTATTCCGGGTCACGTAGCACCCAGTCAGTCTGAATCCAGATCAGAGGTAACGGCAGGCACACGGAATCAGGACGTATCCAGCCCCAGATGCTCGCTCAGACACCGAGAGGACTCACCCAGCCTTGAATGTCAGCGGAGACCAGGACAACTAGATGAGCCACAGATACAGATTCAACGGTAAAGACCAAGCCACAGGAACAAGATGACGTCCTGCACATTTGACTTTGCTGCGCCTGAGACACTGACCACGCTGATGTCTGGGTCAGGGAGAACTGGCCCCGACTGAGCCATGTTTCTCCAATTGTGTCCTCACCAGTCTGTCACCGATATAGCTTCGGTTCCTCTGGCTTGCTTAGTTGGGGACACTTAATATCCAGCGATATCGTCGATTGATGGCCAAGAGACTATTTAAACTGAACTGAGCTGGATGATGACATCACTGAATTCACTGTGAAGCCTTTTAACTGAGATAGTGTTTACTATTGTCCTTTTGTATCGACACACTATTTTCCTATTTAATACAGTTCAGTTGCTTTGACACAATCTGTAGTGGTTAAAGACCGCTGTATAAGAAAGGTGAAGCGCTGTATAAATAAAGGTGACTTGACAACACACACACCCATCCAGTAACTAACACATTCTCATGCATTATATTCAAATGAATTGATACATTTAGCGAGGTCAAGCAAACCCTAGCCGTTGCCTTTGAAACAGAACACAGAGTCAAACATCTTCTTTTGGACTGTCTTTGCCTCTAACATAAAACACAAGTTAGTTCGATCCAGGCCGTGAGTGATAGTTCAGCACTGCAGCTTCAAGGAAACAAACACCTGGAGAATCATTTATGAGACGAAGAAACGCTGGTCAACACGAGACATCGCCTGAGAAACTCCACGCAGCGTATGGAGGAATAAAACACTACACTATTAATGTTTAAAATCAGTGTCAATTATTTTAGAGTAAATCTCAAAGAGAATTAATGGTGCATTAAATATACAGGTGTCCCTCAGGTCTGTATGAAGATGATCCAGCGTTAATGGACATCAAACTCAATCTAATCACTGATCAGCAATGTGCAGAAAGACATTTGGGACTTTAAGAGCAGAACAAAGCTTTGACTCCTCAGACTGAATCTTTGTGTGTAAAACATAAAGATTTATTTACCTGTGTAGCACTATTTGCAATTATTTGTCTTATGAATCTATATGTTTTTGTATCAGATGCAGATCTAATGTGTTTACAGCTCACTGTGTTTGGACTGAAGAGGTCTGTGATCTAGATCTCACAGCATCGAGCTCCGTCCTCGTTTATCAGGTCTTTATATCACAACCCTGACGAAGAACCCATCTGAGAAATACTGTGAGATCTCAACATCATCTCAGACCATCTCCTCACGCTTAAACAAACCATCAGCCTTGAACAAACACAAAGATCTTTTCAAAGCCGTGAACTTCATCACGTGAGATGTTCAGCTGGGAAATCTGACGGCACGAGATCTGGAATTATGAAAGTCAATTTCATGAGTCATTCAGGAAGAGACGCTTCCTTCCCGAGTGGATTTTACATAATTTCATTAGCATTTGTTCACTGACTTGCAGACAGAGCCACGCTAGAGAGACACTCACTCACTCACTCACTCACACACACACACACACACACACACACACACACACACACCCACCACCGCCAACCACACTGCACAACAAGGTTTGTTTTTGTGAAAGGGGGACTCTCCTAGTTGTCAGGTTTTTATAAAGCGGTCAACCGATATTCTATTGCCTACAACACAACCCTAAACCCAAACCCCCTAAACCTCCCCCTCAAGGAGAACTTTCTGCTTCATTTTCAGATTTTCAATACACTCCATTCTGTGTGATTTATAAGCGTTTTGAATTACGGGGACACTGAAAATGAATAAATCACCTTCTCGTTGTAATACCTATGTTATACCCATGTTATTATACAAATTTGTGTCCTCATAAACCACATAAACATGCACACACTCACACACACCTGTCTGAGGTTTGTGCTTGTGTTCACGTCTGATGATTGGACTCATTAATATCTGTGTGTTAACAGCATAATAACCCGCCTGTGATTGGCTGGAGCAGCGGAGCGGGACGACTCGCTGACCGTGTTTAATCAAACAGGAAGGCTTGTATCGATTAGCACACACTCAGGGACTGTGTGTGTGTGAGGAGACGCGTGTGAACACACACACACACACACACACACACACTCGCTGTAATGTTATCATGATGTTGTCACGAGATGCGAGCGCAGCTGGTCACATCGGATCCCAACATCACATTCTCCTTTAATTCTCATTCATTTATTCAGTGTTTCTCAGTGTGTTTCCTGAAAAACCAAAGGCATAATTCTTCAAACAGACAGAATTTCATTGCAGCTGTGCTGGTTTGGTGTTTGATCACTGAGGCCGGGGTCGGTGGCGTGTTCACGAGAGACTCACACTCTCAAATAACACCGTCAGCATTATTACTGATTACTCCGCTCTATATACAGGAAGAATGGCTCGTATTTGAGCTGTGTTTATAATAATGAGATTGTGTTTGGTCGCGCCGCTCTCTTTCAGAGCGTGACAACGTAACAACAAGCTTTCCAGAAATGACTCTTCCTGTGATTTACTCTGATGATCTATGACAGCATCATATGTAGGATGACAGTTCACCCAGAAATCATCATCCTCTCATCATTCACTCTCCTTAACCCCCTTCTTTCTATAAACATATCAGCACCTTAACTTACTCAGACTCTTGCTCCATCATGACAGCAGTTGATGTGAAAGAGAAAACTGACCACAGAAGACGGTTTACACTAATGTACACTACTGCATACTGCCACTGTGGCACAATCTGAAACACAGTTAAGTGTGAAATAAGTGTGTGTAGTTACAAGTGTTTGCATTCACATACTGAGCTAGAGAACATTTCCATCCTTCATCTTCTAGATGCACGTCATGAATCCTCACACTCGGAAGAATAAACAGACTCTAATTTCATCTCATTTCTCGAATCCACAAATCCAGCAAATGAACCTGCAGAAGCAACAGTGTCACACTGAGAAACCAGCTGAAGCCAAATGTGACTATAAACAGGAGTGATATTTGGAGCGTTTTCTGTCCCTGAGGAACTATGGGTGAAACATATACGACAGACTGTCTTTTTCTGAGCAAAAACACACAACTGAACATCCAAGCACATCAGTGAGAGAGTTTGCTGGAAAGCTGCGCTCATACAGATGATCATGATGTATAATCAACCTCAGTTATATACATACAGTTCATTTACATTTTTATAGAGTAATGTTGTCATTTCTGACAACCTGATCAAATACTGAGTCAAAAATCATGGCTGATATCACTCCCAGTTCAATCATAACCAGCACACTGCATTTAATTCAGAACAACATACTAGCATACTACCATTTCTGCTGCTGAAAGATACAGAAACTGTGGGAGTAGTATGTGTAGCATGCTAGCATGAGATGTGTTGTGTAGTATGTGAGTATTAGATCTGTTCGGTAGTGTAGTATGCTAGTATGGGTGTTGTGTAGTATAGTATACTGGTATAAGTGTTGTCTAGTCTGCTATTATAATATCTGTTGTAGGGCTGGGCGATATGGCAATATTGTATGGATTTTTACAATTGTAACTAGTCAACTTGAAAATGTAACTACAACATGATTCATATAACTTTCTTCAAAAACCCTCAACTTAAAGAAAATTCTAATTGTCAGCATGATGTAAATGTTAACCAGATCACTTGTTAAATATCTTTGCAGAAAAGATGCATGAAGTACAACTACATCTTGTACAAACTTGTCTCGTACATTTTATATGTTCAGACATAATACAAGGAAAAAATGCTTTATAAAAATCTCAGAAGTCAAGGTAATTCAATTTCAAACCGACTGAAGGTATAACAGCAGTAGACTATTATAAAGTATAAATGTTCTGTAAAAACAACGAGCAGCAGCTTTCAGTCTGTCACCGTGACGCAAACATGAAATATCAGACACACAGTAGAAGTTCTTCACAGGTTTATTATTTGATTGTGCTGCTTTTCCATTGTTTTTTCTTTGTAAACATGGACGCGTGAAACGGCACGAAACGGCATTCTTTAAATCTAAAAATTTAAACGGCAAGTTAAATAAGGTTCAACTCCCATCTTCTTGCATTTTTCCTATTACACTGCCCATGTCATATCTTTGTCAACGCAAAAGTGCATTCTGTGTAAATGGTACCTGAGTGGTTAATCACGTTCTTTTCTGTTTACTGTTATCATGCACATATTGTCAAAGTGTCTAATTCTAATGTTTGGTAATATTTCTATTCAAAATCGTGATTCCTTGATTTATACATTTTTTTTTTAAACGTAGTAAAACAATAAATTCGAATCAATCGATAAAATCGGAAAAAATCACCCATCCGCGCCCCCCCCCTCCCCCCCCCTAGAGGTCCACACCCTAGCCCCCGAGGAACCCACACCCCCCGGTTATCTGTTGTGTGTATACTATGCTAGTATGAGATGTGTAGTATAGTATGCAAGTGTGAGTGTTGTGTAGTATAGTTCGCTAGTGTGAGTGTTGTTTAGTATAGTACACTAGTGTGAGTGTTGTGTGGTATAGTGCGCTAGTGTGAGTGTTGTGTGGTATAGTACACTAGTGTGAGTGTTGTGTGGTATAGTACACTAGTGTGAGTGTTGTGTGGTATAGTACACTAGTGTGAGTATTGTGCAGTATAGTGCGCTAGTGTGTGTTGTTTAGTATAGTACACTAGTGTGAGGGTTTTGCAGTATAGTGCGCTAGTGTGTGTTGTTTAGTATAGTACACTAGTGTGAGGGTTTTGCAGTATAGTGCGCTAGTGTGTGTTGTTTAGTATAGTACACTAGTGTGAGGGTTTTGCAGTATAGTGCGCTAGTGTGTGTTGTTTAGTATAGTACACTAGTGTGAGGGTTTTGCAGTATAGTGCGCTAGTGTGTGTTGTTTAGTATAGTACACTAGTGTGAGGGTTGTGCAGTATAGTGCGCTAGTGTGAGTGTTGTGTAGTATAGTACACTAGTGTGAGTGTTGTGTGGTATAGTACACTAGTGTGAGTGTTGTGTAGTATAGTGCGCTAGTGTGAGTGTTGTGTGGTATAGTGCGCTAGTGTGAGTGTTGTGTGGTATAGTGCGCTAGTGTGAGTGTTGTGTGGTATAGTGCGCTAGTGTGAGTGTTGTGTGGTATAGTGCGCTAGTGTGAGTGTTGTGTGGTATAGTGCGCTAGTGTGAGTGTTGTGTGGTATAGTACACTAGTGTGAGTGTTGTGCGGTATAGTACACTAGTGTGAGTGTTGTGCGGTATAGTACACTAGTGTGAGTGTTGTGCGGTATAGTACACTAGTGTGAGTGTTGTGTAGTATAGTACACTAGTGTGTGTTGTGTGGTATAGTACACTAGTGTGAGTGTTGTGCAGTATAGTGCGCTAGTGTGTGTTGTTTAGTATAGTGCACTAGTGTGAGGGTTGTGCAGTATAGTGCGCTAGTGTGTGTTGTTTAGTATAGTACACTAGTGTGAGTGTTGTGTGGTATAGTGCGCTAGTGTGAGTGTTGTGTGGTATAGTGCGCTAGTGTGAGTGTTGTGTGGTATAGTGCGCTAGTGTGAGTGTTGTGTGGTATAGTGCGCTAGTGTGAGTGTTGTGTGGTATAGTACACTAGTGTGAGTGTTGTGTGGTATAGTGCGCTAGTGTGAGTGTTGTGTGGTATAGTACACTAGTGTGAGTGTTGTGTGGTATAGTACACTAGTGTGAGTGTTGTGTGGTATAGTACACTAGTGTGAGTGTTGTGTGGTATAGTACACTAGTGTGAGTGTTGTGCAGTATAGTGCGCTAGTGTGTGTTGTTTAGTATAGTACACTAGTGTGAGGGTTTTGCAGTATAGTGCGCTAGTGTGTGTTGTTTAGTATAGTACACTAGTGTGAGGGTTGTGTAGTATAGTGCACTAGTGTGAGTGCTGTGTAGTATATAGTACACTAGTGTGTGTTGTGTAGTATAGTACACTAGTGTGTGTTGTGTGGTATAGTACACTAGTGTGAGTGTTGTGCGGTATAGTACACTAGTGTGAGTGTTGTGTGGTATAGTACACTAGTGTGAGTGTTGTGTAGTATAGTACACTAGTGTGTGTTGTGTGGTATAGTACACTAGTGTGAGTGTTGTGTGGTATAGTACACTAGTGTGAGTGTTGTGTGGTATAGTACACTAGTGTGAGTGTTGAGTAGTATAGTACACTAGTGTGAGTGTTGTGTGGTATAGTACACTAGTGTGAGTGTTGTGTGGTATAGTACACTAGTGTGAGTGTTGTGCAGTATAGTGCGCTAGTGTGTGTTGTTTAGTATAGTACACTAGTGTGAGTGTTGTGTAGTATAGTACACTAGTGTGAGTGTTGTGTGGCATAGTACACTAGTGTGAGTGTTGTGCAGTATAGTACGCTAGTGTGTGTTGTTTAATATAGTACACTAGTGTGAGTGTTGTGCAGTATAGTGCGCTAGTGTGTGTTGTTTAGTATAGTACACTAGTGTGAGGGTTGTGTAGTATAGTGCACTAGTGTGAGTGCTGTGTAGTATATAGTACACTAGTGTGTGTTGTGTAGTATAGTACACTAGTGTGAGTGTTGTGTAGTATAGTACACTCGTGTGAGTGTTGTGTAGTATAGTACACTAGTGTGAGGTGTACTATAGTACGCTAGTGTGAGTGTTGTGTAGTATAGTACGCTAGTGTGAGTGTTGTGTAGTATAGTACGCTAGTGTGAGGTGTAGTATACTACACTAGTGTGAGAGTTGTGTAGTATAGTTCGCTAGTGTGAGGTGTACTATAGTATGCTAGTGTGAGTGTTGTGTAGTATAGTACACTAGTGTGAGTGTTGTGTACTATAGTACGCTAGTGTGAGTGTTGTATAGTATAGTACGCTAGTGTGAGTGTTGTGTAGTATAGTTCGCTAGTGTGAGTGTTGTGTAGTATAGTATGCTAGTGTGAGTGTTGTGTAGTATACTACACTAGTGTGAGTGTTGTGTACTATAGTACGCTAGTGTGAATGTTGTATAGTATAGTACGCTAGTGTGAGGTGTACTATAGTACGCTAGTGTGAGTGTTGTGTAGTATAGTACACTAGTGTGAGTGTTGTGTAGTATAGTACACTAGTGTGAGTGTTGTGTAGTATAGTATGCTAGTGTGAGTGTTGTGTAGTATACTACACTAGTGTGAGTGTTGTGTACTATAGTACGCTAGTGTGAGTGTTGTGTAGTATAGTACGCTAGTATGAGTGTTGTGTATTATAGTACGCTAGTGTGAGTGTTGTGTAGTATAGTATGCTAGTGTGAGATGTGTTGTGTAGTATAGTATGCTAGTGTGAGTGTTGTGTAGTATAGTACGCTAGTGTGAGGTGTAGTATACTACACTAGTGTGAGAGTTGTGTAGTATAGTTCGCTAGTGAGGTGTACTATAGTATGCTAGTGTGAGTGTTGTGTAGTATAGTTCGCTAGTGTGAGTGTTGTGTAGTATAGTATGCTAGTGTGAGTGTTGTGTAGTATACTACACTAGTGTGAGTGTTGTGTACTATAGTACGCTAGTGTGAGTGTTGTATAGTATAGTACGCTAGTGTGAGTGTTGTATAGTATAGTACGCTAGTGTGAGGTGTACTATAGTACGCTAGTGTGAGTGTTGTGTAGTATAGTACGCTAGTGTGAGTGTTGTGTAGTATAGTACGCTAGTGTGAGTGTTGTGTAGTATAGTACGCTAGTATGAGTGTTGTGTATTATAGTACGCTAGTGTGAGTGTTGTGTAGTATAGTACGCTAGTGTGAGTGTTGTGTATTATAGTACGCTAGTGTGAGTGTTGTGTATTATAGTACGCTAGTGTGAGTGTTGTGTAGTATAGTACGCTAGTGTGAGTGTTGTGTATTATAGTACGCTAGTGTGAGATGTTCTGTGTAGTATAGTATGCTAGTATGAGTGTTGTGTAGTATAATATGCTAGTACGAGTGTTGTGTAGTATAGTACGCTAGTGTGAGTGTTGTATAGTATAGTACGCTAGTGTGAGTGTTGTGTAGTATAGTACACTCACTACAGTATTTGAACCAAACACTCAAGATCCGCAAGGCGGCTACTGATCCGCCGCACATCTCAAGAAATAATATCTGATCACCAAGCATTAACTGTTCTACTTCTCATGTGAGAAATGACTCTTGAGGCCCGTTCACACCAAGCACATAACTACAAAGATAACGATAAAGATATAGTTCTAAAATCGTTCTCAATATTAAAGATTAGCATAGTTCACACCACAACTATAACGATAACGATACAGAGGAACGATATTGTTGTGATCACTTTCAAAACTATTTTTTTTCCAGCTGATGAACGATAAAACACTGACAGCTAATCAGAATCCATCCTGCTATAAAGAGCTCGAGAATTTAAAGCGGCAGACGCTTGTGTGCTTAGAATAAACAGACGATATCGTTCGCTGGTGTGGACGCTAATATCGTTATCTTTATAGTTATCATATAGCTTATCATATAGTTATTAATAGCTATGTGATTTCAAGTTTTCCTTTCTCTTTGGAGTGTTACAAGCTCAGGTTGCATAAAGAAGATCTGTAAAGTTTCAAAGACTAAACTCTCAAATCCAAGTCCCTCCAAATGTTTCCTAGAACACAAGCAAAGCACTTTATTTGGCATTCCGGAAGTAGATGCATTTAGGAATCATTGGTTTTAGATTTATTTACAACAGAACAGCACAACCCAGATGTTCGAATTTGTGCAACACATTTTACGACAGTTTGTTGAACCTAGAAGAGTACAAGGCTGGCTGTGCAAAGACTATTTCTAAAAAAAAAAAAAAAAAAAAGGGGTAATTCCAACTTTGCT
>JADLZN010009924.1:586529-599029 GCA_018155175.1 Sinocyclocheilus anophthalmus
TCTCCCCACACCACACCACACACCACACTCTCACACCTCACCACTCACATCACAAACACACCCACATCACACCACACCCTCTCTCACACACAACCACACCACACACACACACACACACACCACGCGTAGAGTCCAAACCCTCTAGGTCACGGAGTCACCGCAAGCGTGACACTGACCACTGTAATGAAACCATCCGCAGTGTGTTCAGACGCCTACACCTGCACACAGGTGTGTGGTGTGTGGTGTGTGTGTGTGTGTGGGTGTGTGGTGAGGTGTGTGTGTGTGTTTAGTAGCTGTATTGTTCCACACTGAGAGTTTAATCTGACAAAACCTCCCGACGGGGATGTGCTCAACTGGAAAAATCATCCATCATAAATAAAGAGAGATGCTTCGGGTGTCTGTGGTCAATATCATTTATATAACACAACTTATTATCAAACCAAAAACTATATACAATTTTAAATAACTTAAAATTAAAGCTATACAAAACTCTACAACTACAAAATAAAATCACTTTAAAATACAATAATAAAACTCAAAATAACTTTTAAAAATACAGCTAAAATAAAATTACTTTCAAATACAACTATAAAACGACTATAAAGCTACACAATACAGCATCATTTTTAAATAGAACTGTAAAATACAAAACTGCTAAAATCGCATCTTCCTGCAGTAACTCTCTCGAGCTCAGCGTGAAGCAGCAGAAGTCTGAGGTGTTTGTGAACAGCAGTCAGTCTCTGGGCTGTAATCTGTGACTCGGATCATGCTGAATGTTGTTTGTGTTCATGGATCTGTTTGAGGTCAGTGAACAGTGATTTCCCATGATTCCCTGATTCTCTCTCCAAAGCTGTGAAAAGCTTTAAATAACAAGCAGCTCATCTGCAGATGTTATAGAGCGAGGACGCGCTCACACCGCTCTGACCTGATTATTGATTACTATTGATAATTAACACAACAGTCCTTCTACGGGAGAGAAAACGAGCCTGTCGCCATAGCGACGATCCTGCTGAACTCTGAATACAAACGAGCGTCAGAATGAGTTTGTGTTCACACTCGTTTATCCAGAGACACAACCGCTCTGAAGAGCTGCAGATATCTGACTCATATCCCCGTTTAATCTGCGCCTCGTCCTCCTCCGGATGCTGCGCTCAGGCTGCGATTATAAGTGTGTGTGTGTGTTGTTGTGTGTGTGTGTGAGAGAGAGTGTGTGTGTTTGTGTGTTTGTGTGTGTGTTTTTTGTGTGTGTGTGTGTTTGTTTGTGAGAGAGTGTGTGTGTGTGTGTGAATCTAGGCCAGCGGTAATGAGTTTTCCAGCCAGTGTGTCCACATGGCCGCTGGTGCCATTCTGGTTAAAGTTTGATCTGTGTGACCAGAGACAAACATGCACTGTTAAAAACACACACACACACACACACAAAACACACAACATTTAGGGTGTCTGCTTGTTTTCATTCACTATCATTCACATGTGTAGGGTTGGGTATCGTTAGACATTTTCCATCAAGGTTGATGTTTTTTAAATTATCAATAACATTTTGCTTTTCAAGCAGGAATAAGCTGGTTGGCCAAATAGTCCCTTGAGGGCTAAGACACTTGTTAATTTCCCTAAATTAATGAAATATTAACTGTTATACTTATAACCATGTATACACACACTGCATGAAGCCCATATTTTACAAATAATAATGCAGTCAGGAGATGGTGTGATTCAATGAGTGGTTTCCACATTTTTAAATGCATGAAAATAAATATTTTCTATCACTTTGTTTATCACTCTTGAAATGACCTGTACACTAAATAATCTAACCCTCATACTTGCATAACAATAGCAGTCTTTTTATTTAGTGGTCCAAGTTGAAGTCAGAATGTATATTAATGACAATATGGGACAAAAAATGTAATTTAGTGGCGGCAGGAGCTGAGTGCTGCCGGTACATGTACAGTCAGACAAAACAACGAGCAGTTATCAAAGACGCGAGTGTGCGTGCAGTCGTGGAAAACGATGTGTGCGGCACGATGTGCTCAGTAATTAAAGAGGCAGGGCGCAAGGCTGCTCACAGCGCTTGGTCACGTGTCGCACCAGAACCGTTTTCGGAACCGTTTTCAAAAACAGAACTGGTTCTCTTCTCGGTTCCCAACCTAAACATAAGGTGAATATTATCTCAGTGGGGATGTCAAAAGGACGAACCCACCACACAACACACACACACAGAAGGTCACACACACACACACACCAATCACACACACACACACACACACCACACACACAACACACAACACACACAAGAGACTCACACACACACACACAAACACACAAAACCACACCCCACACTACACAAACACACACATGCACAAGATACTCTCACACACACACACACCATCACACCCACACACACACACAACACACACAAACACACACACACACAAGACACAAACACACACACACAACCAATCACACCACACACACACACCAGCACACACACACACACACACACAAACCCACACAAACACACACACACACAAATGCCCACACACACCACACACACTACACACACATACTCACACACACACACACACTCGCATACACATACACACACACACCCCACACACACACAAACACACACACACACACAAAGACACACACAAACACCCAACAAGCGACTCCACACACACACAAACCCGACAATAGACTCACACCACACACACACACACACACCATCATAGAGCTCACCAACATAACAAAAAACCAAAAAAACCCCACAGGGACCCCCCGAGGGAAATCCAATGCAACACACACACACAAAAACTTGGACACCAAAATTAAGACTTAATGAAAGTCCTGTACAACTATTTCTACGTTTAAATTATCTCAATGGTAGCTGTAATACGACACCCTTTTACCACTTAACAACAGCTCTGTTCATAGCGCCGCCGAATCCTTAAGGCTGCCGCTTTAATGTTAATTGAGCTCTGCTGGGTCTCCCCGAAATCCGACGCTAGTCGGGGGAGCCGCATCTTCTGCCGCCGACATTCTGCTCGGTAAAAGCTGATGTACGGTTACTTTAGGAGCGCATCATCGTGCAACTTCTATTAGCACCTATAAGGGATTGATCTGTACGTCCAAGATTCATAAAGCAAAAACAAACTTATACAAGTCACCTTCTTCTTGTCCTAGGTAGTGAAGCTGATCACAATGATTCGAGTGAACAAACCATTTATGTAGATCGGGCACTTCCCTTCAGAAACAAAACATAAATCCCTGAGTCTTCACGCTCAGCCGGCGGGATTAAATGACGACTGCTGTGTTCATTAATACATCCAGCACAGAACCCTCATCTTTGTTTCGCTTAGAGGATCATTCTGTCTCAGCTGCTCCGGCGGTGAAACATGGGCGCACTGATACAGTCACTCAGGGCGGAGCTTAAGGTAAGACACTGTCCAGTCTGTGCTTACACAACTGCTTCATCAAACTATGGTGGTATGGCCTGTCTTGTTACATCCACACTACATGCATTCTGAGATCGGGGGGGTGGTGGTTGTGTGATGGTTCTAGAAAGGGCATAGAAGCATTAACCAATAAAATAAAAACACTGGGTGATCTTTATCATTATTAGAGTGGTTTGTGTACCACTGCCAACGACACATTTCTGTTCAAACACTTTTAAAAGTCGATGACCCCCATTGTTTTAAACCCTGGCCTCTCGACGTAGCGTTGCTGCTCTGCTTAGTTTCGGTCAGACAATGAAGATCAGCAGTTCTGCTGAAACACGATCGACTGCACAACAGGAAATTGATGCATAAGCAAACTCACAGGCCGTGGGGCGGCTGGAGCATTGGTGAAACATGGACCGTTAAAGGCCGTGTCAGCACAATTCTTCACCTGGTTACTAGTCAAGCCCCGATGATATCTCTGGAAACATCCTTCAACAGCAGAGCAGCTCTCCTCACGTGCATTCCTGTCCTGCTGTTTGATTTCTCATCAGTACAGCCTGTCGTCTTATATACCACATACGACTGCAGCGTATGTGCTCATGGGGTCCAGTGTCGTCGTCTGTCCTGATTCATTCACAATGCCTCCGGATGTATTTGTTAAGTGAGCGGCTAGCTTTCATTGCTTGGAGGAGCTGTGCAGCATAGATTGCCATTTCGAGGCCGTGTTACTGAACATCACACACAGGCGGCACACTGGATTTGTGGCGCGTGTTGCTGCCAACACATCTATTCCGCACACCACAACCCAGGGACGACGCTGGTTCTGGTTTGGATGCTGCGTTTCTTCTCAATGGAACCCCTTCTAGCGCTCCGCAGCTTCACTACCACATCGGGCATGGGTTTGGGGTGTCGGTTGTAACCAGTGCTGGGGAAAAGTTCACTTTTAAAAGTATGCATTGCGCAGTCTTGCATTACCCAATAAAGTAAGGCCGGATATGGTGGTCATTAGCTTAGTTACGTTTATGAAAGTAATGCGTTATGTTACGTTTGGTTACTTTGTGTCAGCCTGAGCGGGGCGTACAACCCAAAAGTTATATTTGTGTTGGTAACTGTACAGACCCTTTCACAACCAAAAGTGAATTTTAATAAGCTGCAGTCTAAATGACGTGCCTCTGCAACCTCATTCCCAATTTTCTCTCAACCGGAAATACTGAACTGCATTATTTATTTATTATTTTTTAAGTAGCATTACCTTACTATCCTACTTGAAAATGTAATCTGATTACATAACTTGCGTTAACCAAACACTGGATTTAACTGATAAACCTAACTAGTCAGCCATTTTGGTTCAGCGCTCCAGTGCAGTCTCTGTCTGTGGGAGGATCTGGATGTGTGATGATCCCTGTAAACACGGCACGGCTGGAGCCAAGATGGCCACCAAACCCACGGGAGAATCAGAGCCGGAGGGCCACAGACGAGCAGAAGGACATGTGGAGGAAAACACACACAATCCTCCGGCTTCATGAGTTCAGACGCTGCTCAACACACATTATGAATCACGTCTGTCTGCGCTGATCAATCCTGTTCAAGACACACAGCATCAGCGGCGTTTACATCACAGTGACGCTTCATATGATGCACTTAAAACAAAACCAGCTGTTTTAGTCTAATCCAGCGAGCGAATCCAAGGTGCTTCATAGGGGTGTGCGATATTGACAAAAACTGCTACCTCTTACATCGTATTTTTCGATAACAATAATTAATACTTATGCTAGTTTAGGCCTTATGGTTATGAATAAACAAATATGACACTAAAATCACCAGCAGGTGGCAGCAAGTCACTGATTTTATCACTGAATCATTCAATCATTCAATCAAACAGTTTGTTCAAATGGCTGATTCATTTAGGAATGAAGCAAGTGACTGTCTTTATGAAAGGATCTTTGAATCATTGACTCAAATGATTTGTTCAAAAACAGATTCATTCAGATTCACTGAGGTGTGATGCACAAATATTCTGCTCCAGCTTTGTTTGGAACTAGTTTCACTGGCAAAAAAAACAGCATTCTCACAGGCCTCATCACACAGTGAATGCTTTCAGGACACTCAAGATTTAATTTTTTGCAAAGTGAGTTGTATACTTAACTCAGTTCACACATCGTTACAAAAACAGTTACGATATTATCGTACATGATAAATATCACACACCTCTAGTGCTTCATCTCATTTACCTGATGAACACAAGCCAACAGATCAGATGATTCATATCGAATAAATAAACGGCTTGGTTTACATTACGACACACTTGAGAAAAGTCAAACTAATAATTTAAAACACTATGACGGTATAAACGCTGTGAGCAAACCCTGCAGTGTGAGACGCTGCTCTCTGTTCATACCATATTTACTTGATTCATGTTGCAGCTGTTCATCTTTCATTTGACAGAGTCCTCATGCTAATGTCCAGCTCTGAGACGCCGGGGAACGGACTCAGTTTGCAGCCGCACAGGATTCCTGCATGAAGGCTTGAGCTGGGTACAGATGAGCGAGCTGAACATGGCGTCTGAGGACACAGAGAGGCTACGGACGATCGGTGATTACACTGAAGGACAAGACGCTCACAAACACTTTCTCCTGCAGACCCAGCAGATCAGATAAAAGGCCAGCTTTGAGACCGGAGGCTATTTTCTAGTCTTCTTTCAGATTAGTGGAGAGAAAACATCCATCATTCACATCTAGTGTTTATTTTAGTGCACTTTATCTCCTTGCGACCGTAGATTTCATTTCAATACATATCTTTCAGAGAACTTTCTCCACTTCGCAGGACTACGATTTTATTCCTCTCTATATTCTGAAGGTTTTTACTGAAGGGTTTGTTCATAAAGCATTCACACTGATTTATACAACATTTTATTCATAAAACATGCTGAAAATGGATTATTTGGGTTTCTGTCTGTTGCATATATTATTATATATATATATATATATATATATGAAGAGTTTATTTGCAAAGAAAAAAGAATAACTACAAAATCATGTTTTTATTGTGTTAGCTGTATTTTTAGTTATTTTTACCTAATCCAAATAACCCAACTGCAGTTTGATTGAAATTAATTGAATTAAAGCGTCAAATTAATTTTTGAAAGTTGTTAAAAACAGAGCTATCTGTTTTTGCAAATGAACTCTTCATATATTAATTTATTCACTGTAATAATGATCACCAAACTTATGTAATCAACTTCAACTTCATATATATTATTTTAAGTTATACTAGATTGAACTTGATTTTTAAAGTCAGTTTTATATTATTTAAGTTGCAATGACTTTGATTATACTTAAAAATGTAAGACTTATGTTTTTAAGTTCAACACCGAACTAACTTTAACATGGAAGCTGTTTACTAGTGTCATTTTTAGAGCTGCTCTACAGCAGAATAGAATTGTGTTTGCATTATTGACACACTATTGTCCTGTTTGACACTGTAAAGCCGCTTTGACACTATCTCTATTGTATAAAGTGCTATCGAAATAAAAGTGACTTGAGTTGAACTGAAAGTAGATGATAAAAAGAGAAATCCAAAATCCCCTCGGTAACGTTTAACACTAATATGTACTTAACAAAATCAAACAACAAGTCTTAATGATGATGATCTGAAGCCTCACAGGACTGATTTACTAAAGGAAGTGAACATGTTATCAAGCAGTGTCCTGATGCCCTAGCAACCGCATAGCAACCTGCTCCCGAGAGCACAGAGAGCCTGGCGACCAGCAGCAGCGGCGCTGATTATCTGCAGGAACGCCAGGATAGAGTTATTATAAGATCTGATAAAGCATCTCTGTAATATCAGCCGCCACGTGTTTCTGAACACGCTCCGCGTCTGTGCTGCGAATGATTTTATTGATTTCTGAAACAGGTCATATCAACCTCGGAGATATTATCCACACAGCCCCGCCCACCAGCTGTCAATCACGCATCCGTCCAATAGAGAGGCTCGGATGGGAAAACAGGTTTTTCATTTTCGTGGATGGATTTGACCCAGAGCGGGTGAATTAAAGAAACCCAGATTACAGATAATCTCAATCCAGATAAAGGAAAAAAGGAAACAGACACATCAGCCCGAAACACACGCACACACTCACTCTCTCTCTCTCACACACACACACACACAACACACAACACACACACACCACACACACAACACACCCACACACCACTCTCTCTCTATCTCTCTCTCACAGACACACACACTCTCTCTCTCTATCGCTCTCACACACACCAAACCTCTCTCTCACACACACACACTCTCTCTCACACCACACACACACACACACACAGCAGACACCACACACACACACACACACCCACACTTCACTCTCTCTCTCTCCTCGTCACACACACACACACACACACACACACACTCTCTCGCTCTCTCTCTCTATCACCACAGCAACATCTCGTTCCCTCTCTCTCTCACACCACACCCTCCCTCCTCTCTCTCTCACCACACACACACAAACACACACACACATCAATCTCTCTCTCACACCCACACACACACACACACAACTCACTCTCTCTCTCACACACACACACACACACTCCTCTTCCCCTCTCTCTCTCCACACACACCTCTCTCTCTCTCTCTCTCCACCACACACACACACACACGCACTCACTCACTCACTCACACACACACCCTCCCACACACACACACACACACACACCCGACACACACCACACACACTCCACTCTCTCAACACACACACACCACACTCCGCTCACTCTCTCTCCTCACACCACACACACACACACACCCACTCACTTCTCTCACACACACCCCCACACACACTCACTCTCTCTCACACACACACACAACACACGCACACACACACACTCCCTCTCTCACCTCTCTCTCACACCCACACACGCACACACACTCATACCCACTCTCTCTCTCACACAGCACCACACACACTCATCTCTCACCCCCACACACCACACTCTCGCCTCACACACACACCCACACACACACACTCACTCTCTCTCACACACACACTCACTCTCTTCTCACACACGCACACACACACACACACACAATCACACTCACACACACACACACACACACACACACACCCTCACCCTCTCTCTCACACACACACACACCCCACTCACACTCCCTCGCTCTCTCTCACCCCACACACACAACACACACTCGTCGCTCTCTCCCACCACCACACACACACTCCTCCTCTCGGTCACACACACACACACACTCACTCTCTATCTCTCTCACACACACACACCCCACACACCACACACACACACACACACACACACTCACTCTCTCTCTCACACACACACACACACACACTCACTCTCTCTCTCTCACACACACACACACACACACACACACACTCTCTCTCTCACACACACACACACACACACACACACACACACACACCACACACACACGTACTCTCTCTCTCACACACACACACACACAGACACACATTCACACACACACACACACACACACACCGACACACACACACACACACTCAGCTGCTGCTAATCTACTGAAATAACTGTGAAATTAAAGTGCTAGTGATCGCTGTGATCTCATCAGCCGTGTGTGAGTGCTTCTGTGTAATTAAAACACATCTGGGTTGTGTCAGAATCATATAACCATTAATCAAAGGTTACAAACGCTGTGTTTTGGGTCAAAAAAGACAACACAGAGCCTCGGCCGTCTCTCCATCCATCTGCGGTCACACGATTAATCTGGTTATCAGAAGAAATCTGGCCAGTAAGTGTGCGGCTTAATCGATCCCCACCCTCGCTGAGAATCATTTACTGTTCCTCTCACACAATCAGCGGCATCATTAAAGAGAAAATCTGACGCCTGTAACGGAGCGTGAAGTGAATCACGGAGAGATTTGGGCTGGAAATCCTCACTCAGGTGCTGCTGTAAGCTGTCACTTCAATTACGTGAACATAAACACGCTAGGATACCCGCTGTGACTCACCGCTTCTTTACCAGCGGAGACAGCGTGTTCGATGAATCTGCATTGTGCTGCAATCCTCTTTGCCGGAGTCCGTCACGGCTGACAGGATAATAGCAGAGGCTGATAATCCTGTTAACCCTGTGAAAGCTTCACGCTCAGACCGCTCATTACTGTCTGGGCTAAACCAGCACTTATGAAAGGTGATGGAGAGCGGCGCTAAAGGCCTGGTGCTGAGAACCCAAGGCTTCGTCTGTCTGTAATGCACTCTCAAGGCTCAGTACTACGGCTGTTACTCTTCACGCTTTACATGTTACCCTTGGGAGATATCATCAGGAAACACAGTGTTAGCTTTCACTGTTATGCTGATGATACTCAGCTCTGTATTTCATTGCGATCCGGCGAAACATACCAATTTGAAAAACTAGCAGAATGCATAGTAATTTCTTACTGCTAAATTCTGAAAAAAAACTGAGGTGTTAATTATAGGACCTAAAACCTCCACATGTAATAACCTAGAACCTGTCTAACACTTGATTCTGCTCTGCTGTCAATTCCGTCGTCATCAGTTGTAGGAACCTAGTTGCTCTTTGATAGCAATCTTGTTCCTTTGAAAGCCCTTGGGGCTTTTCTAGCTTTTTAAAACTGCATTTGTCTTATCTCCAAAATATCTAAACTATGATCTATGCTCTCAATGTCAAATGCAAAACGTTAATTCATGCATTCATGACCTCAAGGTTAGATTATTGTAATGCTTTATTGGGTGGTTGTTCTGCACGCTTAATAAACAAACTCCAGCTGGTCCAAAATGCAGCAGCTAGAGTTCTTACTAGAACCAGGAAGTATGAGCATATTAGCCCGGTTCTGTCAACACTGCACTGGCTCCCTATTAAACATCCTATAGATTTTATGACCTCAAGGTTAGATTATTGTAATGCTTTATTGGGTGGTTGTTCTGCACGCTTAATAAACAAACTCCAGCTGGTCCCAAATGCAGCAGCTAGAGTTCTTACTATAACCAGAAGTATGAGCATATTAGCCCGGTTCTGTCAACACTGCACTGGCTCCCTATTAAACATCCTATAGATTTTAAAATCTTGATAGTTACTCATAAAGCCCTGAATGGTTTAGCACCTCAAAGCTTGAGCAAGCTCTTATTGCATTATAGTCCTCCAAGTCCGCTGCATTCTCAAAACTCTGGCAATCTGATAATACCTAGAATATCAGAATCAACTGCGGGCGGCAGATCCTTTTCCTATTTAGCGTCCAAACTCTGGAACAATCTACCTAGCTTTGTTTGGGAGGCAGACACACTCTGTCAGTTTTAATCTAGATTAAAGACCCATCTCTTTTAACCTGGCTTACACATAACACACCAATACGCTTCTAATATTCAAATCAGTTAAAGGATTTTTAGACTGCATTAATAAGGTCAACCGGAACCAGGAACACTTACCATAAAACCCGATGTACTCGTTACATTGTAAGAAGAATGGCATCTACACTAATATTAGCCTGTTTCTTTCTTATTCCGAGATCACCATAGCCACCAGATCCAGTCTGCATCAGATGGTCACTAGAGTCACCCGGATCCAGTACATATCCAGACCAGATGGTGGATCAGCACTTAGAAAGGACCTCTACAGTCTTGAAAGACAGCGGAGACCAGGACAACAAGATGAGCCCCATATACAGATCCCCTGTAAAGACCTTGTCTCAGACGGTCACCGGGACAAGACCACAGGAACCAGATGAGTCCTCTGCACAATCTGACTTTGCTGCAGCCTGGAACTGAACTGCTGGTTCGTCTGGTCAGAGGAGAACTGGCCCCCCGACTGAGCCTGGTTTCTCCCAAGGTTTTTTCTCTATTCTGTCACCGATGGCGTTTTGGTTCCTCTGGCTTGCTTAGTCGGGGACACTTAATTTCTGTGATTGCACAGATACTATATAAACTGAACGGAGCTGGATGATGACATCACTGAATTCAATGATGAACTGCCTTTAACTGAAGATTGAGTGTTTACTATTGTCACTTTGTATCGACACACTATTTTCCTATTTAATGCTGTTCAGTTGCTTTGACACAATCTGTATTGTTAAAAGCGCTGTATAAATAAAGGTGACTTGACTTGACCATCATTAGTGTTCCTCCAGAGAGCAAATTCCGCATCGTTTCACGTGACGCACTCGGCTGTTAGTCGTACAGGAACGCTCGCGACTGTAGCGGTTAGTGTCGTAGTGCTGTAACCGTGAGTGCCTGCTCTCTCTCTGGACAGGAACAGCACTTTCTATGTTCTTTTAACTCAAACTGCATTGATTTGCTGGAAGGAAAATGCATTTGGTTTAATGTATTCCCTTTAGTGCAAAGATTTTCTTGTCTTGCAATCTCTAATGAAAGAATGAGAGATTCTGTGGTGGAGCTAAATGTGCTCAGCAGAAATGCGCAGAATATATTAACCTCACATCACACACACACACACACTCTCTCTCACACACACACACACACACACACACACACACACACACACACACACCCCACAACACACACACACAACTCTCTCTCTCTCTCACACACACACACACCCCACACACACACACACACACACCACTCTCCCACACACACACACACTCTCTCACACACACACACACACACACACTCTCTCACACACACACTCACACAGTCAAAGTAAAACTTTCAGCTCTGTCTCTCTATTTTGGTAAACTGTCATGAGACGGTCACAGAACGTACTGTATTGTGCTGAAGACTCCCATCAGCCCCTGCGGCGCATCCACCTAAGATGTGTTAAGACGTGAGCGTGTTGTGGCAGACCTGAGAATGAAGCGTGTCCATGAAATATGGATGAGGTGCGTCTATAATAAGATCCTGTATCGGAGCGGAGCAAACGTCTATCTGTAACACTCACCTGTCATCACATCAACTCCTGACCAATCACAGATCAGCGCCTTCGCCTCATCATTACTATAAGACATGTGCCAGCATTCGCTATTACAGTATGTTATCATAGGCACTTCAAAATATCACAAAAAAGTCTAGAATATGAATG
>JADLZN010009924.1:604029-611529 GCA_018155175.1 Sinocyclocheilus anophthalmus
AGCGTCAAACCATACCTAACCAGCATATGCTGGTTTTTTTTTTCAACAGGCACCACAAACACTCCAGGCTCACACTTTGGTGTGTGCGTGTGTGTGTGTGTCTTTTAGGTTTGTGTGTGTGTGTGTGTGTGTGTGTCTGTAAGTGTGTTTGGTGTGTGTGTGTGTCTGTAAGTGTGTGTGTGTGTGTGTCTGTAAGGTGTGTGTGTGTTTGTGTGTCTAAGTGTGTGTGTGGTGTGTGGTTCTGTAGTAGTGTGGGTGTGGTTTCTGTGAGTGTGTTTGTGTGGGTGTGTGTGTGTGTGTGTGTGTGTGTGTCTCATAGTGCTTGGCAGTATGACCAAAAAATTTATATCACGGTATTTTTCAAAATTATACCGGTTACACGGTACATGACGGTATTTTTTTTTTTTTTCATGCATGACCGGGTGTTAACCCTGTTTTCTACTGATTGAGAGGAAATACTGCTGTATATTGACTTAGAATGCCCGATTTTACTGTCATGATGAGTGAATATAGTAAAAAAATACCACACTAAATAGTGACTAAACACGCCCCCTTTTAATACATGTTAACCAGGAATCACTCATTTATAATCGCGGCATCGTCTTATAAAATCAACATGCATCTACACTAAAAGAGCGGCTAAAAACAGAGGGCGTGGTTTTGGCTAGATTTACTCTTCTGTCTCGTGCAGCGCACCTGCCTGCGTCTGGTAACAACTAAAAACAACCAACAAACTAAACTAAAAAGTTCATTTGATATTAAGCAGACGACTAACCCTCATGTAGTAATTCCTAACCTCAGTAAATCGACAGGTGCTAGGAAAAACGCTGTGTTGGTACTCATTTTATTTGAGGGAGTCTGCTGCGCTGCTTCTTTGCCGCTCACTGCACAGAACAGACGCTTAGAGAGGTGACACTTCTCCGGGAAAGCCAGACCTCGCGCTCTCGGGACAGCACTGGAGAAATTGAGTGATTAAGTTGATGTAGACTGAAATGTGTGTGAGATCGAACCCGAGCTCATTGCTGGAAGCGCTGAATCGGGTGCTCTCTCTACGTCATATACTCGTCAGTGTTTGTATAAAGGGTCCTAAATTTTCTCTTTTAAAATACCGAGTCTTGATTTTGTTTTGGGGGTGTACTAGAACATGCTCTCATGCTTGGTGGTTCGAAAAACATTATTTTTCACATAATTTACATTATTACAATACCTTTCTCCTCATTCTGGCACAAACGGCTCGATTAGTTTCCGGGTTTGATGAACGAAGGCCCGCCTTCTGAAATACAAAGTGTGTTGTGATTGGTTAGCTGCCCTGTGCGTTGTGATTGTCCGCAGACAGGGTGTTTTTTCAGTATTGCCGGCCCGCCCCTTGCCAAAGCAGCAAGTTCCGTCTGCTGCGGTGTAGTTAAGGGTGGTGTCAATATTGCCATATCAATTTGTGCCGGATCCAGACCCCGAGAATATTGAACAAGAGGATCGCGCAGAACCTTTGCGCATCCCAATACCGTTTTTGGAAAGAAAATGACGTGTATACAGAACCCGAACCCCTAAAGCAGTGTTTCTCAACCCTGGTCCTGAGCGCCCCCCAACACTGCACGTTTTATATGTCTCCCTTATCAGGTCCTGGAGTTTCTTTTAATGAGCTAATGAGTTGAATCAGGTGTGTCTGATTAGGGAGACACACAAAATGTGCTGTGCTGGGGGGTGCTCAGAATCTTCAATCTTCGCCATCGTCCTCAGGCATCTCTCCTTACTCTGTTTCTGTGGTAAGTGAAATTGTATGTAGGTTACTGTAATGTAACAGGCAACCGTTAGCAAACGTTATTTGTTTTCCGTGCCTTTCTGAATACGGATTCACGCTTTGGGCACACCCCCTAACTCCCCCTGAAAAATAACTGCATTTACTATGTACAGATAAGTGCAACAGTGTTTATTTCAAAAATTCAGAAATTCAAAAGGTACTGGTAAAAATTATTGTAATGATATTCTAATGAGCCGCTTTGTGATATCACAAAAAACCCGGAAAACCAACGCAGTCCACCATCATCTTGCTGAAGTTTCCACTCTGTGTTTCCTTACTAAACATCAGTGACTGTGATATAAGCGTCATACAGTCGCAGTTGTGAGGAGCTCAAATGTACAGAAGATGCTGGAAAAGCAAAGAAGGTGCAGGATTTTCCTGAAGAACATCAGAAGAACCAGTCGGATGGAATCCTATGGCAGTTATTATGGTATCTTGTGGAAGATGTGTAAGTAGAACTGCATAGAAATAATAATAACTGCATAGATCTTCAGAAAGCTGTCGCTCTCGTCGTCTCATGAGCGCTCAGACGGGGTTCAGTGTAATGTGTGGCTTCACTACAGTAAAACAGGATTATAGTCTAATTACTCTCTCCTACGCTTCTATTACCGGCTCCGCATGACTCACGTTCTCCAGGACCTGAAGGAGACACTGGTGGCATAAAGCTGCTGATTTATTTCATACGGATCAATGTTTCAGGAGTCATAGTTAATTAGCGTCCGCCTGATGTTTGTATGCAGTGTTTAACTCTTTCCATGCCAGCATTTTGGAAAAAAGTTGCCAGCCAGCGATTTTCATGATTTTCACTCAAATTTGATGGCCTTCAGTATATTTTGCTGTATGAATATCTGAATATGCAATACACCAAAATAAAGAGCAGAGCCTCTACTTTTAAACAAAAAAATCAGTTTTATTCTAGCTTAAAGCATTCTTTTTTTTTAATCAACACTTGAATATAGGTAGGTTTCATAAAAAATGCATTATTTTGCATTTACATTTAACTCCGTAATGTTATGCAGTTTTCATTTATATGCTGTCTATTGCTGATGATTTTTCATATGCATCTGTTTACATAAGAGACGGCTGGTTTCTCCGTCCTGTTCACGTGTGTTTTTGTTCGGGAGGTTTTGTACTCGTTCAGAAGATGCGTAATAGCGCCCCCGAGTGTATAACAGTGAAAACACGGAAAGCCGTAAACACTCGTCTTTGGCGGGGAAAGAGTTAATGAGTCTTTATTCTGTCAGTGTCTCTCTCATGGATTCAATCAGAGCTCGCTCACTATAACACTGAGCTCAACTCACAAACCTCTGCTGGGTTTCTGTCAGGTTCATGATCATAAACAAACCCTCACAGAAACCTGAGCACATTAGAAACACAAACATCAGCTGATTTAATTTGAGCTTTTAATTTTTTTTTTTTTTTTTCTCCTGAGGACACATAAACGTCCTCAGGTCGGCTGTCATGATACTTCACTATAGTAGTTAAAGCTAAACAAGCACATAAACACACACACACACTATGTACAAGGACATCATGCGCTCCTTGTATTTACAGACATACTCAGACCGACTGAAGTGTTCTCTCTGTTTGTTTCTCTCTCAGTGTAAAACTATACACTCCTCATATTCCCATGATGCTTCAGCACAAAAACACTGCTTTTTTATCTTTTTCCTTGTGAAACCTGATTTGTTGTATAACATCTGATCCTGTTATATATTACACAACAAATCCTGCAAGATCCACAACAAAACCATAAAAAGGAAGTGCACGTATCACAGACGTCATGAGAACACAACCATTTGTGTGTGTGTGTCTGTGTGTGTGAGCGTGTGTGTGAGTGTGTGCGCGTGTGTGTGTCTGTGTGTGGTTAGGGATGGAAATTTCCCGGATTCGCTCTGGCATCGCCATAAAAAAAAAGTTTAACGATGCATGCATCAGTTTAAAAAGTGTGCATCGCTACAAGTGGTCTTCATATCGCGATGCATCATTTCTAACATATTTGCAACATAAAACGATTCATTTAGATTATATTACAGAGTGGATGCGCTATACTTTTATTATTTAGAAAGTGACCAATAATCTGTGACCAATATGCAGATTGATTTCTCCTCTCTAAACTGTTTCTGAAGCAGCTCTCTCATCACTGCTGTGCGTGAATATGTGTATCACAACACCAAGGAGACCTGAGGAAAAACTGGGATTAAAGTCCAAAATCTGACTTGAAATAACCTAACAAATCAATCGGTGCTAAAGGCGTTCCATACCGAGAAAGAAAAAAAACAAATGAAATTCACACAATCTCACTAATGTGTGCACGCTTATTGTTAAGGAGCCCTTGATCTCGATCATGGATCAAATTGATCCAGCATGACAAACAGCGAATATATCTGTGCTGTTTAATGCATCTGAGACGTTGTGTTTTCCTCAGTGCATAACTGATATGTCACAGGTATATTCTTCATCTGTAAATGTTAGAAAGTCATGCAAACATATCCATTGTGCTGTCAGGAGTGAACGAGCGCGGCTGCACGCATGCGCACTAAACAGACAGAGCACAATCGAATAGGAGCGTAATAATTCAGAGTAAAATACACATTTTGCTAAAAAATTTGTTTTTGGACATTAAATGTGTCTTTTGTAGAATTTTAAACCTACATATAAAGTGTATTTTTTCGATCGCAGTAACTAAGTTTTATGTATGTTATGTATGTATGTTTATTTGTATGTTTGTTGCTCTTTTGTTAGTTTTGACTGCTTCTATTGTCCTCATTTGTATGGATAAAAGCGTCTGCTAAATGACTGAATGTAATGTAATGTAAGTGGACTGTTGTAATAGGTAGGCGAAATCAATTGTAAGCTAGTAGTCTACAGTAGGCCTACTATAATTACTAAGCTCAAATGAGTTAATGTGTGTTTCTATTATAGCAGTTAAAATAGTCATTTTCTTTATTATTTATTTCCTTTTTTAATTCAGTGATTTTATCTTTTAATTTAGTTATTTTAATGCTTTAAAGAGCAATTTTAGATTGTAATGTTCTGCTATCTGTTCTGCAAACTATAAATGGTACAGCTTTAATAAAACCAGAGAGAAATATAAGTAGTAATATCATTGTGTTGCTGTTGGTCAGTAGAGGAGCTGAGCTTAGCCGGACAGTTAGCCTGCTTTAGTTTCCCAGCATAAGATGCCACAGTGACTACGCTTGATCTAGGCCTGTGTTAAATTTGCTTTATGGAACCAAATCATTTGACAATGAGTCAGACTAATTGGAATAAGCCTGGCTTATTTGGTAAACTTTTTTTATGAAACAGGCCTCGAGGCATTACAATTGGTCATATTTTCTCCATTGCATCATATTGGATCGAATCGCATTGTGTTGAATCGGAATCGGAATCGGATCGCACTGCATCGTAACAGGGGTGTATCGCATCGCATCGGTAGCTGCTTCATATGTATCTTTAATATATCGTATCGTTGGCTATGCATTGAGATACGTACCGTATCAGCCTCAGTCATGGAGATACACATCCCTAGTGTGTGTGTGTGTGTGTGTGTGTGTGTGTGTGAGAGAGACCGAGAGATTGTGTGTGTGTATGAGAGAGATAGTGTGTGTGTGTGGAATGAGAGGACAGAGATATTGAGAAAACAGAAGGAAACAGCTGTTTTGTGTGTGTGTGTGGTGAGATAGTGGGTGTGAGAGGGAGAGAGAGAGAGAGCGAGAGATAGTGTGTGTGTGAGAGAGAGATATCGTGTGTGAGTGTGTGTGGGGGAGAGGGAGAGAGAGAGAGAGAGCGAGAGATATGTGTGGTGTGTTTGTTTTGAGCTAGTGGGTGTGAGAGTAGAGAGCGAGAGATATTGTGGGTGTGGAGAGAGAGATAGTGTTGAGTTGTGTGTGTCGTGCTGAGAGGGAGAGAGCGGAGATAGTGTTTGTGTGTGGTGAGAGATAGCGAGAGATGTGTGTGTGTTTGAGGGTGAGAGAGAGCGAGAGATAGTGTGTGTGTGAGAGAGAGAGCTGAGAGATATGTGAGAAGAGAGAGCGAGAGATAGTCGTGTGTGTGTGGGATATTGTTTGTGAAGAGTGGAGAGAGAGAAGCGAAGAGATTGTTTGTGTGTGTGTGAGAGAGTGAGGGAGAGAGAGAGAGAGCGAGAGATAGTGTGTGAGAGATAGTGTGTGTGTGTGAGAGAGAGATAGAGAGAGGAGAGCGAGAGATAGTGTGTTGTGTGTGTGTGTGTTTGAGATAGTGGGGGTGCGAGAGAGAGAGAGCGGAGTAGTGTGGTGTGTGAGAGAGAGAGATAGTGTGTGAGTGTGTGTGTGTGTGGGAGAGAGAGAAAGAGAGAGAGAGAAAAAGAGAGAGAGAGAGTGTGTGTGTGAGAGAGAGCGAGAGATAGTGTGTGTGTGTGTGCGAGAGAGCGAGAGATAGTGTGTGGTGGAGAGAGAGAGCGAGAAGATAGTGTGAGAAAGGAGGAGCGAGAGAGCGTGTGTGTTTGTGTGTGTGTGTGAGAGGGAGAGAGCGAGAGATTGTGTGTGTGTGTGAGATAGTGGGTGTGAGAGGGAGAGAGAGAGAGAGCGAGAGATAGTGTGTGTGTGAGAGAGAGAGATAGTGTTTGTGCTGGTGTGTGAGAGGGAGAGAGGAGAGATGAGCGGAGATAGTGTTGTGGTGTGTGTGAGAGAGAGCGCGATCTAGTTGTGTGTGTGTGTGTGTGTGTTGTGAGGATGCGAGAGATAGTGTGTGTGTGTGTGTGTGAGAGAGGCGCGAGATATGTGTAGAGGAGAGAGAGAGAGAGCGAGAGATGTTGTGTGTTGAGAGGGAGAGGGAGAGAGAGAGCGAGAGATAGTGTGTGTGTGTGTGTGTGTGAGTGTGTGTTGTGTGTGTGAGAGAGAGATAGTGTGTGTGTGTGTGTGTGTGAGGGGAGAGAGATAGAGATAGCGAAGATCGTGTGTGTGGTGTGTGAGAGGGGAGAGAGCGAGATTAGATTGTGTGTGTGGGTGTGTGTGAGAGAGCGAGAGAGAGAGAGAAAGAGAAGATAGGTGTTTGTGTGTGTGTAAGAGGAGAGAGAGATAATTTGTGTTGTGTGGGGTGTGTAAGAGGATGAGAGAGAGAATAGTTGTGTGTGAGATTGTGTGTTTGTGTGAGAGAGCGAGCGAGAGATGGTTGTGGGTGTGTGTGTGTGTTGAGAAGATAGCGAGAGATATTGGGTGTGTGTGTATGAAGAAAGAGTAGTGTGGAGAGAGAGACGCGCGAGAGGGACGAGAGGATAGTGGGTTTGAGAGGGAGAAGGGACGAGCAGCGAGAGATAGTGTGGGAGAGTGAGAGAGCGAGATATTGTGTGTGTGTGTGTGTGTGTTTGTCTGTGTGTGAGAGAGAGAGAGAGAGACACGGAGTGTGTTTGAGTGTGAGAGAGAGAGAGAGAGTGTGTTTGTGTGAGAGAGCGAGAGAGAGAAGCGAGAGATTGTGTGCGAGGGAGATAGCGAGAGATTGTGTGTGTGTGGTGTTTTGTGAGAGAGAGCTAGAGATAGTGTGTTGTGTGTGAGAGAGAGCGAGAGATATGTGTTTGTGTGTGAGAGCGAGAGAGAGAGAGCGAGAGATAGGTGTTGTGTGTGTGTGAGGGGAGAAGCGGGAGATAGTGTGTGTTTGTTGTGTGAGAGAGAGCGAGAGATAGTGGTGAGGAAGGGAGAAGCGAGAGATCATGTTTGTGTGTGTGT
>JADLZN010009924.1:616529-621529 GCA_018155175.1 Sinocyclocheilus anophthalmus
TACATGATTGTGGTTGACATGGAAGTCTGTGTGTTTTGGTACATGAGTGTGGGTGTGTTTGTACATGAGTGTGGTGTGTGTGCTGTGTGTTTTGTTACATGAGTTGAATTGTGTGTGTGTGTGTGTGTGGTGTGTGTGTGTTTTGTACTGAGTGTGTGTGTGTGTGTGGGTGTGGATGTGTGTGTGTGTTTGTACATGAGTGAGTGTGTGTGTTTGTGTTTGTGTTTGTGTGTGTGTGTTTTTGTTTGTGTGTGTTTGTGTGTGTGTTTATGTGTGTGTTTGTTTGTGTGTGTGTGTGTGTGTGTGTGTGTGTTTTGTACATGATTGAGTTGTGTGTGTGTTGGTGTGTGTGTGTGTTGTACATGAGTGATGTGTGAGTGTTTGTACCTGAGTGTGTGTGTGTTTGTAATGATTGGTGCAGTGTGTGTGTGTGTTTGTCCATGAGTGTGATGTGTGTGTGTGTTTGTATATGCGTGTGTTTGGTGTGTGTGTGTTTGTACTGAGTGTGTGTGTGGTGGTGTAGTAGGTGGGTGTGTGTGTGTGTTTTTTGTAACATTAGTGTGTGTGTGTGGTGTGTGTTTGTACATGAGTGTGTGTGTGGTGTGTGTTGTGTGTGTGTGTGTGTTATGTTTACATGGTGTGTTTGTGTGGTTTGTACTTAGGAGTGAGTGATTGAGTGGGTTTGTGTGTTTGTGTGTGTGTGTGTTTGTGATTGTGTGTATGTTTTGTGTTTGTGTTGTGTGTGTGTGTGTTGTGTGTTGTGTGTGTGTTTGTACGTGTGTGTGTGTGTTTGTATACATGATTGAGGTGTGTGTGTGTGTTTGTAACATGAGTGTGTGTGTTTGTGTGTTGAGAGTGTTTGTTTGTTTGTGTGTGTGTGTTTGTGTGTTGTGTGTGTGTGTGTTTGTTGTGTGTGTGTGTGTGTGAGTGGTCTGTGTTTTTGTGTTTGTGTGTGTGTGTTTGTGTGAGAGTGTAGGTGATGTTTGTACCTGAGTGTGTGTGTGAGGTGTATGGTGTGTGGTTTTGGTACTGATGTGTTGTACATGAGTGTGTGGTTGAGAGTGTATTTGTGTTTGTACATATGGTGTAGTGGTGTGTGTGTGTGTGTGAGCGTGGTAATGTGTGTTTGTACATGAGTGAAGATGTGTTGTGTTTGTGTCTTTTGTTGATCAGATGTGTTGACAGTACTGTGTGTGTGTGTGTGTGTATGAGTGTTGTGTGTGTGTGTGTGTGTTTGCGCGTTTTTGTGACAAATGAGGACATAAATTTGTATAATGACAAAAGTATAACATAAAGGTATTACAAGGAGAAGGTGACTTTTCAGGACGTTACCCCATGTCCCCACTTTTCAAAAACTTATAAATCATACAGAGTGAGTTTTTTTAAGAAAGTAAAAATGCAGAAAGTCTCCTGTGAGGGGTAAGTTTAGGGGTAGGTGTTGGTGTAGGGCAATTCACTATTCCAGTCCGTACTGTATACAAACCATTACACCTATGGAGATTCCCCACTTTTCACAAAAACAAACCTCTGTGTGTGTGCGTGTGTGTGTGTGTTGTGTGTGTGTGTGTGTGAGGATCTGCTGCTGGTAGTATAACTTGCACGGCTCACGCAGCACGGGGGCTATTGTTCTGGAGAAACAAAGAGCAAAAACACCCAGCAGAGTTTGCAGCTTCCTCTGACTCTGTTGAGCTCAAACTCTTCCGCAGCAGGACCCACCTAGACTGACGACTACTGCTTAAAATCGCTTGTGAAGCGATGCGCAGTATGCCAGTGTTTCTGAAGGTCACATGACCTCTTTATGGCTTAATGCAGATACGAACTGTTGAACACATCCCATTTTTTCCCATCTGTTTACATTCATTTAAGACACGACTCTGATATCTGTGTTTACAATGATCTAGTGTTCATTTCGTTAACGAAAAGTATGACGAAAAATGTTCGTTGACTAGCTTTTTTCCCATGACTAAGACGAGATGATAATAAGGTCAATAAATGATAACTAAGACTATAGCAACATGCAATTTCGTTGACGAAATAAGACGAGACTAAAATGTATTCAAAAAGATAAAAACTTTACCAAAAACCTCGTCAAAAAAAGAAGACAAAATGCTATTGCACACTGCTCTGCCTCTACTACGCGAGCTCTCATGAGCGCGGTTGCCAGATATCTAATCCCCGAATCAGAGCTTCGCTCTTAAATTCATACATTTTCTGCCCGGTATGTTTTGCTTATTTTAAGCAATCTGGAAACCATGTGCCGCTGATGATCTGAAAACAGCGACAAACAAGCTGGAGTTTAGCAATCTAAATTCTAAATGAAAGTGTCACTCAGCTGATCTGTGTTCTGTCACGAGATCTCACTGTATTGTTGCGATTGTGATCGCTGAGTAAATGCACTTACTCAACCGCTGTTGTTTTAATAGAGAAATAGGCTATTTGGAATTAGTGAAATTACTTGGAATTTCACTGTTATAATATTTTTCGTTTTAGTTTGAGCTGTTTTCTTAATGTAGACAGAGAGACTGCATAAGTCTTTGGTGTTGATTTATATAATAAAAAGTCTATAATAAATCAGTACACTAGATGATGTAAAATACACCATGTATGTGTCCAATTTCTATTGATTTGTGCTTACTGGAGAAACTGCAATACCTGGAATGCAAAAGTACATTTCTCAAATGACAACAATCATTACGATTTTTAAAAATTAAAAATTTTTGATCAAAGATACGTTTTGATCAGTTTAACCTGGTCGACAGCATGACGAAAACCTGACTAAAATGCTCATTGACTTAAACTTGACTGAACAAAAACAGGACAAGGTTGACTAAATATGATAACTAAAATGTACATTTGAGTAAGACCAAGACTAAATTAAAAATGGCTGCCAAAATTAATACTGTACGGTTAACTAATAATATTCTTATTGCTAAAATGTCAAGTTTTCTTTGACTAAAACTAGATACAACTAAATAGTATAAGGTTGACTAACTACTGAACTAACAGGACGCTAACACGGGACTGAGACTACGACTAAATTGAAAAATAGCTAGCAAAAATGACCACTACAATGAGCCCCGATCAACTAGATGACTCCACTTTGATCACTGTTCCACGGCTCCAGACTGGCTCGTTTGAGCTGCGCGTCGCTTCGAGTGTCGAGCCTGGCGATCACTCCGCCGCGTCAGCACGCGCATGCAGCAAACTGATGCGAATACGAGGAAGCGATGGATGTGTTTCTAGCTACAGTAAAAAGACCGCTCTTACCAAGAAGGTGACCACACCACACACCTCCAAAGTTTAGTTTTTACACTTTTCTTTTTTTCTTGTTATCTTTGCTTTTTACCTCACGTTATGCTATGGAGGCTCTTTTTTATTTTATATTTGATTCCTCAGTGTTTGCTAAACGTTCTGTGATTTATTATTCTGTATATAATACAGCATGTGGTGTATGCCATGTCTCATCTTATTCGTTTTTGTTAATAATGTTTTGTAAGCTAGTTTGTCATTGTATCTTACAGTTTTTATTGTTGTTGTGCTTTTTAATTAAGAATAACAAAGAATCCATCTTTTGTTTTTGTCTTTGTAGTGAAATATGTACAGATGCATGTAAGCAAATCAGACAATTATCTTTTCTTGTAAAACGTGACACCAGGATCACAAAATCGAGAGTGAAAGCACCCGAAGCCCGGCTTATAACTTAGCAAAAGAGGAACTTCTGTTCACAAAATTCAAATCACAAATACTGAAGAAAAATAACAGGTTGAATGTTAACCACTTTCGTTTCCATATCTATAAACTCTGATAAAAGTTCATCAGCATGCATTGATTAATTCCATGTTGTAGCAAAAAAAACAAAAAACAAATCATGTGCTGGTGTGACCGACTGAGAAAGCTAGTCGCAAAAGAGCGACCAGTGGGAAGAATGAGTCTGGAGCCCTGGTGTGCTTACAAATGTGTATCATTAATTTATTTTTATCAATAAACCTAGCCCCAGAATTAATTCCCATTTTTTTTTGGCATAAAAGAGAAATCTATAATTTTGATCCATACAATGTATTGTTGGCTATTGCTACAAATATCCCCCAGCGACTTAACACTGCTTCTGTGCTGCAGGGACGGATTTACAGCACAGTGGCCAGCATGCACAAGGCTGTCAGTGTCTACAGAGCAAAGTTTTACAGAATGGATTAAAATAATGGTTAATTTTCATTAGTTGTTTGATTTACTGGTCATTATATCTAGAATTCTGAGGTCAAGTAAAGCAGTGCAGTCAATTAAACTAAGAGTGATTGAGATTATATTTTACTGATGAAAGTCAGTCTCTTGGAAATTAAAGGGGAATCGCATATAGATATACACTTTAACACACAGGGCATGTATCGGTTTTAAAATCACATTCTGCAATAAAACTATATCTTGCGCAGATTTTGGTGTTTATATGTGTGCCACAATATCTGTTTTGTGTCAGATGTGATTGACTATGACTGACATTCAGTGCATGTCGTTCAGATGGAAATAAGCGCGGCTAATAGAAATAGTTAAATTTACTTAACTTAAACACAAGACCTTGATTTGCTAAAACGCTGATGTGATTTGGAGTGTGATTAACGACCCAGCAGAAATTTGTGATTTCTAACATTGCCTTCTTGACTCATTATTGATCAGACTTCCAGAGCGAAGCCGTTTTTACACAGTATTGAATCCACCCCACTCAGAAAGCCCATCTACTGCAGAAACAATCCTCTGATCGTCACCATCAAACCAGAGCAGCGTCATGAGCCGTCTGAGAGCGAGCGGACAGGAGATGATACAGGACTGGGCAGGCTGCGGTAGCTAGCTTTCAGGACTAGCCTGTATGCAAAATTAAAATAATCATGTGACTTTCTACCATTTATGGTACAGTTATGTGCTGAGGAGAACACATCTCAAATGCTTTAAACAGCACAGGTTTCTGTCAGGACGAGCCACATTAAACTATGCAGCTACACTTTATTTTA
>JADLZN010009924.1:631529-641529 GCA_018155175.1 Sinocyclocheilus anophthalmus
CTCACACACACACACACACACACTCTCTCACTCACACACACACTCTTTCTCTCTCTCACTCACACACACACACCACACACTCTCACACACACACTCTCTCTCTCTCTTTTTCTCTCTCTCTCTCACACACACACCACACACACTCTCTCTCTTCAACCACACACACACACACACACACACACTCTCTCTCACTCACCCACACACACACACACAGACACAAACACACACACACACACACACACTTTTTCTCTCTCACACACACACACACACTCCTCACTCACTCACTCACACTCTTTGCATTCCACACCCACACACCAATCACACTCTCCTCTCTCTCACACACACACACCACCACTCTCTACACACACACACACACACACACGTCTCTCTCTCTCCCAACCACACACACACCCACTCTCTCACTCGCTCGTCTCTCACACACACCACACACAACCTCTCCTCTCACTCCACACACACACACAACGCCTCTCGCACACACACACAGACACACTCTCACTCTCTCACTCACACCCACACACACACACACACTCTCTCACTCACATACACACACACACTCTCACACCACACACACCAACCACACACCTCTCTCTCTCTCACACACACACACACACACACTCTCATCACACACACACACACACACACCACTCTCTCTCTCTCACACACCCACACACACTCTCTCACACACACCCGCACACACCACTCTCTCTCTCTCACACAGCGCACACACTACTCTCTCTCTCTCACACACACACACACACACATATCTCCACACACAACCACACACACACACTCACTCACACCACAACACACCACACACACCACACACTCACACACACACACACACTCTCTTTCTTTCTCTCTCACACACACACACACTCACCACACACACACACACACTCTCTCTCAACACTCACACTCTCTCACACTAACACTCTCTCACACTCACACTCACACACGCACACACTCTCTCTCACACCCACACACACACACTCTCTCTCTCTTTCTCTCTCTCACTCACACACACACACAACACTCTCTCGGCACACACACTCTCTCTCACACGCACACACACACACACTCACTCTCTCTCTCTCACACACACACTCACTCTCTCACACACCACACACACACACACTCACACCACACACACTCACTCACACACACACAAACACACACACACCCTCTCTCTCACACACTCTCTCTCACACACCCACACCCACACTCTCTCTCTCTCTCATTCTCACACACACAAACACACCTCTCTCATCACTCTCTCTCACTCACTCACACCACCCCTCCCAAAAAACCTCTCTCACACTCACACAACTCTCCCTCACACACAAGAACACTCTCTCTCTCTCTCCACACACACACACACACTCTATCTCTCTCACACACACACACACTCTTGCTCTCACACACACACTCACACTCACACACACCACACACACTCCCTCTCATTCTCGCTCACACCACACCACACACACACACCACACACACAAACACTCACTCACTCACACACACACACACACACTCTCACTCACACCCATCACGCGCTCCTCACACACACACACCTCGCACTCACTCCACTCTCTCACCTCACTCCCACACCTCACACTCCCTCTCACACCCAACACACTCTCCTTCACACACTCACACTCTTCACTCACCACACACACACTCTCTCACGCCACACACACCACCTCTCACTCACCACCACTCTCTCACACACACCCACACACTATCTCTCTCTCTCTCTCTCACTCTCATACACACACACACACAACACACTCTCTCACACACACACACAAAAACACACACACACACTCTCTCTCTCTCACCCACACACACTCACTCTCTCTCTCTCTCACACACACTCGCACGCGCACACACACACACATACATACACACCCACACACACACACACTCACACACACACACCACACCCTCTCTCTCTCACACACACACACTCACACACACACACACACACACCCACCTTCTTTACTGTACACATACACTCACACAACTCTCCTCTCCACAATCACGCCACACACACACTCTCTCTCACACACACACACACGCACTCCTCTCTCTCTCTCAACACACACACACCACACAACACACCGACCACCCTCCCCCCCCCCCCCCTTCCCCTCTCACACACACTGACTCTCTCACACACACACACACATCCACACTCTCTCTCTCTCACAGCACACACCCTCTCCTTCACACACAACCCAACACAACTCTCCTCTCGTCACAACACGACACACCACCCTCTCTCTCTCACACCAACTCGCTCTCTCACACAACGCACACACACACACACTCTCTCTCTCTCTCTCTCACACACACACACACTCCTCTCTCTCTCTCACTCACTCACACTCTCTCACTCACCCACACCCTCACACTCTCTCACCACACACACGCTTCATCAACCACCACCCTGCTCTTACTATCTCTCTCACACACACACACTCTATCTCTCTCACACACACACCACTCTCTCTCGACAAAGACACTCTCTCACACGCACCAGACACACACACACCACCCCCACTCTCCCTCTCTCTCAACCACAACAACACACACACACACACACACTCTCTCCTCACATCACACCAACACACCCTCTCACTCACACACATACACTCTCCACAATCAACACACACACCTCTCACTCACTCCCACTCTCTCACTCACTCACACACTCACACGCTCTCTCTCACACACACACACACAAACACACAGTCTCTCTCTCTCTCTCACCCACACACTCTCTCACTCACACACACACTCACACTCTCTCACTCACAACACACTCTCGCACACACACACACACACACCTCTCATACTCACTCACACTCTCTCACAACACACGTCACACACACTCTCTCCCTCCTTCCCACGCACAACAACCACACACTCTCTCTCTTCACTCACACACACACACACACAACACTCTCTCTCACGACACACACAGACACACTCTCTCTCTCACACACACAAACACACACAAACACACTCACAGCACACACACACACACACACTCTCTCTCTCTCACACACACACACATTTAAACACACACACACACACACACTCTCGCTCACACACACACACAAACACACACCACCCATCTCTTCTCCTCCTAACGCACCACACCCACAACAAGATCAACACACCCTCTCTCTCCCAACACACAAGACCACGCTCTCACTCCCACACACCAACACACACTCTCACACACACTCTCTCACACACACACACGCACACCCTCTCTCACACACACACACACCACAGAACCTCTCTCACACACACACACACACACACACACATCTCTCGCTCTCTCCCACTCACACAACACACACTCTCTCTCGCTCCCCACACACCAGACACACCTCTCTCTCTCTGTACACACACCCACAAACTCTCTCTCTCTCTCACACACACCACACTCTCTCTCTCTCTCACACACACATTCTCTCTCTCTCTCTTTCACACACACACACACTCACACTCTCTTACACACACACACACAAACACACACACTCAGACACACACACACTCTCACTCCCTCTCACTCACACACACACACTCTCTCACTCACCCACACACACACACACTCTCTCTCACACACTCTCACACTCACACACACCACACACCCACACACACAACACACACACACACGCCACACACACACACACACACACAGACCAACTCGCCTCTTCTCCTTCACACACCACACACTCGTCTCCTCTCCTCACAACACACTTCTCTCACCACACACACCACACACTCTCCTCACTCACTCACGCACACTCACACACACAACACACTCACACTCTCCCTCCCACACACACACACACCCCCAACTCAGACCCACACACACACACACACTCTCACTCTCTCTCACACACACACTCTCTCACACACACACACACACACACACACAACACACACACACACACACCCACACAGACAAACACACTCTCTCTCACACACCACACACAGACACAGAACACACACCACTCAGACACACACACACACACGACACCACACACTCAGACCCACACACAGCACCTCACACTCTCTCACACCAGACCGACACCACACGACACTCCACTCTCCACTCTCTCTCACACACACACCCACTCCCACACACCCACACACACACACACACACACCCCACACCCCACACTCGCTACACTAGCGCTCTGCTGCCCCCTTCACGAGAGTCCAGTTATCGGTTGTCACGACAACAGCCCGCTCTGTGCTCGCGCTTGCCGCCTTTCTGTGGGTCTCACAAAAGAGCGCGAAGCGCGCGGCTAAACGCATGACGCAGAGGACGCGTCACTGTTTCAGAGCGATCCCAGATTAGCCCAAAACACCGAACACAGGGTTCCCTTTATTCATCTTTTTTCTCCGGGTTTCTTACATTAAGAACGCCTGTTCGGGAGAATATTCCTGCATTAACCCCGCTGGCTGACCGTTACATGCGTCACAGACTCGGGCTAATGCGATGCTAATAATATCGCATTTCTGTCTGTATACTGCTTTTAATCATTTCACTGCCAGGTTAAAGAAGTACACTTCCATAATGTACTTAAAGAGAATGACTTGCACACTAATTTTGCACTTAATATACTGAAAATGATTCTTTATTACTTCTTAAGATAAACGTAAGATCATGTAAGTGTACTGAACTGTGCTGTTTGGAGACGCCAGTATGGAGTATGAACTGAAATGTGCTTTCACACACTTTCTCTGTGTTTAACAGTGTGTCGTTCTGCAGTTGTAGTGCACTTGAACCATCTTTCAGACACTAATACACTCAAGTGCACTACAAGTGGTGACTAAGGCTGTGTTCACACCGGTCTTGTCCGTCTGGGTGTGAACACAGAAGCGCACTCGGGCTGAGAGGGTCTCGGTCCAAACCAGCTCTGGTGCGGTTCGGTTTAGGTGTGAATATGAGCCGACCTCGATCCGACCCAACTGCAGAAATCCCGCTCAGAAACAGACGCGTAGAGCGCTGTTATTAGCGTTTCAGTGGCTTACATCACTTGTTTTAAACCACAGCGCTTCAAGCTTTCTGTAGATATATTCATCATGTGTGTACGGTTCATTTTTGTGAAGCGCTCCCGAGATGGCAAGCACGTCCTATTTGTTTTCTTTATTTTACAATAGCACAACGTTTCTTCATATTGCGTTATATCTGATAACACAAGCAGTGAAAGAATAAGATCTGCATGATTCGCCTGCTTGAGAGCTTCTGGCCAGTGACTAGCACACCAAACAAAGAACACAGAGAACTAGTGGGCTTTCCTGCTGTGAGTACCCCCTAAACACTGTTAAACACAGAGAAAGTGTGTGAAAGCACATTTCAGTTCATACTCCATACTGGCGTCTCCAAACAGCACAGTTCAGTACACTTACATGATCTTACGTTTATCTTAAGAAGTAATAAAGAGTCATTTTCAGTATATTAAGTGCAAAATTAGTGTGCAAGTCATTCTTTAAGCTACGAAAATCATCATTTCAAATGTTCCGCCGTTTATATCCAACGAGACCATCACGAAAGAACTGCAGAGGTTTGGAAAGATTGCAAGCCATGTAAGAATGATTCCGCTTGGATGTAAAAACAATGCGCTTAAGCACGTTCTTTCCTTTAGACGCCAAGTTTTTATGTTTTTGAACTCCCAGGAGCGTACTTTAGAAGTCTCTTTCCGTGTGAATCACGGGGAGAATTCATACATGGTTTACGCCAGCTCTGAGAGCCTGAAGTGTTGTGAATGTGGAGACTTGGGCCATAAACGCTTCGCATGTCCACATAAAGATGACAAACGTGCGTCTACATCTCGTGGTGATGTAAATAATACCGATCAGCAAACGAGTGAAAGTGAAGAACAGAGAACTGAGGAGCAGGATGAAGGGTCTACAGAGAAGGGCAAGATGCAGGAGGTGAGTGAGATTAATTTATATGCTATGAGTGTGGAGCAAGCTGGATGTAGTTCCGTCTCTGATAAACATGGAGATGTGACAGATGATATTGATAAGAGTGAGGCCCAGAGTGATGTGGAATATGTGTGTGAAGTTGATGATGTGGTACAGGCTGAAAGCTTGGAGGAAAATATGGTTGATGAGATGGATAGTTTATCCCAGTGTACGGATGATGAACAGCGGACAGAGGGCTCAAGAGGAGCTGATAAAGATTTGTATACTGTTGAAGAAATTAATGCATTTCTTGATAAAACTAAAGGTAAAACTGGTGTTGAAGTAAGTAATTACTTTCCTGATATGGACAAATTTATGGCTTCGGTGATGTGGGCAAGGAAGGTGAGTAGTTATGAGGAGCTCTCACAACAGAAGCGGTATCGTCTAAAAAAACATATTACTGGTCTTAGACAAGGCAAAAAGACAGGGAAAGCGAGGAGGGAAACTAAATAATCTCAATGGCTTTTAACATTTTCTTTTCTTTCAGTTTTTTCCTCTTCCTTTTCCCCTTGCTTATGGAGATCTTGCGGGTGGGATCAATAGATGTAAATGGAATGAGGGATGGGAGGAAAATTAGTTTATTATCAGAAATAATACGATTGAAAGATCTGAGTGTTGTTTTTTTACAAGAAACCCATAGCAATCAAAATAATGAGATGGATTGGGGCTTGTGGTGGGAAGGAGAGAGAATTCTTAGTCATGGGACTAATTTAAGTGCAGGAGTGGCTGTGCTCTTTTCCTCTGTTCTTAAAACAAAGATTTTATCAAAACATGAAGTGGTACCAGGGAGATTATTGGCTGTAAGGGCCGATATTAGGAATTTTCATGTTTTGTTTGTGAACATCTACGCTCCTAATATAGGAGAAGACAGAGTACAGTTTTTTATTAAACTAGAGCAATTTTTAAAACAACAGCAGGATGGTGATGTTATTGTACTAGGTGGAGATTGGAACTGCACTTTAGACTTTACACAAGATAGGACTGGAGAAGAACCTCATGCAAAGTCAGCTATTCTTTTAGCTAATATTATAAACAATTTTAACTTCTCAGATGTATGGAGAGAGCATAATTTATCAGTACGGCAGTATACATGGATGAAAGTCAGCAATGGAAGCGTTTCTGGTGCACGTTTGGATAGGTTTTATATATCACACAATCTGAGAAATAAGATTGTTAATACAGCTATCACCCCAACTGTTCTTTCTGATCATAAACTTATCACAATTGAGTATATACTAACTGAAAGAAAGCATATGAGTTATTACTGGCATTTTAATGTTAAACTTTTGGATGATAAACATTTTTGTGAGAATTTTACATTTTTTTGGGAAGCCTGGAAAAGTGAAAAGTGTATTTATGAAAGTGTCATTCAATGGTGGGAAATTGGTAAAGTGCACATAAGAGGGTTTTGTCAACAATATACATCTCATTCCTCTTTAGTTCTGAAAAAGACATTAGAGTGGTTGGAAAAGGAGATCATGGACATTGAAAAGAAAATGAATGATGATGATACTAGGAATCTACAAGATCTGTGGGCTGAAAAAAAGAATCAGCTAAGCTCCTTTTTAAATGAAAAAGTTAAAGGAGCACTTGTAAGAAGTCGTTTTTTAACAATAAGAGATATGGATGGACCTTCTTATTTTTTAAACTTGGAGCGAAAAGCAGGTCAAGAAAAGCAGATGTATGTTTTAAAGGACAACAATGGATGTAACACTTCAGACACAATAGTGATGCGCAAACTTGCTGTGGATTTTTATTCTAATTTATATGCTGCTGACAATTCAGATGAACAGTGCAGAAATCAACTGTTACAAGATCTTCCTGTTTTAACATTGGAACACAAACAATCTTTGGACACTGAACTCACTTTTGAAGAGATTACTGCTGCTGTTATGGGACTCTCCTCAGGACGTACGCCAGGATTGGACGGATTACCTGCTGAATTTTATAAGAGTTTTTGGAATATTATTGGTCATGATTATTTTGAGGTAATCCAAAAATGTATCAAAGAAAGAGTTCTTCCTTTGAGTTGTCAGCGGGCAGTTTTAACGCTACTCCCCAAAAAAGGTGACCTGACATTCTTAAAGAACTGGAGACCTGTAGCAATTTTAGGCTCTGATTATAAAATTTTTTCGAAATGTTTGGCCAATAGGGTAAATGGTGTACTGCATACAGTAATACATAAAGATCAGTCATATTGTATAAAAAATAGATCTATACTAGATAACTTACATTTGGTACGGGACATTTTTGACTTTGCCTCTTATAGTAATACCAATATAGGTTTTCTGTCTTTAGACCAAGAAAAAGCCTTCGACAGAGTTGATCATATTTTTCTTTTTGATACTTTAAAGGCTTTTGGTTTTGGAGACAATTTTATTTCCAAAATAAAACTACTGTATGCTGGGGCCACATGTATGATTAAAATGGCTGGTGGCCTCAGTATTCCTGTGAAAGTCAATAGAGGCATTCGGCAAGGTTGTCCTATTTCAGGTCAACTTTATAGTATAGCCATTGAGCCTTTACTATGTAGACTGAGAAGACAGCTAACAGGTCTACAGGTCAATACATTGGATTTTAAGTGTCCTATTAAGCTCTCTGCATATGCAGATGATGTCACAGTTTTAATTAGAAATCAAAACGATGTTGAGTGTGTAAAAATGGCTTTGGAATGTTATGGGAATGCATCTTCAGCCGAAGTTAATTGGCAAAAAAGTGATGCTTTGTGGTGTGGTCAAGACTTTATTAGTCCATCACTACCTGGTGGTTTGCAATGGGGGAGAGCATGGTTTAAATATTTAGGTGTTTTTTTAGGGACAGATGAATATAGGAAAAAAAATTGGGAGGGAATAGTGGAAAGAGTGTGTGCTCGGTTGTCTCACTGGAAATGGTTGCTACCCCAGCTGTCCTATAGAGGGAGAACCCTGGTCTGTAACAACCTGGTTGCATCATCTTTGTGGCACAAAATGATGATTCTAGAACCTCCGGAAGACCTGGTAAGAAGAATTCAACAGCGCCTGGTGGACTTCTTCTGGTCAGGACAGCACTGGTTGAAGGCCCCAGTGCTCTATCTGCCAATACAGGAAGGAGGACAGGGGTTGGTCGACATTAAATCCAGAGTCAGAGCTTTTAGACTCCAGGCGGCTCAGAGACTCCTGTATGGGGAAGATGTAAGCTGGGCTGGAGTAGCCTGTACCCTTTTGAAGAGAGCAGGCAAGATGGGATTAGACCGCCACTTGTTTCTAATGGACACTGAAAAACTAGACCTGACAGGACTGACACCTTTTTACAGATCAATGTTAAAAACATGGACATTTTTCAGTTTCTCTCGGGAGCCAAATGGTGTGAAGGGGCTATGGCTGAGAGAAGAACCACTGGTTTTTAATACAGCGCTGGATTTAGACTCTTTTAAATCAGGATCTCTCAGAAAAATGTTGTGGACTGCAAATATTACCAAAATTTGACATTTTGTTTCTGAGGAAGGATGGATTTCTGCTGAAAACTTGGCTTTAAAACTGGGCATGAGATCAGTTCGAGTGGCAGATAGACTGTTGACTCAAATCTTTGAGTTTTTACCACCTGATTACAGACTGTCATTAGAGACACCGATTGGGGAGGAGGAGACTTCTGTCTTCCCAGACCTGAATCTTACAGCTGATATTAGAACATGGCAAGAAATGGAGAATGGTTTGCTTTCTTTTAAGACACCCCAGTTGGGACTTTTTAGAAATGCTGGAAAGAAAGCTATTTATGTACTGTGTGTAAAGGTGTCACATCTTCTTCAGCTTCAGAATGTGAGAGAGTCTAAATGGCAAGAGATTTTTGGGTCAAGCATTTCCCCTAAAGGTTGCTGGAGGACCTTGTACAAACCTCCCATTGAGAAAAGAACTGGAGACCTACAATGGAGGATTGTGCATGGTATAATAGCCACAAACAGACACAGAGCACACCTCGATCCACTGGTTGAGGAGGGCTGTCCTTT
>JADLZN010009924.1:646529-666529 GCA_018155175.1 Sinocyclocheilus anophthalmus
AGAGCCGCTTGTAATTCTCTCAGTGATTCTCACGTCCCGATCACATCCGTACGAGTGTTTGTGTGTCCAGTCCCATAATGCATCTGTCAGAGCCGCGGTGACCTTCGAGTGTTTCTCTCCGCAGCTCGTGTTCGCTGGTGTTTGACACGTTTGCTTGTAATCAGATGAAGTCGTGCTGGTCAGATGTTGAATTAGAGCGGCGGACGGATCTGAATACAGCACGCGTGACTCTGGCCGTTCTAACAGTAAATACAGTATCTTGCTCTTGTGTGCGTCTGGACTGGAGCTTCTGCTGCAGAAACACACACACACACACACACACACACACACTCACACTCACACACACAACACGAAATAAACCCACGCACATATATACACACACACACACACACACTGGTTTGTTTTTATGGTTTATGGGGACTCTCCATAGGCGTAATGGTTTTTATACTGTACAAACCATATTTTCTAGTTGTAATACCTACGTCTACCAATGTTATTATACAAATTTGTGTCATCATAAACCACATAAACATGCCCACACCTCACACACACACAATCTATCACACAACACACACACACAAACCACACACCACTCTCACACACACACACAACTCTCTCTCACACACAAACACACACACACTCTCTCACAACACACCCACACACAAACAAAAACCAAAAACAACACACAAAACAACAGGGCTCTATTTTTTTCTATCACTGTTCTGATTAATTCTTAAGGCTCATTTATATAATATCACAGATGCCAGAAATGTGATGGAAGTCCAATAGGACTGACTTATGAGCAGAATTAGTTTTAAAACAGAATATTAAATGTTCCGGATTCTCGTTGGAGACACTGTCAGCGCAGAGAATCAAAGAACGACTCCATGAGGGGAGGTGGAAACTAAGAGCGCATCATGAGATTCACACACACACACACACACAAACACACACACCACACACACAGGAACTCCTCACTACTCACACTAACTCACTCACTCACCACTCACTCTCCTCCAAACACACACACACACACCACACACACACAGATAAAAGACAAAACCAACCACTCCCCACACACACACACAAGCACAACACACATCGACACACACACCACAGACACTCACTCACTCATCCCTCCCCCACCCCCAAAACCTCACTCTCGCACCACACACACACCACACACACTCACTCACACAAAAGACACACACACACACTCACACACACACACACACACACACACACACACACACACACACTCTCACTACACACACACACACACACACAAAAGGACAACACACACTCACACTCTCACACTCAAACACACACACACACACACACAGACCACACACACACACACACACAACACAAAAACACACACACACACACAAAAAAAAAACACACACACACACACACACACCAAACACACAAACAAAGACAAAAAACAATCACTCTCGCACACTCACACACACAACAACACAGACACACAACACACACAGACAACACACTCACTCTATCACACTCACACACACACGGACACACACACACACACACACAAACAAAACCACACACACACACAAAGACAAACACAACAAACAAAGAAAAAACACACACACACTACACACACACACTCACTCACACACAAAACACACACACACTCTCTCACAATCACACACACGCAACTCTCACACAAACACACAAAAACACACACACAGACACACACACAAACACAAACACACACACGCACACGCACACACACCACACAAACACACACACACAAACACACCCACACACATAAATACACACACACACAAACACACACATACTCACACACACACACAAACACACAAAAAAAAACACACACACACACACACACTCATCACTCCATCACACAAAGACAGAACACACTCACTCTCTAACAACACTACACAAACAACACACACACACTCCACCACACACAGGTTGTTTTGTGGGGAATCTCCATAGGCGTAATGTTTTTTATACTGTACAGACCGTATATTCTAGTGCCCTACACCAACCCTACCCCTAAACCTTAACCCCTTACAGGAGACTTTGTGCATTTTTACTTTCTCAAAAAAAAAAACTCATCCTGTATGATTTATAAGCGTTTGGAAAGTGGGGACATGGGGTAATGTCCTAAAAAGTCACCTTCTCCTTGTAATACCTATGTCAAACCTTTGTCATTATACAAATTCGGTCCATTTGTCACAAAAGGCACACACACACACGCGAACATCTCTCTCACAAACAAACACGCACCACACACAAACTCATAATTTTTGTCTATGCAGTTCGTAGTAATTCTTAAGGCTCATTTATATAAATCACAGATGCCAGATAATGTGATGGAAGTCCAATAGGAATGACTTCTGAGCAGAAGTTAGTTTTAAAAACAGAATATAAATGTCGGCGATTCTCGTTGGGACCTGTCAGCGCAGACGAATCAAAGAACGACTAAGAGGGACATGTGAGAACCTAAGATGCGCATCACTGAGATTCACACACACTCTCTCTCTCTCACGCAGTCACTCACTCACGCACTCACTCACTCACACACTCACACACGCACACACACATACACTCTCTCTCTCACTCACTCACTCCCTCACACACACACACCCACACACACACACACACACACACATTCACACACTCACTCTCACACACATACATCACTCACTCACTCACTCACACACACACACACACACACACAACACACACACACACACACACACACACACACACACACACAACACTACACTACTCTACACACACACACACACACACACACTCAAACACACACACAGACACACTCACTCACGCACTCAACGCACAACACACAGATCACACACACACACTACATCTCACTCACTCATCTCACTCACTCACACACACACACTCACACACACTCACTCACTCACACACAAACAAACAAACACACTCACTCACTCACTCACTCACACACACAACACACACACACAGCACACTCACTCACTCACACACACACAGACCCTCACTCACTAACTCACGCACTCACGCACGCACTCACGCACTCACTCACTCACTCACTCAACACACACAAACATCCTTCAACACACACACACCACACAACAAACACACTCACTCACTACACACACACACAAAAACACTAATCACACACAAAACACTCACTCATCACTCACTACATCACTCACACAACACAAACATCATCTCACAGCACACAAACACGTCACTCACTCACTCTCAAACCAACACACAAACACACACCACAAACAACACACACACACACAAACACAAAACACTCACTCACTCACTCACTCACTCCTCACACCACACACACACACCCATACACATACAACACCACACAAAGACAAAAACACACACACACACACACACACACACTCGAGGGATCTTCATAATCTGTGTGTATCGATCTCTTGCATTCATGGGGTTCGAGAGACGCTGAGATTGTTAAGTTTGATCAAAGTTCAGTGATGCATAAGACGGTCTGTGTTCCTTTACTGGGGACATCGAGATTTTGAGAGAGAGAGAGAGAGATGAGAACACAGAGAGGCTGTTTTTTATAGTTGTTATTAGTTATTAATTTTTCCCTATATGTATCTTTGGGCATACATGACATTTCCATATTAGTTATATATTACATATTAGTTATAATATATAAATAAATGTTAAGATGTTTTAATGTAAATGTTCAGATGTTAAACCATTCTCTTTGTTGTCTTAATGCTTTGGCAATACAAAATGTATTTTTGTCATGCCAATAAAGCTATTTGAATTTAATTGAATTGACAGAGAGAGAGACAGACAGAGAGACAGACAGACAGATGACAGACAGACAGACGGAGAGACAGAGAGAGCGAGTTCTTTGGCGTGTTTCAGCTGGATCTTTTGTCACAGTGAGTCTGTTTGCTTCAGTAAACACTGACTCTGCGGGTCAGAAATAAAGCGCAGGACAGTCACTTACAAGCGGCCAACTGCGTCCACAGTGTTCTTAATGATGCTGCCGGATTTTGGCAGTTTTAAATGTCTTCACAGTTGGTTTAACACGTTCTAGAAATCACACTGCCAAACTGTGTGTGTGTGTGTGTGTGTGTGTGTGAAATATGTGCTTGTGACATTCCCAATGGTGATCTGATTTACACAATTAAACACTTTGGCGTTACGTAACGCAGATAGAAACGCCCCACTGGACTGAAAAAAGAACGCTGCACTGTGTGTGTGTGACCATATGAGCTCATCATCAGATCTAATGATATAAAGAGACTGTGACCAGTTTATTAGACACAATCTTTAGTGCAGGAGCTGCGTGTGAACACATATGATCTGTGTGTGTGTGTGTGTTGTGTTTGTGTGTGTGTGTTGCTTTGTGGTGTTGTGTGTGTGTGTGTGGGTGGTGTGTGAGTGTGAGGGTGTGTGGTGTGTGTGTGTGTGTGAGTGAGTGTGGTGTGTGAGTGAGTGAGTGTGAGTGTTTGTGGTCTTTGCCGTTTGTGTGTGTGTGTGTGGTGTGTAGGGTATGGGTGTGTGTGTGTGTGAGTGTGTGAGAGAGAGTGGGTGTGTGTGTGTGTGTGTGTGTGTGTGTGTGTTTGTGTGTGTGTGTGTGTGTGAGTGTGGTGTGTGTGTGTGTGTGTGTGAGTGAGGTGAGGTGACGTGTTGAGTGAGTGAGTGTGTGTGGTGTGGGGTGTATGTGTATGGTGTGTGTGTGGTGGAGGGAATGTGAGTGAGTGAGTGAGTGTTGTGTGTGAGAGAGAGAGAGGGTGAGTGTGTGTGTGTGTGTGTGTGAGAGAAGAGAGAGGAGGAGAGTTGTGAGGCGTGTACCTGTTTTTTATTAGGGTGGGGACTTAAACCTGAATACACACAGACTCATGGGGACGCGTGTCACGGTGGGGACCTAAATTGAGGTCCCCATGGGGAAACAAGCTTATAAATCATAGAGAATGAGTTTTTTTGATAAAGTAAAAATGCACAAAGTTTCCTGGGAGGGGTAGGTTTAGGGGTAGGTTGGTGTAGGGCAATAGAAAATACAATTTGTACAGTATAAAAACCATTACGCCTGTGGAGAGTCCCCATAAACCATAAAAACAAACCTGTGTGTGTGTGTGTGGGTGTGTGTGTGAGAGAGAGTGTGAGTGTGTGTGTGTGTGTGTGTGTGTGTGAGAGAGAGAGAGTGTGAATGTGTGTGAACAAGTACTAAATGTTTTCTATTTAACCGTCCTGTTTCAGGTGGAGATTAACAGATTAGGAATGGAGTAATGTTTAATGTTCATGTTTAACAGCACTGGAGCAGCAGTAAACCAGCATTAGTTTGTCTGCTCACACTACAGAACTGAAGCCTGCGTCTCATAATGAAAGCAGACGCTCATGCGTTTCACACTTATGTTAGTGCGATTTAAATCTAAAATCAGCATCTCTGGGTTTCTGCTCAATCGAAACGAAAAACTGAACAAAAACTGAAATGCTTAGAATAATAAAGCTCTTGTCTGTGACCTCTCTACACTCTCTACAGCAGAACATGAGACGCTCAATAAAGCCAAGAACAGGAGCGAGTCTCTACAGATGTCCAGCTCAATCTGAGTCTCATCAGGGCTCCTAACGAAGCTCTCGCTCAGTAATCAGAGCTGCGTTCAGCATTCATACATCACATCACCTCTCATCTATTAAGCAGAAGCGCCTTCATTAAACACAGCACTGATGGCACACAGACAGACGTTTGTCCAGACGATCATCATCACTGAACTCTTCAGCAGCTGGGCTTTCTCAAACCCCCAGAAATCCCTGCAGCAGCCGACTGAGGAGAAACTTTGCTCCCAAAGACAAAGAGAAGAATCAGACGTGTCTCGGTTTCACAAGAAGTGTCTCTGGAGAACATCAGGAGATCTGAACCTCATTAAATCAGAACGACCGTCAGAAACAGACGCTGTGGAGGATTGAGAGCTAAACCCAGGACACAACGACTGTTCAGCAGAAGAGAAAAACAAACTCAAAAACAGATTTACACAATTCCAAACACACACACACACACATATATGTATAGATATATATTTTATGTAATAGCATCTGTAATATCTTCTATTTTCTACTTCTCTTTTGCATCTGCTGTGAATCAAAGGAGACTAATGATTTCATTAAGAGCCAGTGAATAATAAAATCTCCTTTAATTAGGTCTTAGAAAAAGTGCTTTTTGTTCACAAGCCTCATGTTTTATGTTCCTTCAGAAGTTACTCATCGTAAAATCAGTGAAGTTGTTTTTTTTAGTGAAATACTAATGAAGTGAACCCAGCGGGGAGAGCATCAGCGTCTGGATCATTGATTAAACATCAGAGAGCTCTAGACTCGAGGTAATGATGGAAGCACATCACTGGAGACTCGGAGAGCTGCTGCGGTTTATAACATATACACATCTGACCACACCGATCATCCACCGTCAGCCGGAGGAACTGGATAAACACAGTTACTCGCCAGCGCCAGGAACTTCATTAGGTACAACCTAATGTATAAAATATATAACCTCTGTATCACATAACATATGTAGAATAATCCTCAAAATTAGACACCATTAATGAGAATACGAAAGATAAACTAACAATGGTTCAGATCCACTGACAGATGGACACTGACTCACTATTAGAAGGAGAAAACAGCGGAATTATTAGCTGAATGAACCTGAAAGATGTTTATCGTTTACAAATACACTAAAAGCGTCTTGGCCTCAGATCACCAAGTACAATGGCAAGCAGTCGATGAAGTGTGTAAAGCAGTCCGATACTGGACTCTGGAGCAGCAGAAACCTGTTCCTGAAACACTTCTCATTGTCTCACAGTCATAAAAATGACTAAATGTGCAGAATGATTTATTATTTAGCACTGCCCTCATGAAGTTACTCCACAAGACACAATACTAACTGGACTAACACACATGATCCTGGTGAGAAGGTTGGAGTGTGTCTTCACGTTTGTGTTTTGTGATAGCTGTGCTGAAGATGAGAAGATCATCAGAAGAACCAAGAGGATGGACACTGTGTGTCAGTTATTATTTTGTCTGTGAAATAGATGGAAGAGCATATGACATACAGTGGGGAAAAAAAGTATTTAGTCAGCCACCAATTGTGCAAGTTCTGCCACTTAAAAAGATGAGAGAGGCCTGTAATTTTCATCATAGGTATACCTCCACTATGAGAGACAAAATGAGAAAAAAAAAAAAAATCCATGTGGATTTTTAAAGAATTTTTTGCAAAATATGGTGGAAAAGAAGTATTTGCGGTCAATAAAAAAAATTTCATCTCAAACTTTTTATTATACCCTTTGTTGCAATGACAGAGTCTCAAAAACATTTTATGTAAGTCTCACAAGGTTTTTTTCACACATGTTGCTGGTATTGGCCCCTTCATCATTGCAGATCTCCTAATAGAGCAGTAATGTTTGGGCGCGTCGCTGGGCAAACACGGAATTTTCAACTACCTCCAAAGAATGTTCTATGGGGTTAAAATCTGGGACTGCTAGCCACTCCAGGACATTGAAATGCTTTTACGAAGGAAAATCCTTCGTGCCCAGGGCGGGTGGCTTTGGGATCATTGTCATGCTGAAGGACCCAGCCATGTTTCATCTTCAATGCCCTTGCTGATGGAAGGAGGTTTTCACTCAAAATCTCACGATACATGGCCCCATTCATTCTTTCGTTTACACGGATCAGTCGTCCTGGTCCCTTTGCAGAAAAACTGCCCCAAAGCATGATGTTTCCACCCCCATGCTTCACAGTAGGTATGGTGTTCTTTGGATGCAACTCAGCATTCTTTCTCCTCCAAACACGACAAACAAAAGTTGAGTTTTTACCAAAAAGTTATACTTTGGTTTCATCTGACCATATGACATACTCCCAATCCTCTTCTGGATCATCCAAAATGCTCTCTAGCAAACTTCAGACGGGCCTGGACATGTACTGGCTTAAGCAGAGGGACACATCTGGCACTGCAGTATTTGAGTCCCTGGCGGCGCAGTGTGTTACTGATGGTAGCCTTTGTTACTTGGTCCCAGCTCTCTGCAGGTCATTCACTAGGTCCCCCCGTGTGGTTCTGGGATTTTTGCTCACAGTTCTTGTGATCATTTTGACCCCACGGGGTGAGATCTTGCGTAGAGCCCCAGATCGAGGGAGATTATCAGTGGTCTTGTATGTCTTCCATTTTCTAATAATTGCTCCCACAGTTGATTTCTTCACACCAAGCTGCTTACCTATTGCAGATTCAGTCTTCCCAGCCTGGTGCAGGTCTACAATTTTGTTTCTGGTGTCCTTTGACAGCTCTTTGGTCTTGGCCATGGTGGAGTTTGGAGTGTGTCTGTTTGAGGTTGTGGACAGGTGTCTTTTATACTGATAACAAGTTCAAACAGATGCCATTAATACAGGTAACCAGTGGAGGACAGAGGAGCCTCTTAAAGAAGAAGTTACAGGTCTGTGAGAGCCAGAAATCTTGCTTGTTTGTAGGTGACCAAATACTTATTTTACCGAGGATTTTACCAATTAATTCTTTAAAAATCCTTCAATGTGATTTTCTGGATTTTTTTTTAGGTATACCTATGAGGTATACCTTTGAGGTATACCTATGATGAAAATTACAGGCCTCTCTCATCTTTTTAAGTGGGAGAACTTGCACAATTGGTGGCTGACTAAATACTTTTTTGCCCCACTGTACATCACATTTTCAAATGATTCAAATGATAAATGTTTGCTGTACATATATTTTAAGCTTATCATCCTGCACAATGGAGATTTTTATGAAATATTCATTGAATCTGCATTCATATCCAACCACAGAACAAAAGACACGTCTGCTAAAACAGTGAGACAAACAAACGCCTCTGCGCTCGAGCTGCAGGTTTGACTCGTGTGGAAACGTTTCTTCAGCGCTTGCGCGGTTCTTCTCGCTGCAGGGATTCAGAAACCCTCCTGTAGTCTGAGGAGCTTCTGCTCCGATCAAACACAAGCGTCGATGAGAGAGCGTTTGTGTCTGTTTGTGCACTTGTGTTTGAGCTTTTACCTGCACCGTGTAACATAATGACCTCACGATGATCTGAAATCATCTTTACTGAGAGCAGCAATGTTTTCATGCAGAAAACACATTCATAAATATAATAAATAATGACAATGTACATCATCAGCTGAGGTTAAAAACAAGAGAATTAAATGAGTCTCCATCGTGACAGAAAAACAGACATGGTCTATCACTACTTCCACATATATACAGATGTTTTACATTCATCTTTAGACGTTTTAACAGCACGCTCATCTCTTCTATTCTGCTGTAATATTCCTCACACCACAGAAATAGAACAACAAATGTGTAAATGTCCATCATGGAGCCACATCTGGTTTATTCTGAGTTTGTTTTCTCACGTATGAGAGATCTTACGCTCCATCAGACAGTGATCCGCTCTGATCCGTCTGACGGTCCTCACATCTGTCACATTCAGATCCGCTCCCGTTCTCGGAGATCGCTGCTTCTCTGATCGTTCGATACGAGATCTTGTGATCTTGTGTCTACAGCAATTAACTACATTTGTACATGAAAAAATTATAATTAAAATCACAGTGTGCAGTGACTTCAGATGCAGAGTGTCAGAGTGACACACACACACACACACTCTCTCTCACACTCACACAAACACACACACACACGCATGCACACACACTCTCTCACACAAACACACACACACCATCACTGCTAATGACCGACACTCATGATCACAACACTAATGCTGTACTCAACTAAACACCTGCATCTTCCACACACTAGGCTTGTTCGGCTGCCGCCTGACAAAAGCAATGCATTCTGGTTAGAACATTTGTCTGACTTTGATCTTTACGATCACATGTGCCATCAAAGTACCGCGAGAGCAACACGAGACCAGCGCCACGGTCAGTGCTCAAACTCAGCTGCGAGAGCCTTGATGACGACACGCTTTATTCTCATTGGTCAGATTCTGTGATGACAAGCATGACGTGTGTTGCTTATTCTAATAATTAAATTCCAATAATGCTCACAACCCTGTGTTTTTATAACAGTAAAAGCTTTTTTAGTGTAGTCGCACTGTTATCTTGAGTCATTTTTATCAAAAACACTGATAAAAGCATATATACCCACACGTTATTGGTAGTTAGTAGCCTATGTTTATGCTGAACTTTATTCTTGAACAGATGGCGCTGTATTAAGCAGTATGTAAGAAGTGTTTCTGTTGCTCATAAAAACATTTCTGTGTATTTGACAAATATTGCATTTAATGAATCAGTCCCTCTCGTGGTGAGGACTGATGGATCGCTGCTAAAGCAACAGCAGAACCCTTTCCCAGCATGCACCTGATCACATGACTCTTCCTCAGCGGTCACCTGACCTCCAGCTTCTGTCCTTCTCTTTTAAAACACAAAGACGGTCAGTTTTACCAAATGTGCTCATTTCTCATAAAAAATTACTCATTTCAAATCCCAGTGTTTGTAATGTTGGAATATAACACAAAAAGTGAATAAATGAATATGTATAATTCATAAGCTGCTACAGAGAGACGTGTGATTAAAGCAGGAGCTGCTGAAAGAAACACAGAGCCCTCTTTTCTTTCCTTTTCTTCTGCAGGCGTTTCTTTAGAAGGTCTTTTCATGTCGACAATTAGAGGAACCCTGCTGACGAACACTGCTTTCTCGTCCGATCAGATCTGAGCTGAACCTTTGACGAGCCAGGGACAGAAGCAGCTGGGGTTATTTTATTAATACTATCTCACATTAACCAGATTTAGATGTTTATGTCCTGTCCTAAACTGTCCTTTTCGGCTCATTCTTCACCTGTGTGTTTGTAAAACCGCCGTTTGATGAATACTTTCATTTCTCTGCTACACACTTGATAAAGTTTAATAGTCGAAACCCATCATGAAGAAAATCATTTGAGACGCGTGTTCATTAACTGGAGCGGCGTCAGTGACGGATCGTTATTGATGAATCAGTCTCTGATGAAGACTGTGTAAGTCTGAACGCTTTGACCTCTTTGAGCACGATTCACCGCTTCACACATAATGTGCTGCTAGCTAGCAGTTAGCGAGAGTCAGACGAGTCTCATCTTACTGCCGTTTATTACAAACACAAAGTACAGGAGATCACCTGGTGAATTAATGTGAAATCCCTGATCTCAACACGCCAGAGTTATGAAGCTGAAGATAGGGTTATGACTGTTTCAAAGCAGCTTCACGGTGAAAACAGGAAAAAAGACTGGAAACTAATGTTGCAAAATTCATCAATTATGAAACCAACTGTAAAGCAGCTCTATAGAAGCCAGTAGGGTTATCATTCAGCTCAAATGTTGTTCTCATCATGTCCGTTTAATGTCCTGTGTTCCAGTAAAAAACTGAGAAAGCCACACCGAACCATTTCATTCATAACGTGTGCCGTAAACGTGAAGCTGTCATCGTTCTGCTGAAGCCTGGAGGAATCTTCCATAGCGCTCCAGCATCAGAGATGTTCTCGAGCCGAGACGAACACAGCGGCGATGTTTGAGATCGACATCGAGCAGGAGTTCAGTGTGAATCAGTGCTGCAGTAACACCAGGAACAACGCGCCTCCTTTGATCAGCAACACTTTGAACATTCTGTCAGAAGCTGGGCTTTAATATGAGAGAGAAACTCTGAGCTGAGACACAGACGAGCGTCCAGAGCCGCAGCAGATCTCAGCATTCAGACCTGACACTTCATTACTTCACCAGCAAACGGGTTTCTGTGGTTACTGTACGACGAACCGACGCTTCCATCCTCTGCAGTGTGATTGTGTTTCATGGCTTCAGAAAGACACCGAGACGTCTGGAAACTGTCTTTTCTATCAGCGAAGAGATCAAAGAGAAAAACAGATGAGAAACGGAGGAGAAAAACTGAAGCTTTGAGCAGAGAAGGTCTCGCGGTGCGTTTAGAGCACTAAAGGTCAGGTTTAGATGTGATATGTCAGCCAGGAAAACAGTTTAATAAATGTCATGGATCTGCCCTTGGCCGTCACAATGGTGTTCAGAGACGCACCTCTGCTCTGATCAAGCTGTTGATTGGTTGTTAGGCTGATCAGAGCATCAGTTATCCATCATATTCACCACAACAGCTGTCGCTCTTCACCGACTCGACCCGAGCGATCCAATCACATCAGTGTTTCTGTCCTCAAACCCTGACGCTGCAACTGCTCAGATCACTCAGACTGATGCACTGGAACTGCAAGACTAAGCAATAAAATACAGAGATTTGCATCATGCAGCCTGGGAAAGAGAAATCTGTGCTGAGAAAAGAAAGAAAGAAAGATCTTTCCCGATCCCCTCTCTCACACACTTCACTTGCTGTCAGATCTAAACGGTCCTATCACAATAAAGGCAAAAACGCCAAAAATAAATATTTAAAAAATAAGAAAGAAAGAAGAAGAGTCTATCCTGTGGCGAAAGCAAGCAGGTGCACACATTAACAGCACAGACACTGTGAGATGAAATTCTTGGTTACACTTTATTTTAAGGTGTCCTTGTTACAGTGTAATTATACCTTTAAGTACAGAGTAATATTAATTAACTACATGTACTTACTATTAGGGTTAGGATTAGGATTACTTGCATGTAATTATGCATATTTAATTGTTATTATAATAGTAAGTACCTGTAACGTGTAACTAGGACACCTTAAAATGAAATGTTACCAAATTCAACGTGATTCTGCTGATGATTAGATGATGTGATCACATGATGAGCTACAGATTCTCAGATCAGATCCTACCACCTTAAACACATCAATCTGATCTGCGTTCATGACGAGGCATCAGAAACCATGATGGAGATGCTGTGTGTCTGAATGACTCTGTGATCACGGCGAATGCGTCAGCCGAGGGTTTGTGGAAACATCAATCTCTGTGAAGCTCTTCAGTCTGGAGAAACACACTGAACTCATCTAAGCACACATTCATCCTGTTTCTGCTGATCAGTTTCTCCAGCCGGCCAGAGACGCGTATGAATGAGACCTATTCACGACATCGGTCAAATCATTTCCTCACATTAATACAGCCAGAGCGACTCTATTAAAACATCGACGGCGCCTGACATAATACAAGTGAAATAAATGAGGTTTTCTGAAGGGCGGAACCGACTCATTACCAGCGATTTAACAGTGTCACAAAACAGAGCAAAGCCAAATAAACACACAAACAACGAGATGAGGAGGCGCTTCTAAATTTCACGAGACATTAAATTTAAAAACAATAATATCAATAATGATTCAGAACGAGGATGAGCGTTATTCCGGTATACTGTAAAATCGATCATCAGTGTGAACGAATCGCTGTGCAGACGGGTGTGAATGAATCAACGAATCGCTGGACAGACGGGTGTGAATGAATCAACGAATCGCTGGGCAGACGGGTGAGAATGAATCAACGAATCGCTGTGCAGACGGGTGAGAATGAATCAACGAATCGCTGTGCAGACGGGTGAGAATGAATCAACGAATCGCTGTGCAGACGGGTGAGAATGAATCAACGAATCGCTGTGCAGACGGGTGAGAATGAATCAACGAATCGCTGGGCAGACGGGTGTGAATGAATCAACGAATCGCTGGACAAGACGGGTGTGAATGAATCAACGAATCGCTGGGCAGACGGGTGTGAATGAATCAACGAATCGCTGGACAAGACGGGTGTGAATGAATCAACGAATCGCTGTGCAGACGGGTGTGAATGAATCAACGAATCGCTGGACAGACGGGTGTGAATGACTCAACGAATCGCTGGACAGACGGGTGTGAATGAATCAACGAATCGCTGGACAGACGGGTGTGAATGAATCAACGAATCGCTGGACAAGACGGGTGTGAATGAATCAACGAATCGCTGGACAAGACGGGTGTGAATGAATCAACGAATCGCTGTGCAGACGGGTGAGAATGAATCAACGAATCGCTGTGCAGACGGGTGAGAATGAATCAACGAATCGCTGTGCAGGCGGGTGTGAATGAATCAACGAATCGCTGGACAGACGGGTGTGAATGAATCAACGAATCGCTGGACAAGACGGGTGTGAATGAATCAACGAATCGCTGGACAAGACGGGTGTGAATGAATCAACGAAGAGCTGACAGCCGGGTGTGAAGGAATCAACGAATCGCTGGACAGACGGGTGTGAATGAATCAACGAATCGCTGGACAAGACGGGTGTGAATGAATCAATGAATCGCTGTGCAGACGGGTGTGAATGAATCAACGAATCGCTGTGCAGACGGGTGTGAATGAATCAACGAATCGCTGTGCAGACGGGTGAGAATGAATCAACGAATCGCTGTGCAGACGGGTGTGAATGAATCAACGAATCGCTGGACAAGACGGGTGTGAATGAATCAACGAATCGCTGGACAGACGGGTGTGAATGAATCAACGAATCGCTGTGCAGGCGGGTGTGAATGAATCAACGAATCGCTGTGCAGGCGGGTGTGAATGAATCAACGAATCGCTGTGCAGACGGGTGAGAATGAATCAACGAATCGCTGTGCAGACGGGTGAGAATGAATCAACGAATCGCTGTGCAGACGGGTGAGAATGAATCAACGAATCGCTGTGCAGACGGGTGAGAATGAATCAACGAATCGCTGTGCAGACGGGTGAGAATGAATCAACGAATCGCTGTGCAGACGGGTGAGAATGAATCAACGAATCGCTGTGCAGACGGGTGAGAATGAATCAACGAATCGCTGTGCAGACGGGTGAGAATGAATCAACGAATCGCTGTGCAGACGGGTGAGAATGAATCAACGAATCGCTGTGCAGACGGGTGAGAATGAATCAACGAATCGCTGTGCAGACGGGTGAGAATGAATCAACGAATCGCTGTGCAGACGGGTGAGAATGAATCAACGAATCGCTGTGCAGACGGGTGAGAATGAATCAACGAATCGCTGTGCAGACGGGTGAGAATGAATCAACGAATCGCTGTGCAGACGGGTGAGAATGAATCAACGAATCGCTGTGCAGACGGGTGAGAATGAATCAACGAATCGCTGTGCAGACGGGTGAGAATGAATCAACGAATCGCTGTGCAGACGGGTGAGAATGAATCAACGAATCGCTGTGCAGACGGGTGAGAATGAATCAACGAATCGCTGTGCAGACGGGTGTGAATGAATCAACGAATCGCTGTGCAGACGGGTGTGAATGAATCAACGAATCGCTGGACAAGACGGGTGTGAATGAATCAACGAATCGCTGTGCAGACGGGTGTGAATGAATCAACGAATCGCTGTGCAGACGGGTGTGAATGAATCAACGAATCGCTGGACAGACGGGTGTGAATGAATCAACGAATCGCTGGACAAGACGGGTGTGAATGAATCAACGAATCGCTGTGCAGGCGGGTGTGAATGAATCAACGAATCACTGTACAAGACGGGTGTTTACACCTTTGAACTTCTATCGAACCATTTCCCCGGACGCTTCCTTCTGTAGTGTCTTAATTGAAATGCTTTGAAGTTGAACACAGTGAAGAATCAGAAACGTGCCCGAGGGTCCCGCCGCCCATCTATCATCTGATTAGACCTCGGCGTGTGTCAGATCTCTTCATCCTCGTCCAGACCGAACCAATGCATACTGATCTGAACTACAAACACAAAAGACTCCCTGAGATTCACTGAGACTCAGACAGACTCAAAGCGTCCAGAAACCTGCTGCCGAACTCATTCTGTGCACACGTCTGCAGACAGACAGAGACGTAACATGACTTCATGTGTTCAGTTACATCACATTTCATGCTTGAAATAAATATAATACTCTCTTAAAACTCCACATAGCTAAAATCACCTGCATATTTTCATACTGTATGTTATTTATGTGTACATGCTGTATTTTTCTCTTCCATTTCTCTCATGTATCTCTCTCTCCTTTAAACTGCTGGAGGAAGCGTTGAGTCGGTCCATTCTTACTTTCTTTCTTCAAATCTAAACGTTTCCTTGGTTCTTCATTTCCTCTGAGAATCAGGCACATGAATATGAAAAATAAGGTTCAGCGTGCCGTATCACATCATATACTCTTGAAAACGCTGGAGGCTTCAGAGTGGCTTTCATCTTCACCGAGAGCTTCGCTGCAGAACATCAAAGACTTTGTGCTTCTATTTGTCTGAGAGCTGCAGTGAAGATTAATTGTGCTTTAATAATCAGACGTGCTATAAATGCGATTGAACCGTGCGGCCCTCCATCGCCAGCCAGATGCCAAATGAAATGATTTTCTGTGAAAGTCCAGTTTTAAAGACAAAGCGAAATAGATTCATGTCACACTGATAGAAGGTGACAGTTTCATATTGACTGTGACTGAGGAGAGAAAACCACTTTCAATTTATTAAATATCAGAGCGGCAGCGGCGAGCCACCAATGAAGAAAAATCAGCCGAGAGAGAGACTAAATGCAATGAACTCGTCCTGTCGGGTCATTTATTATTCACACACATTACAGCTGCTGTTCTAACTGAAATGTAAACGTGTTTTTCCTTTGTCCTCACTATCACTTTCTATCTTGTAATATCCTTTAACAAAAGCCACTTCCATAATAAGATGTTACGCTCCAGGAAGTGTTGAAGAGTCTGAGTTTGACCAGATCAGATATTGGTACAAAAAAAGTACAACACAAACACATTGACATGTCTCTCACCATATAAATGCAGTACTGAAAAAAACAACAGAATTAAAGCTCTTGAAATACATCAGTACTGCTGGCAGCAAGCTTTCCCCCCTAAATTTGGAATAAAAATGTAATCAAACTGGACAAACATGACCCTGTACAATTAAACTAAATCTATTACGGCTGTTGCAAATAAAGTGTCGTTGAGATGAGTTATTGCTAAAACGCAGGAGTTTTGTTCAGTCTGTGCACTCGCTGACTGAACTCTGCTCTCTCGCGAATTCTTTCGACATAAGCAATCATGCTAATTATGTTTGTAACAGTTCGTAGAACGAGAAGGAGGCGAGAATCGGCAAACATTTAAACCATTTAATAACAAAATAAAAATGTATTTAAAATGAAAAAATAAATAACATTTCAATATCCATCATGGCACCCATCAAGTCAATACACAATATAAAAAACTTCAACAGGTTATAAATGTTTCTGAGCTTGTATCACTAAAGAAGACAGCGGTTCTATTAAAATTAATAGGCTACTTAGATGGTATAATCACGTTTAGTGCAAGTTTAAGAACAAAAACTTCAGAATTTCCTAACATTAGAAAGAAATACAATAATTTTAAAGCACTGAAACTGGATCAGTTTTGAAAACAATGTTTGATTTTCTCTGTTATTAACAGAGGTGGGAATGTCTGTAATCACCCAGAACAAACTCTAGCAACCATATACTCTAGCAACACCCCAGCAACTGCATAGCAAGAGCCTAGCAACCACCCAGAATATCCTAGCAACCAACTAGCAACACTTTAGCAAACATCTAGAACATCTAACTGACCAAACGTTTATGTTTTTTAAACAAGACTTTAAGACAAGCAAGCATACATTCATCTTTCAAACTTTCCAAAACTTTGCCTCTTTTTTTCAAAACTTTACACACAAATCCAAGAATTGCACACAAAATACAAAATGCCTCACATCTCTTGCAAAATGAAGCGCTGCATTCAAAATATCACAAACACATCTCAAAAGCAAACATTTGCAAACACATTTGCCATAATATTGAATATATTAATTCCTGTTAGATTTGTGTGTTACAAAGAGAATTGTGTGTTGTGTTTTGCAAAAAGTGTTTTATGAAATTGAAAACTGAGTCAAAGGCTGGGAATTAGCGTATGGTTTTGTAGATTTGGTGTGTGCTTCTGCTGTTTAAGTGTCAGCTTTCAGAAACTGTGTGACAACAAGTAAAGATTTTGTATGTAAGCAGTTGAAAAAGACTGTAAATGCTTACAATTCAAACACACAGATGACGTTCCTGCAGTGAACACCGAGATCAACAACACTGTAACAAAAAACTCTTAGGATTCAGGAATTATTTCTGCAGCTCAATGTCTATTACAGTATACATACATTAAATTACAGATACAGATGTATAATTCAGCAATGAACTTTTGGGGGGGGAAATCATTTTCATTTCACTACTGTAAAGTAATATTGCAGTAGATGAAAAGCACTAGAAAAGTTCAAATGCCAAAGAATTGTATGAACTTGGCATGCACCACAATACAATACAGAACAGTAAAAAAAAATTAAATGTAGCATCCTCTGCACATTTGGCCAAACTTCATTACAGTATACAGTACTTTAGCAGTTTCTTGCCCTCCTGACACAAGACTAGCTATAACTAGGCAGTCATTTCTCAGTTCTTCAAAAATGCAGTACACATTAAAAAATGGTTACAAATAAAGTTTGACAGTCACACGCTTGAAGGTGTACAACATGTGCTACAGTTTACTGTACATATAGAATAGTGAAATGTCCCTGATCTAATGTACTGGTACTGTACTGTAATGATATTGTATGTGTAAGTATAAACCCCTGTAGATGACTGGCTCAGCTCCAGCTCTCTCCGTTGTTAGCATGCAGAGATTCTGATTGGTGTGTCATCAGTTTTGCTACCTAATGTTTAACTTGCTCATTGTTAAACTTTTGGAGAAATGTGTCTTTGTTTTGAAAACTGAATTAACGGTTTGGGGGGAAAAGGTGCCAACTAAAATCAGTTATATTAAATCGAGAAACGGGCCCAATCGATAGATTATTAATAAACTCTGCTATTAGTTTCCGTGATGCGGCATCCTTATATTGATATATGTGATTGTCAGGGCTTATATTCATGATGAAAGTGGAGCGAGCGGTGGGAGAATCGGATCACCAAACAATTACGCACTGAATCTCAGGCATATCCGGATGGGATTAGATTTCTCAGAGGACTTCTGAGTTAGCTGAGAAGCAGTAATTATCTGATTCATGAACAAATGTAAAAACAATTAGTTAGTGAACTGGGCCGCGCTTTGTGGTTTTGACTCATAAGATCCGGTTCATAGAGTCATTTGTTAATGAAGCCGACTCCACTGGCGTCTGCGTGCACGTGCAACCATCGTGCAGTTTATTAAAAGATCTGTTTTTGCCATTAATTTACATTACGCTGCCATCGCCGTGGCTGAAAAGTAGCACATGAAACACTGGTTACGTTAATATTTCATTCTGTGATAACTCTGGGGTGGCAAAGCTTTTTCTTAGGGTGGCTGTTGCCACCCCGGTAGATCCGCCCCTGAACCCAAACCATGTAGATTTACAACAGCGCCAAACTAACAGACGTAAAATTTATCATTTGGATGAAACATCTGCGTTTTCTGCTCGACAGCAAAAAAAGCAGCATTAACAGGCAGAAAAAAACTAATAAATAAAAATAAAATCAGTTGATGCAAGCAAATGCTTTTATAAAAGTCTTGAGTTCTGCAGGCTGCGCTACTATTCTGCACCATTAAACTCTATAACACAAAGAGCCCTGAGCGTGAGTGTGTGTTCTCTCTGGTTTTCATTGTTTGCTCAAACCTTGAGTCATGAGGTGAATGCTTGTCTCCATATGATGGATCGTAGATTGTGTGATTGGACCTCCAGTGTTTCTTTCTTGTGTTACTGCTGTGTGTGAAAGTTCTGAAGCTAAAGCTCCAGATGATAAATGAGTCCAGAGCCTGAACACCAAACCAGAAAGCTGCCAAAGCCTCACACTTAAGTCTGTATGTAACCTCCAGTAATGTCACAGCTTTATTTCAGTCACCAGGACACAAACGATCCAAACAGATCCAGCAATACAGAAGGAAGAACACAATTCACATCACAACAACTCATCATATCTTATCACATCATCAAATTATATATATATATGTATATACAGTATATATATTAGGGGTGACCCCGAATAGTCGAAGATTCAATGCTTCGATAGGAAGAGGCTGAATCGATTACCAATCTCACTGTCGAA
>JADLZN010009924.1:671529-674029 GCA_018155175.1 Sinocyclocheilus anophthalmus
AGCAGCTGAATGATGTAATTTCCTCTGAAACAGGGACCCCTGCTGGACACAGCGCTCGTTACAGTGCAAACACGGGCCTCTGTCTCCTCTAGAGGTGTGATTATGCAACATGAAGCAGAGCCCGGTTTATTTTAGGATGCTTGAGTGAATGTTCTGGGTTCGATCCACTGACAGCATTTATGGCAGCACAAAAAAACTGAATTTAGACTCAAAACACAACAATCATGTGTTCAGTAACACACATACAATAGATGTAAGTGTGGATAATACAAAAAACAGCAAACATTACAGATCACAAGATGACCGTGACCTCGTGACATCATGAGCCCTGTGTGTTACTGTCATTGTGATTTTAAAAAAATGGACAGAGATGTGCTACAGATGTTGATGACAGAGCTGTACATCATTCACAGAAGAGAAGAATGAGTCCACAGATGAAATGTGGCAGCAATAACAGTAGCAGGAGCAAATGATGAGGCCTGGCTTGTCTCTGTGTGTTTGAGGTCAGAGGTCACAGATAGAACTGTCGCAATAATCAATATATCGACTTATCGCGCAATATATGTACATGACCTCAATCATTTTTGGTGACGCAATATATCTCCCATTATATTTACTTAAAAATTAATGTCACCATGTTTTGTACATTCCACTTGCGCCTGTGTCTTTTGCAGCTTCTCGAACATAACGTGGTGCAGTCATGAGCTGCTGCTAGTACAAATGCTTCTACAAACACAGTTTCATCTGCAGATATGAAGATTTAGGGATCTGTGTCTTTGTGCATACAGACATCTGACTGCTGAGTAGTGCTTGTGTATTTCAGCTATAGTGTGCACCCTTAATTTACTGAGAAAAGAAGGTCAGGGAAAATCTGTAGATGGAAAAATCTCCATACAAGTTTTTTGTGCATTTTTCTTTTTTCTACTTGTTACTTTGTTTTACTTTTTGTTAGAAAATGTTTATTTATTCAAGTTTTTTAAGGTATCTTATATTTGATACTTAATTTCCATGATCTAAATATTCTTAAAAATTAAAAGTTTGTTGTCATTTTGGAAGTATGTAGGCCTTCTTGCATTATTATGCTGTTACATTATGATTATACTTGGGGGAAGTTGTGGCCTAATGCTTAGAGAGTTGGACTCGTAACCCAAAAGTTCGAGTCTCGTACTGGCAGGGATTGAAGGTGGGGGGAGTGAATAACCAGCGCTCCCTTCCACCTTCAATACCACAACTGAGATGCCCTTGAGCAAGGCACCAAACCCCAACTGCTCCCCGGGCGCCGCAGCAACTGCTCCGGGTGTGTGTTCACAGTGTTAAATGCATGGGTTAAATGCAAAGCACTAATTCCGAGTATGGCTCACCATACTTGGCCACATGTCCCATCTAGATATATACATAATATAGATATATATATAAAATATTATTCATTGGCATAAATGATCTTTAAATGACAATAATATCACTTACAGCACTTATTTCTGGGCATATATCGCACATTAAAACGTTGTTATCGTTTACAGCCTGGGTCCAGACTAATCACAGTGATTCTGTGTTTCATCAGCCGCCGTTTTCGTTGACTAAAGCTCTAAACGCACATCTGTCCGGGCAGCATCAGAGCTGCTGCTGTTACCCTGGCAACAGCACACAAGCACATCCTGGACACACTCCAACCTCGACTTCATGGATAACCGTGCCAAACACACACACACACAACACACACAAAAAGAACTCACACACACACACACACACACACACACACACATACACACACACACACACAACACACACACACGACACACACCCTCACCACCACACACACACAGACCTCACCACACACACACACACCACAGACTCACTCACACACACACTTTCACGCCACATTTATTTAATCTCTAGTAGGGGTGTAACGATCCATCAATATGGATCGATACATCGATTAAATGTCTAACGATACGATGCATCGATGCCACACGTAAAATATCGATATCTGTAGTATAAATAGGCACCTTATTTTGACACTGGTCTACATTTTCACCAATGTCCGTCTATGCATTCCTGCCAATGCGTGCATTCTCGTTCAAACTCGCGTGTCGGAACGATAAGATTGTGAAGGACGATCGGGATAGTTGAGTTTGGAAACTAGATAGTTTGATTGGCCGAGGCGTTCGACAGCACCGAAGAAAAAATGTCAAAGAAAAAAATCTCACAGATTTTGACTGAACAACTTTTATAAGGATTAATCTATATTTAATCTACACAGTGAAGACTAAGCAGTGCTATTTTACATTTGATTTACATTTCTCTACCTGAACATTTCTTTTACATCAACCTGAAAAACCTGAAAAGCACTGCATGTTTATTTAATTTGTGTATTTATTTTCTGCTATTGCTTGTAATTTGGTTATCATAGTAGCAGCCAAAAAGTCTCAAATAAAGTTTTAACAGCTTTATTTTTGTATTTTTAATTTATTTTTCTACATTAATGTATTTTTTCCTACAA